>CM043022.1:26189457-26568128 GCA_023690525.1 Holotrichia oblita
TATTTATACTATGACATAAGTACAATTACGTTGATAATGAAATTAAGATAGTGTGTCTGGGAAGGAACGGCTCCTTAGTACCTGGAAAGTGTGAATGGTGAACATCTTCAAATAGTTGCTATGTAACATATTTCAATTTCAGTTTTTATACTATGACATAAGTACAATTACGTTATAATGAGCTTTAGGACCATGGAAAGTGTCTGGCTGCTTGGGAACATCTTCAAATAGTTGCTCAGGTAACATATTTCAATTTCAGTTTTTATACTATGACGTAAGTACAATTACGTTATAATGAACTTGAAGGGTGTCTGGCGGAGGGAAGGGCCCTCGCGAAGTGTCTGGCAATGGGGATGGTGGTTTGTTATAATTATCCCTACATCATATTAAAATTTCAGCTTTTATACTATGACGTAATGGCAGCGATTTTTCACACCTTTGCTACCTGTCACCTGTCAAAGGGCCTTAATGACTTCCGAAGCTCATAGTAGCCAAACGTTGTCTCTTAGTGTCTTCACACAGAAAAAATCAGCTTTTATACTATGACGTAAGTCTGGCGTTCACGGGCTCTTGGACTACAAAAAACATTCGTCAAGCTTGGGAAAAATTACTCCCGAGTTACGCAGAGAGTTAGTGGCATCTATGCCTCGAAGATTACGGAGTGTGGTGGATAATAATAGTGAATTGACTAAATATTAATAAATATTTTTAATACATATTTAGCATATTGTTTGGTTGTGCCTGTTTAGATTAATTGCTTTGTTTCTGTTTTTACTGTGCATTATCTATATCTATACGATTCGGGGAACATTGAGATTGTGTCCCTTACTTCTTGAAATTGCCAGACATTTAATTTGAGGAAACTTAAATTTAAATGTATCGATTATTTTGATCACAATAGCACATGTATTGATTGATTTGCGTTTCAACTTTTTACCGCATTCTCAACAGAAGCTACAAACCTTTTTCCGATACATCAGTTGCTTATCAAAAGTTTATAAAATAATTTTTATCTCAAGAACAAGAAATAATAACTATGGTAATGTCTTAATAAAAGATAACTAAAATAACTTACCTCTCTGGTGCAATCAGTGCTGCAGTAACCTACAGATTTATATTCTTTTGTCCTGGCGGTATAACGTGCAAGTAATGCGGCGATATACCGGTAGCAATAATACCACCGTCGTTCTTCCTTAAATTCCGCGTATATTTCAACCTCAGGCCGGACGTGTCCTTCGTCCGTTTCATGCTCGGATTGTCGAAGTGAACTTCCAGCATGTAATAACGAACCTTACCGTTGTCTAATGGCAGTCCGACGTGCTTGGGGAAGTTTTCACCTGCAACAGGCATTAATCTCATTTCGCGGACGAATAAAAGACACGATGCTATGAAAAAAATATTACGCATATTCTCAGACAAAAAAAAGAGATAACTTCGAGAAAAGTGGACAGATATGTTCTTCTGTCATTGTATTCGTATTAATTTTCTTGGACGATATTGCGATGACAATTTAATTATGCTGTCAGGAGCATATGATCGTCGTTTTGCATGTGTTAAAAAGAACGAAATTGGATTGGTACTTTTTCGTTCAGCGCGAGTTCGAGAGAAGGTTGCAGTGCTGAAGTGCGAGGAGGTGACAAAGAATTGGATTGGTAGCTGACGTAATGTACGTTAATATAGATGTGTTGAGGTAATTTTTACAAAGTTGGCAACATCTAGAATATTCGACAGAAAATAAAATAACATTGTTTTATAAACATCACTTAAAGTCACTCAATTAGAAAGTTTTAAAACTTTTCTAATAAGGTTATAAACTTTCTTAACGAGCCTGCTACTTTTCAGTTGTTGCTTTTCTCGTATATATCGATTAGAAAAAGTGAGGATTTTCCTATCATAAATCCAAGTAGCGACACATTCTTTTTGGTGGAAAAACAGAATGCATTTCCCGGGAACTAATTGTGAATATACATCAAGGTTCTGTTAATTAAAAACGGAAACAAAAAATTCGCCGGCTCTCAGGACAGAAATGGAAGCTCGTAATTCAATTAAAGCTTTTTGAAATTCCGACAGTCGTTCTGAAAGACATTCTTAAAAGTCAATATCGTACTGGGAGCTAATCGTATTTGGAATTGAACGATTTCGAAAGCGTATTCCTCAAATCGTTAAAATGAATTGGATTACTATCGTAGCAGTTAGTTTTAGGATTTAATTTCGGATTATGTTAAAACTAGTTTTACGTTGCTCGAGAGTATGTTCGTTTTATCTCCAATCATTATTTTTTATTAGTTGATAGTATGAAAACTGCCATTTAGATCGAAATTGAATAGTTAGATTTTTTCCACATTTTTTGTTACGTATTATTTGGAAGGACTTAATTCAAAAATTAATTAAGTCAATATGACATTGAATCCCTTAAACTTTTTAAATCCGCTAATATGGATGGTATTTCCCCAGCACTGTAACAAGAGGGCTTGGAGCCGACAGTTTTAAGTAATCTACTAAGGACAACTTTAGCGCCAAACAGCTAAAGAGAGGCCAGAGTGGTCTTCATTCCCAAATAGGACCAGACGTTCTATACGGAAGCGAAGTCGTATCTTCCCATTAGTCTTACCTCAGTTTTTCTCAAAACCTTGAGGAAGATAATAGTGAAAAGCACTTTAGGGACTCGGATTTTATAAGGCTGTCGCTACACGAGAACTAATATGCCTATTAAACGACGAGCAAAAATTGCACTGGGTATTGAGGGCGCCTTTGATAGGACGTCCTTTCTCACGATGGAAAAGGCGTTGCAAAAAAGTGGAGTCGAGCTAACAGTGTGAAGATGGATTGACACCGCCTAAGATAAGAAACTACACGGTTCATGTGTGGCAGAAACTCAGCACTGCAAAGGCAACCGTGGTAGCTGGCTGCCCACAGGATGGAGTGTTGTCACATTTGCGATGGTCCCTGTTATTGGCCGGTCTGCTTTCTGGTCATGTCGGAGAGCGGGCTTTCATGCGCAATGTTATGCCAGTGATATAACCTTATGGTCTATAGGAAGTTCGATATGTGATATCCGAAAAGATGCAATAAAAACTATAATTCTGTTCATTTGGAGAAGGAACTCCAAACTCCACTATCGGCTCTAAGATGTTTATATTAATCGAGACCAATTATTAACTTTGGGGCTAAACACCTATTCAAATCGCACTTGGAACAAATAAAACCACGAGGGCCTTTCGGGCCTGTAGAGAAATGTTTGGTAAAATGCAAGGGCATTGATTGTACACGAAGGTTATAGTATCTTCTGTAACCTACGTCTAGTTACTCTGGTGGTATAAAGTAGGTTTAGGCTATGCGGCAAACACACTTAGTAAAGTCCAGAGAATTGGCTGTCTTAGATACTCATGGCAGCCATAGAGATCATTCTGGGGCTTCCTCAGTGATGCAGTTGATGAGGTGTGTTGGATTTGTTTTTATTTCTAGCTGATTAGTAAAATCCAAATATTTCTTTGAGCTAGAAGGTGGCCCATTATCACGTACGATTGTCTGTCGAATACGGTGTAGGACAAAATTTTACTAAACAACCTTCATTACGGTAGATGCAGTTTTAAAGGTAATTTTAGTCATTGTTACAAATATTGTATTATAATCTACAGTGACCAAATAATGTTTAATATTCATACCTAACTTTGATCAAAGTAGGTCTTCGACTGGATGTGATTGGTTTTTGCTGCATGTGCTGCTCGGCATACTAATGTGAAAGGATTTGATTACTTACACTTTGTTTTGATACGTACACTCGGTACGACTTAATCTTCGAACGATTTTAGTGAGTTACCTTACTAAAATCGTTCGAAGATTAAGTCGTACCGAGTGTACATGTCAAGCTACTAACTACACTGCCACTAACTGCTACAATATTGCTTTGCAATCACAGCACATGAAGTTCTTTCATCTAGTTAATCTGTCACAACATAACGTGCTACCAATAACAGTGCTTCGTCTGTTTTAGTTTCTAAAGTAAATTCATTTTTTTTAAGTTGCCATACATGAGTCTACTTTTACAATGTCGTTCTCCAAATATTAGGAGTCTTAATGTCAGAACTTGCAGTATATAGGTTAAAGTATATAATGGTTTCTTTAGTAGTTCTCAAAGTGGTTTCTGATTGGTTTTTTATGCTAATATTCTTCGTATATACATATTGTTTAAGATGTTTACAAGTTTAACCCTCAATATACCAATACTTTTGTAACCTGCCAACTACCGGCCGGACTGGATAAGTATATATTAACAATGAAACTTAAAATTTTTATTATTATTTCAGGCACATTACAACACTTCACATACGTTCTTTTTACAGTCAATGCAAATAATTTTATTCTTTCCGTCTAGCGATGGCGGACACATATAGCACCGTCTTCTTTTCACTATAGGTTCCGGAGATTTTCCATGGCTGCGTAGTCTTCAGCGGGGTTGGTGTCATCGACAACTTTGGCTAACGCTTTACCTAAATTTATAGTAAACTGAGGACGTTGCATGTTATTGGATGTAACAGCTCTCCACAATATAAAAGAATTTAAAACGCTCACGTCGATCATATTATAAAAAACAACCAATGGCCACCGTCTTGTCATCCTTTTTACGGTATAACATCTCGTCATCTGGTCCACTGTGTCTACTCTAGCTTTTGTTCCATTATATGACAATATTATTTCCGATTTTAGCTTTTCATTGGTTTCATCGTTTTTTCGTTCATGGTGCATTGTACTCAACAGTGGAACTACCATTCCCCTTTGGGGACAGTACGACACAAATCATGTCTAAATCCGTAAATACTTGAATATACTTTTCGACCAGCAGTTACACAGAATTCACAAACCAAAGTTACCGGTTTGTTGCCCCGAATAGTACCAGTGTTAAGTTTTTTGATAATAGTGAAAAAGTTATCATATGTAATATTCCTTCCATTACCTTCAATTTCTACTACAAGACTTTTTACTACTTGTTCATCTTGTTTCACAGTTCTTTTTTCTCCGGCTTCTTTCCCTTTGTAAATATTCATTTTTCAAACATAAGAAGTTGCACTTTCACAAATTGCCCAAAATTTTATCCCATAACGTCCTGGCTTTGAGGAAACATATTGTCGAAATGGACAACGTCCTCGGAAAGTCACTAATTGTTCATCTATCGTCATGCACCATCCTGGATTGTATGGTCCCCTCAAATATAAATTCCAGATATCAAAACACTCCTGAATTGGTTGCAGTTTGTTATTTCTTTCGTAAACAACGTAATAAGTCTTGGAATCGATTTCTACTCATTACTTGAGTGAAAATTGCACGACTGTCTTTTTTACTCCACATCTGTATTACTGGTTCATTTCGGGACTTGATTACGCCGATTAGGATCAGGACCCCAATAAACACTTTCACATTCTGCGATTTCAAGGTTTTGCCATTTATCTTTCAAAACTGTAGCTCCCTCTTTATTTGTCCACTCGCAAATGATATCTAATAATGGTTTACGAAAATGTAATAAAAAGGATGACTCAATTGAATCGCACATTCTCTTGGCAAAACGTGTAGGTCCAGGAGTTGACTTGATTATATTTTTAGCTGCTGCCCTCCCTCCAGGTAGTTGCAGTGGCTTCGAAGACTGAACTGCTGAAGAACGAAGAACTGCCTGTAATTGTTACTGCAGATGCAGAAGTTTTGTTGTCAGAAGAACTCTCTGATGTTTCGGACATCTCTTCTTCGACATAATCTGATTCGTTATCATCTGTGGATAGGGTATCTTCATCAAATAATTCCCCATCATCTCCGCTTATATGTTCTGCTATTTCTTCTAATTCACGCCGAGTAAGCGGTCTTTTATATCCGTACGACGTTATGTAATAATTAGTAACCTTTCGCACATAAAATCTGTTGCGAACTGAAGTGTGTGCAAGTAGACGCCGTATGTCGAACATGTCATGACTAGCATGGACCTGCGCAATATCATAGAATTACCAGCGCAGTAGCCAACAAGTAAGAACAAGCAGGAACTTGTAAATGCAGGGGCTTTAGAGGCTCGGATGGTACGTGATGTTAGATTTTTAAATAAGTCTAAATTCCAAAAGTCTTTTGCAATAATAAAAAGTGAAGCATCACCTAACCACAAACAAAGTCACAAGACCGTTCCAAAGAATATTAATTTTCAGCGAAGATATCTTTGATTAAAAAACATGAACGGGCTTCTGATGTCCCCGCGGTATACGCAGAGTTAAGTCAGTCCAAATACTTTTAACACAAGAGAGTATTAGAAAGAGCAATAAATAAATTTGCCCGTGAGAAAATGCACCTAGACGAATTAGCAATTTCAATGTGTTAAGCACAACCTTTCACTTTACGATAGCAATACACGAATACAATTCTGAACATATCTACCAGTAAAAAGAAATAACCGATCACATAATTGAATTTCTTTCCAATATATATTATATTACAAAACACATTACATTTTCACGATTACCTTACCTTTGGAACCAATCGCCCAAGCAATTGCCGGCGTGGTACATTTCTCCCAATCATCGGGCATATCGGGAGTGTAACAATCCCTTCCTTCTTCCTTCGCGTACTGTTCCCAAACAGCTGTGTTTTCTAAACCATTGATTTCGCACTCGTGCAGTAACATGTGATGTACACTCTTCGTATGGTTCTTGCCAATAATCGGTTCGAATCCGATAATGTGATGTTTCTGTTGTAACGTGGGAGCTTTAAATACTTTACACCAATATATCGTGTTCATGGTGTTTCTCACTTCGAACTGTAAAGGGAAAAAACACCGATTTCAATTTTAAAAAACAAGTATTCGATTGTTTTTAATTACATACACGGCTAATTATAACAGAGAAATTTGTTTTTCGTTCGAACTTCCTGTACGCAAAAGCGAAAGGAAATCAATATAATCGACGTAATAAAATGAATGCTAATATTGTCTTAGCGACAAAATAACAGTCCTACGGCACACAATGTGCTTAATAAACATACTGGTTGAATGCGGGTTTCGGTATACATACTCGTGTCAGGTGTTGTCTGTTGATTAAAAAAGAAAAGCTCATCTATTCAGTTGTTTAATAGATAAATATTTCCCTTCGCGCTAGTCTATTTGCGCGTATGCTGGTAGAATATTGGCTTATTTAATTGTGTGTAAGAGGGAGAAACTTATAGAAGCCACACTGAAGTGAAGCACTTAATTATATTCGTGGATAAATGTTGACGAACATATTTAGGTTGTATTTTCGCTTATAAAAGTATTTGTTCTCATAGTTTCAGTAAAGGTCTAAGTGAAACTGTAGATAATATAAGACACCTGATATACATAATTAATGAAATTCAAGAAGTAAAGTAAGCAATAAATTACAACCTAATTAGAGACGAAACTTTGCAGAAACTTCCAACTTCCGACAGAAGCTGTTATAATTATGTACACAATTTTAATGCCACATTTTGCTATATTACATTTCAAAATACTGGGAAATGATTTCAAGTATCATGCTCAGCTTATCTTAATGATAAAGCACATGTCCAATAATTGCTCGGGATTAGTTCAGATATTTGAAAAATTACATTTTTGGGTGCCATTGGTGAGATGATTGCAAGTAGGTGTTGTAAGTGTAACAAAGTTTGAGCGTGTATTAGATAAAGGTTCTGATTTTACCAGATCAAAATAAAGTATTGATGAGTTAACTCATTTTAGAGGTTATTTCATTCATGCTTACATACACAGTGTATTCAAAAAGTTCCAGGACTGCCGCTCGTAAAACAGAACAGGTGGCGCTATCTCTACGCAATTAACGGAACGCATAGCAACAACCTTGTCTTACGCACACTCAACGTTTCATTCCGTTCTGACGAGTTTGAACTTGTCAGCGTTTACTCGAGGAAAGTGTGTCTGAGTGATCGTGTCATTGTTAAAAAATGGAGCAAAGAACGAACATCAAATTTTATTTTAAATTGGGCAAAACGGCCACAGAAACTTATTCGCGTGTGTCTGAGTGGTTTGCAAGGTTTAGAGATGGAAGAGAATCGATGAAAGATGATGAGAGTTTAGGTCGTCTACGTTCGAGTCGGACAGATGAAAATGTCGAGCGAGTGCAAGCGTTGGTGAGGTCAGACCGAAAGACGATAAAAATGATTACAGAATCTTTAAACATGAGTGTAGGGTCGGTTGTTACGATAATGACGGAAGATTTAAAGAAAAAGAAACTCGCGTTTTGTGCCACATAGTCTCACTACGGAGCAAAAAGAACACCGAATTGCTTCTTCAAAGATTTGATTGCCACAGCCGATCAAGACCCTAACTTTTTGAAAAACGTCGTCACCGGAGACGAGTCTTGGTGTCTCGAATACGATCCGGAAACTAAACGACAAAGTGTGGAGTGGACAAGTCCGGAAAACACAGTCGAGGAATTATCCACTAAGAATTCCTTCGACAAGGGTCCAGTGTCACTGGTGCCTTTTACAAAGATATGCTACACCGGATACTGAAAAGAAGTCGATCATTGTTCAGCAATTCTTGGCGCGAAGGCTGGTTGTAACCATAGCCCACCCCCATATTCACTTGAGTTGTCCCCTCCGAACTATTTTCTATTTCCAAAGTTGAAATTGAAGAGGAAGGGACAGCGGTACGAGTCGATAGAGGCGATCGAAGCGGCGGTGATAAGGAAACTGCGAAGTGTTGAGGTCGAGGCGTTCGAGAAGGCGTTCACTGATCTTTATACTCGATCTAAACGTTGTATTGAAGTGCAGGGGATTATGTAGAAACATGCTATTAAATATACCTAAATGTTTTGTTATTTGTTTGTGTGCATTGAGTCCTGGAACTTTTTGAATACACCGTGTAAGTAATATTTTGGAGAATAGTAAATGCCAGAATGATACCGAATAAGAGTTCAATAACCATGCCATATTGTGTGGAGCAAATAATCGTAGGATTTTCGTTTTCATTTGAAAGGGTTCGCCTCACAAAAGGAACATTGCAGCTATCTGGTGTTAAAGATTAGGATTATGAATTATCCTCTAAGGTGTTGCATACTGGCAATATCTTTATATTCTTATTTATATGGCTCAACAGAAACTTTACTACTGACAACTAGTTTACGAGTGTGGAATTGAAATCTCAAATTTAATAAATAAATATGAACTGTCTAGTGTCTTTGTTCAGAGATCTGGTCCATTCAGATCCACTGTGTTTGATTTTGAAAAATACTGCATCGTCATGTCATATTTTCCAGAAACATTAAATCTAATTGTTTAAATTGCGTAACCAGACTAAAGATAAAATGTTTATCATATCCTAAATGCATCCTAAATAGGAGTGTGGCTTATCTTACGAATAATGCAAGTAGGTACTAAATCTAATCGTAGAAAACTTCTAGAGCACTTGAATTCGAGTAGCAATTACGTATCTTTCTTTAATATTATGATAAAAACCATTCAAGATTTTTGGCCTTCAACTAGAGGTGCCGTTTATAGTAATTCTGGAGATGTTGGAGCGATTCCGACAGGTTCAACATTCTGTTGGCATGGAAACCGAAGCGAGTAGGAGAAATCGGCCGTTCTTACTGCGGGGAGAAGGGATACTATAAGTTGTACTTTGTGTTGTAATGAAAGGCCGTTCACGATACCTGAGCGAGCTTGAGCAAGGAATGGTTGTAGGTATTCACAGGACAAGTGTATCCTTTTTCATAATTTCATGTTTAACATAAAAAAATTAATGTTTGAAATAAATAACAACACTCCCAAATGTTATTATCTCAATAGCAAGTATAAGGCAGTAAATTTGAACACAGTGAAGTGAAATACTATTACTTTTTTTGTTTTAATAGTTTCAAAGTTTAACATTGTATTGAATTGCCGGTGATTATTCAACTGGTAGCACGCGAAAATATCTGGTAGATGAAATAAACGACGAAATAAAAAGATTATAAATAGAACAGTTATCATGTCAGTAACAGATAGGAAATATTATGGATCTAATTAATCGCTGACTTATCAATAACATTTTTTCAGTAATTCTTGTCTAATTCAAAAAATCCATATACGTCGTATTTTCTGACCAATATAAGAAAGTACTGTTATGATTATAAATAAGCCTACTTGAAATTCAGTTGTGACTTACATTCTTTAAGGTAACATCCCAAGTTCGCAAATACATCAGATCTTCGTTCTGCGTCACTGGAGGCGGTCCAAACAGATGTAAGCTTTGTGATCCACGGCTTTCACCGTGATAAATCATGTCAAAATCGTGACGCGGATCTTTGTCATGCAGCGCCCATATTACTCGTACAGTGTCACCCTAAACAATATAAAAGAAATATAAATGAACCTCTTTGTATCTTATGTTAAAGGTGGAGCATTATGTAAAGTTATTAAAAATTATCATTTAATTGTGTAAAATAGAAATACTATTATCCGAGCTAACAGATATCAACATTTATATAGACTTTCTATAACATACGTTGTACATATAATCGGAAATATGAGAACCTTTTTACGCGATAAAATTCAATAGGGTAGATTTTCAGGCCAACTTTTGTTGAAGCTTTCTTCCCATCATCTGAAATGTAATAAAAATCGGTTCACCATCTGAAATTGAATAACTAGAACGGATTATTTCTTCCGATATCTTTAGGTATAGAATATCGCAGAAAGATTGGCTATTTCTTGCGCCCTCTAGCGGTAAACCTATATAACATACGGGATGCGTAAAAATAAACAGAACGCGAAAACTCTGCGATTGGAACTATCGTAAAATAACTTTGCGGCTTGAGTAGGTGTCAAATGACAAATAGATGCGTGGGTAGAATACAAATCAATAGTATTATCTATCATTTACGTTTCTCTGACGAACGGTTTTTATATGATGTTTAATGGCGAATGTACTCAGTGATTGAAGATATAAAACGCAGTACTCCATTTCAATTTAGTTGGTTTGCGTTTTAACTGGAAAGTTTGAAACTTTAAAATTTGTTAGTCTTATTACATTCATTATCTAATTATCCTCTTAAATGTAAGTATAAATAAAAAAGTATAACTTTTATTCCTGTTCTTTTTTAATAAATCATTCATTGGGTGCAGATATCAGGATCATCTAACTTTGTATAGATACATCTATTGAAACGTTAGAGCTGGAACCTAGAGATTACAATAGCCTATATAGTTTATGGCTGGTTAGTTTAGTAGCACAAAATTAACCTATTTTATCTGGTAAAGATGTTTAGTAATTAGGATGTTTGTCCAGGAAAGATTTTTGGGCTTTCATTGGTACAGGTAGAGATCTGACCAAAAGAAACCTTAATAGCTTACAGAGGAAAGTGTACCAGCTTCTGTTGGATTAGACACGATACCTTAAGTACAATTAAAAGAGGCAAAATTTCAATCGACTGAGCTCTACTGGGGATTCACTATAGCTATTTCCAGTAGCAAAGACAAAGAAAACTTACATCTGCAAATTAAGGCACGAGATTTCCAGTAGTTTTATGGATAATCCGAAAAGATCGAAAGATATTTGCGTTGGAATCTGGAGGAGCTATAACAGGATTATGAAAAAATCAGTTTAGAGAATTCTTAATTTTCCAGGTTCTTGAAGTAATTACCATCTAGACTTTTGTGGACGTTATCCTGAGCTGTTTGCATAAAAGAGGATCACTAAATTTTTATTTTGACAGTTTAACTGGAATAAGGACATCAGAAGCTTTCAAATTTCACTCGTAGGTGGTCTTGGAATGCCACAAGAGACCCCACCAATTGACGGGGGTGATTTGTAGCCACGCTGATATGGGTATCATGTTATTAAGAGACCTAAAGCAACGAAATGGTCCACAGTTTAGCAATAGAAAAGAGCTCTCGAGAATCCTAGTAATTATGAATCTGAAGATTGAAGGTGGTATTAGTTATAGTGATAATTATTGGGCACTATGCATTAGATAAGGATCTGTAGTGTGTAGTGGGTGCTTAGTTGCGGTGGCTCCGTAAGCTTTGTAACAACATCATACCTAGAAAACTAATTGTGGAAGCTCAGAGATACGTTTAAGGAAAGGCGAATCCACTTCGAAGTCGCTGACCTAGGAAAACTTTATTGTTCGGACAGAACTTGTTCGAAAGGATTATGTACTGCACCAACTTGATTATCAACTTTGCTAAATACGATTTGTTTAATGTTGTCTTTATGGATTGTTGCCCCAAACTTTTGACACTTCTGTAATTACAACTAAGAGTTACTGCGCAGTGGTTTCTTTAAGCTATATTGCCTGTCAAGATTACTGGTACAGCTTTTACTGTATGTTTTTGATAGCTTTGTTAATGGTAATTCGAGGGAAATATTGAATTTCCTGAACAATGCCACTGCTGTTCTTGAGGAGATTCGGACCCCCCACCTAGTAGTCTATCTTTACCGTCAGCCAACTATTCGAATTTTTAAATTGATTATGATATTATGATATCTAATTAGTAGTACTAATTAGGATAAACCATTATTTTGGTCTTCAGATCACCTAAACATTCAACACAAAAGTACCTCAGCAGTGTTCAATTTATTTACTATGTTGTATTTGTTGCTAAGAGTTAGAAAACCACATAACAGACAGATCCATCTAATAAATAGGAAATTATCATCGTTATAAATCAACTAATACAAATGAATAATTTGGTAATTTCAGTTCTAATTATACAAGATACAAATTTTACCTTTTAGCACATTTCTTATTAAATTTAAGCACTATATAATTCCTTATAAAACGGAAGTCCTAAATTAAAACTGAATTTTTCTAATTAATAATGTTCTCATCTCATAAAATACTAATTTATACGTTAGTTATTTCGTATGGAATTCTTGTCTAATTAATGAGTTTTAATTCCCCAGGAAAGCAAACCAAAGTTTCCCATAGGAAGTTTTACAAATAGATCTTAAATTAAAAAACTTACGCTTAAGACGAAGTCCTCAGTGTCGCAAGTATCTAAAGCCCGCCGGAACTCTAGTATTGTGTGGGTATCGTTCTGAATACCTTTCATGAGGGTGTAGTTATCGTGCTCGTCTTTCACGGGCAAGCTGCCCTGGTTTTTAGATACTCCGTGACAATCCTGTAATGAAAACGAAATTAAAATATAAAATGCAATGTATAATAACTTAGACAAGAGAAGGAATAAAGGAAACTTGCTTGAAGTTAATGGATACGTATATTTCGATAGAAGATTCATTATCACATATAAATGTAAAAATTTTATTTTTTCTTAAGAAGCAATTATTAATTTTTACAATAGTCATTTGCGGCTGACAAGATAAAGTTGTTTTGGGCTTTTTTTTAGGTGAACGTCGTATCAGCTTGATTAAATGGTGAGTTGATAGATCCTAATCGTTTGATTAGATGAGGGAAGCTTAAGGTCTAGCTTAACCAGTTCGTAGTCTTCATAAATCTATCATCGTGTGTTATATGAGAATGTGGTTATTTTCAACATTGGATTTGATTTAGTGCCAAAATTGATGCCACAATATAAAAAAAGCAAAAATGCCTGTCTATTCTATAACTTCGTTTCTAATAGTGGTCTATCAGCTACCTACTTTTAGCAGCTGTTTTAGCAATTTGAGTTTATTCTCTAGTCTCTTCATTAAACCAGATATTCTTGGAAAATTACTTTAACTACTGGTGTTTAGGTTTGGATATTCAAATCAGTTGCCAAATAGCCACTACAAGTTATAGACTATACCTGAATATAACCTAAGGAAAAACAGCTAATAGATAACTTTAGTTCAAAATTTTTATTCGTGATGATTTCCTATTTGTGTCAAGTTAAGGGTAAGGAGAAATCTGAAAATATAAAAACATTTTGAGCAGACCTAGATTCAGTTACCCTATCAGATTATTCTTCAAAATTCCTCAAAACCTCCACTTGACTTATATTTGCAGTATGCTGATTGCACCTTGTTACCAGCATATGTAGCATATAAATCGAAATATGTGTATCCTGACTAGATAGGGGGTGGACTCGAATACATTCGTTATAGCAAACTAGTTATGCTGCTATTTTAGAAAATTGCTATTATCATTGGTGAGAATTTAGGCAAACATTTCTCGTACAACGTTCTATTAGCATGGGAACAAAACAACATTGTTAGTTTGTCAATCCTTAGATTTCGTTGTATTTCAACTTCTAAACAGAGCTTGCAAAGAAATGAGAATCGAATGAAAGCTTCATAATAAAAGTGTAGTGCCAAAACAACCCACTAAGGTTCACGAAATAAAGTAGCCAAAGATTAACTGCAATATCTTGTATTTGATAAAAGATATTCAAAGCTGATAGCAAATATAGTTTATTTTAGTACTTAGGTAATCTCAAATACTATACAATAACTTAAATTATTTAGATTTAGCGAAATCACGCACCCTTTTCCGAACACCTGCCATAAGTGTCTGAAATGATGATCGCGAAATTTTTCGAGTAGCTGCGTTCCAAACTTTTCGAAAATCAGGTATGTCTGCGGCAGCTGCACCGTTCTTACGCAACTCGTGCTTGATCTTTGCCCAATATCGTTCGAAATGGTGAAGTTCCGGACAATTTGGTGGATTCATGTGCTTTGCAACGAAACTGATGTTTTCTTGGTTGAATAAATTTAAAGGTCCGTGAGCATATAGGATATGCAATTTAACAACTGACTTTCGTCATCAATTTCATAAAGTTCATACCAACACAATCTCTCATTGAGTTACACTTGTATATTACAATTGTGGGCTAAATCTAGTGACATTTCGTCCGTGTAGGATTTCTATAATTAGAACGTTGCCGGTTGTGCGAGCATTTTATTTGACATTTGTCATTTGACGTTGAGATTTAATACTTGCATATACCTAAACATAACCTAATTTGTGCTACTAACTGTCAAGTCAATATAATATGTGTTACAAGGGTTATACATGGTGACCATGTTGGGATAATACGCCATCAATTGTAATGACGAAAGTCGGTTGTTAAATTGCATATCCTATAGTGAGCGGACACTAGGTCAGGCCAAAATACTGGAGACTCTGTGTGCGTACGATGGAGTGGTCGCGTAATACATTGCTCTTGGTAGTTGTCGTCGTTGATTGTACCAATTGTAAAGAACATCGAACTTTTTAAACCACACGAGCAGTTCGCATGTATTTCTTAACGTATGTTTAGTCGTCCATCAAAATGCATCTTTCTGGATGCGATTGATGTTCGTAATTCCTTTGTCAAATCTCGCGTTGACACATTGATTTTTTCGAAATGCGGCAACAATCTTCTTATTCAAGTTTGGGTTCATACAGCTTTTTTTCGTCCTTTTCCCGACAGATGTCCCAAGGTATTACGTTCTCCAAATGTGCGTAATGTTTTCATGCAAATTGAGGTGTTCCCTAACAAATGTCATACTGCTTGACATACCAACGCCTACGGCGATAAAACCTATGCTTACGTTTACATTGTAAAGGCATTTTCGCGTGGCTACTTTATTTCGTGAACAGTTCCTATTACGATAAGCGAAGCGTTTTGTAGAGTCATGAAGAATTTGGCTAAACCCATCGAAAGTGGAAGCTCAGTATTAGCGGTTGACGTCGCTGTAAATCTCAATACTCGACCATAACGTTGGTTTATCCGACTCCGAGATTCAAAATCATGATGAAAATGTGGTTCTTAATGACAGTAACAAAACAGAAGAAGATTTTTTTGTTTTAGTTAATTTTGTTTGTGACATGAGACAAAGGAAAGTGCACGAAAAAACCTATATTGCAAAGATTCTAAGCATATTCGCCAAAATAATGTTTTTGATTCCTTATGGCAAGCTTTTATTTTTAGATTCATTATAAACATGATAAAGGAGCTGTTTATGTTTACCGTTTTTCTCAGTATAAGAAAATATATTTGTTATTGTTTTGTTTTTGTGTAAGAATATTTCATAAAAGTAAGAACGGAAGCTCTTCTTAAACAACATACATAATACAGCATTTTTACACAAACATGTTCTGACGTTTCATACACCTTCATATATCGGATATCCTGAAAAAAGTCTTAATTTAGACATTTCCAAGTAGTAGGCTGATAAAGTAAACAGCATTCGAATTCATTAATTACATTTACAAAATTTTCTCTTTCTAGGTAATACTGCAGAAAAAACTTGTTGCAATAAAAATATTTAGAAATACAAAGCTATGAAAATCGTGTCGGCTAGTGTGAGCTTGATTTTAGAGAACGAAGAAATTTTATATTTAGAAGCATGTGTAAAAGCTATTCCTATATGTACTATAAAACAATTTTTTTTAATCTGCGCTGCGATGAATTTTTTCTCAGGGCACAGCATAGACTGTAATTTAACTACAAAAATATTAGAATAAAACATTTATTTTTAAACCGGCAACTTCGTAATCATACAAAATGCACGTATAGTTCCAATTTGAGAGTTGGAAATATGCTATTAGTAGAAAAACCACGTTATTTCTCTCTCGAGAAGCTAGCTGGAAAATGAGAAAAATATTCTGGGGAGAATTTCACCGGAAATCGAGTAGGCGTTTTTTTGCAGATATTAATCTTCATCCAATATAGGGGAGGTCTTATATTGGACTTATAACTACGCGAATAGCGTTAGAAAACTTTTACTATTTCACGATAACGCAGGCTGTTATCGTTTTTCGTCTGGAAAATTACGCGCCTTCACTTGTTATTTAGGTATAATTATCATCACAGGATGTACGACTTCCTTAATACCTATAGTATTGTCAAACTAATTAAACTTTAACACTTGAATTACTCTGAAAGATAAATGCGTGCGGAGATTTCGAAACTTTTTTTCTGCTTTTCACGAAATCTTAATTGCTTAACTTACGGTAAATGTATTTAAATTTAGCGGATGAAGTAATGGACTGGCTGCTTTAACAACGCTACAAAAGGCAGAATACTACATCGTTATTGAATCTCGTTTGGAAAAGGAAGTGGCTTCGGCGGAAATCATCTGAAGAGACGCGTACGGGAAATAAGCAGATATGATGTCTCACGTATTGGAGTTATATGTAAAATACCTATGGGAGATGCCTCGGGGCTTACTTTACACGTTTCTTTATCGGAATATTGCGAACTGTAAACTCAACTTCGTCTCGTCGAATATATCTACAAGGGAATTGAAAGTGAAAAGCTCTAGAGTATAAGTATTTTGTTTACACAACGCTTAACGTTATTTTTAGGTATTAAAGTACGGAAACTAGACACTAATGATAATCGATATTACTTTAAACCTATTGTATGTATGTTAATTTGAAATTTTGTTTGAACAAAGTGTGGTAATGGGTTAATGATTTAAAGAAGTGGCGAAACTAATACATAGAAGGTCCTGGATCTTATGAGAAACAAGCTGGTCGAACTAAATTAAAATGAATGTGATGAGAGAGTTTGATCATGCTCTATTCACATATATTTCGTTTCATGATGTTTAAAATTTATATTTAAAAAAAAAGCCAAATTAAAATTTATTCATGGCTCTTCGGTTGGCCTTCATAGACTCATAGTTTGGGAATTTTGCTTTAAATTTGTCTCTATGGATCAGAGAAACCTACCATGATAGTTATTTTTATCTCCAGCAGGACTGCATTAGCTTGCTCCAGTTAGTGTTAGTCGTTCTGGAGATAAAGTAGCTTCGGATTTGACCCAACCCGCATATTTTTTGTTGGAAAAAGAAAACATAAATACAGTCACCTCTCCTTAATCGCTGTCAACCCAGGTCAAAAAATATTTGTAGCTTTTTACTGGGGTAGATTGGCAACGTAAAAAATGTAAAAATATCTTTAGAATTCTAAAATTCCTTCTATAGTTTGGATATCATTGATCTCATGGTAGAGAATATAAATTTATACTTTCGAAGCATACCTGGTCTTTAGCGGTTAGGCAGATAAAACCTGAAGAAATGTCCAGTTACAATATTTTCAGAAAAAATTGTTGTTTGGTTACCAGAGGCCAGAGATAAATTCGCTGGACAAAGATACCACTGTTAAGCAAGTTATTGAATGCCTTATATACACATAAACAGAAAATATTTGCTCTCAAAGAAAAGAGAGAAATTTTATTCTGGTGATATCAGTGCACCATGATAACAGCGTTGATGGATACACAGATGGCTTATCGAAACCTGAAATTATTTCATCATATAATTTGACAAAAGCAAGCGTCAATGTTGTGGACATGACTCTTGTAATGTTGCCAGAATGACATGATGCTGGCCTATCGCCCTCTCTTTGATCTGGTACATATTGGTAATTTGAAAGCATTTATTATATGTATATAAAGCCAACTTTGGTGGGAACGATGCCTTCAGTAAATACAGAAAGTTATTTATGAAGAGAATGGGCCAAGAATTAATGCAAAAAATAGCTTTGGACCAGCACTTACTGGGGAGTCAAAGGATAAATCGAAACCAAAGATGTAGATATTGAGTGTGTAGCAAAGATCAATACTGTTGTAATTTATGTTAAGTGTTGCTATGACTTATATGTATGTGCTAAATTTTGTTGTCCTGCCTGAAGATAATATTAGCGTTTTAACAAACAAGCAGTAACGGATGATTTACTAGTGACAAAGAAGAAAATAATGGAATATTAGTTGTTTGGAATTGAGATCTTTTTTATGGTCCGATAATAAATAGTTGATGCTGTTATAATAATGTGGTGAACAGAAGATCCTAATAAATAAAATTTATTACTATTGTTGCTGTTTCAGGAAAATGTCCAACAAATATAATATATGTAATAAAGAAACGTAGTTCCAAGACCTGCGATATTATAACGTTGGATAGCCAGGAAGAATCCCAATGGCTCTTTCGATATAACTATAGAAGGAAAGTTAAGTGCGCAAACTGGTGTTCAATTTAGTGGGCTTAATCGAAATTGAGCATAAATATAATACATCATCGTTCAACACGTCACTACTTCAAACTGTTCTTACTGGAAATAAATTGGTTCATAAATCTGGTTATAATTTTAATACCGATGAAATATGATTCCAACTGAATAGCAAATCCGAACATGTGCTTGCAGAAATGAGGTTTAAAAGTGTATCAGCCATACACCCGAGTGAAGAATTGACGTTATCGGTTGTTACAATGTTGAGTGTCCCCTTATTTTCAAGAGGAAGAACAGGAAATATGAATGGGCAAAAGGGAAGCCACCACGATCTCTAAGTCAGCATATGTGAGCACAAAAATATTTCTTGATTGGTTGAGGCTACTGGATGATCATACTTCCCACACTATCAAGATTAATGCCTTTGAATTTGTCGAAAGAAATGAGAGTATAGTATATTGTCTTCTCCCTCATTGTACACATAATCTTGAGGCCTTAGATTGACCGGTTTTTAAGTTTGAAAGGATATTACTATCAGGCTGCAATTGGTAAACGATTGGGAGATACTTGATACTACAAACAACGAAAGCCATTTCTTAGAATGCTGAAAACAAAACTCAACGAACAATATATGCATTAGCTAGTTTCTCCTCAATCAGGAATTGATCAGAATTTTCTCGACTTGTATTTTCTGGGATAGATATAGAACCAAATTTATCATCTCAGAACCACAATGAAATTGAGTCGAAAATTACGCCAGAAAAAGTTCTTAACCAGATGTTTTCTGGGCCTAAAGTAACGCCAGCTATGAGAATAGTCAGAACTAGTTTGGAAGGCGTCTTATCTCCAGCAGTGTACATGGGGGAAAGGAGACATGTGGAAGCAAAGAAGAAGCCGAATCTGAATAGCAACCACAAGCAAGAGAAATGAAATGGTTATATTCATCTTGGTAAGCAATATACGTGCCATATATCTGAAGCTGGATTGTGTTTCATATTAATTTCAAAGTTTCATATTAGTTTTTGTAAATTAAATTTAACTGCAGTCACATACATGTAAATAGCTCCTTGTTAACGATGATATTAAGGTAATATTAAAACATGTAGTATACTTTGTACCGTGAGAATATACATATATGAAAAAAATACAGCTAAGACTTCATTTACTCGGGTAATTTTAAGTGACGATGAACGAACTTCATCAACTTGATGAGAGTAGAATTTGTCTTGAAGTTTCTCACGAGTTTTTAAAGTACATAAATACTTACATTTGTTTGGTATGCAATATGCAGTTCATAAATCTTTACTATTTATTAGGATAATTAATTTTATAGTGTCAAGTAAGGTTGTAGTTATCAAATATAATGTTTCAGATATTTTGTTTTCAGAAAAAGCTGTAGGTGTTATTAAACGATGAAGTAACACTGACCGAGTGCTAAACTTACTCACGCTACGTAAGTTAGGCATTACTCGATTTCCAACATAGCAGTCACTTATATTACTCGCTCCATGTTTGTAAATCTAGATGTAGATTTAAGCGGGTACTACACACGCAATTCCACCAATATTCCAGTTGATCGGTATTTGCATCGACACCAACATATCTAGCTTTTTCTTTATGCATTTCGAGTTTGTATAGCGTGTGTAAGGTATTCCTTAATGCTCTCCAATTACGCCGTAAAAGCAGATAAGAAATGAAGTTACAGCTGCACCGTCTCAAAGGACAGATGTTTAGAGCTCGTGACTACTTGACTGTGCACAAGAAAACAGCTGCCGATTGATTATAAAAAGTCCATCATCTGTTTCAGATTTCATTTTATCGCCGGCCTTAAAAATTTCAACTTCTTTGTAAAGGTTCGGTTTTCTTTGATTGCATAGTTAGGTGAACGTTCTCCGTGTAAGTGTGATTTATTAGTTATCAAGATTAAATTGCATCAGAGGCGGATATCCTTTCATTTACTGTTTACCTTTATTTTTCGAAGATAGCAGTGATTGTTTGATATGAAAATAACGGATTAATTCAGTTTATTTTCGAATTTGCTTGTAAGGGTACTTGATATTTTACAGGACAGTGAACAAAAGATAAAGGCACAGATAAAGTTCAAGCTATTTAGGTTATATTAAATTAAGACATACAAAAAATGATTTTAGTTGCGGATTAACATAAGATTACTAACTAGCTAGCTTCCGTTTAATAATCGCTGCGACAAGGGGCTCTTAAAAACTGAGAGTATTACGATGATTTACAAGAGAAGAGCGGTAAGTCTGAAATGCAAAGTTAAAGGAAACTTTGTTAGCTCTAAGCGTACCTTGCTGTAAACACAATTTTTTTTAAATAACGTATTCGCCCTATATTATGAAGCAACTCCTTCTAGAGTTTGTCTAATTCTGTAAATATCTCGAGAGCTGTAACATTTTTTTTTCTCGTATAATTTGAAGCATATTATACAATCTCAAAAGTGACTGAATTATTTTAGGAATGTGCATATAAAAGAAGGGGTTAGCATGCAGCATTTCTTACTTTGTTACTTTCAAGTTCACGTTTCAAGTAACCAAAATTGTAATAATTTTGGTGGAACGGTAATTTTTGGTTGAATATGTAATGAGATTGGAATCTGAAAAGCTTGGTCTTGATTTGAACATCCTATCATTAATATATTTTTTTGTAAATAGCTGCATATTTTTCGTTTTGAACAATCTCCGATAGGGACAATACTGTCAGAGATGCAATCGTCACATGGTTCTATCTTTATCACTTCAAATGTTTGCTTTCGATCGGATAATCTAATAAGTTGTTGTCAATTCTAGTTATTTAGAATTGAGATCTTTTTTTAAGCGCTATCATTCAATGAGTAAAGACAACTTTCTGGTATTTATAAGCTCTTGATGTTAGTTTTCAATTGTAGTACTCAAAAATAATACATTAATATTTAAATATTACAGTTTTGACGTGGGCAGTTTGCTCCTTTTCCCGTTACATCATGAAGAAATTGTTGTTGAAAGGGTAACTTTGTTTTTATCTTTAACGTTTTATTTTGTATTTATTGAATGTATCGATACGGTAGTCGTTTACGGTACTAAAGGAATCTACAACAACCTTTGCCTCCTTGACTCTAGGGCGGTGGCTTGCCTAGACACGAATTCTATGATCCTGCCCTGGAAAATTGTAAAGTTGAACCAGGTGAAAATAGTCCGGAGAAACATCGTATATATCAGCAACTTGATCTAGAGACTAAGAAAACTTCTCGAGCTCATCAGGGGTACCCGATCCAAAAGCACCGTAAAGTAGTTTAGATCCGATCACCGAAAAATGTTGACAAAATGTTAGCTTCACGTCAAGCACTAAGCCAAGCTACTGCAGAAGAAGAGTACGCCGACCAACAGGAAAGACATTCAACGAATGCAATATGATGGCAGGTTTAACAACAATAGAAGAGGCGTGGACTATAACGTATACGCTCATCAGAAATATACTAGAAACAAAAGAACGAGAGGAAAAGATCTAAGGAGCAGTAATAGACAACGTCAACACCGAAGAAATGCGAAAGCGGATGCCGGTGTTTGAGGCGTGGAGGAGGACTTTCTATCTGTGTGGGCGTCTTGATTTAAGATTTTCCCCCTGCTCAACAAAAAAAATCTCTATCCCTCTATCGTGATGTTTAAGGGAGGTGGTGAGGGTCTTGAGCCTCGCCAACCACTAAATAAGCAAAAGCTTGAAGATATTCGCATAGCAGTGATCGACATCCACCAGGGAGCAAACAGCCCACGCTCCACATCTTAATCTTCCAGGGCCTACACAAGGGAATAGAGGAATTAAGGATTTGGAGTTAAACCCTAGAAAAGACGTAATGCATCATTGGACGCTAGGAAGTTTCAATAGTAAGTTTCATTGAAAAGTCCGTGTATTTTTTGATATTACAGAATGTTTGGACGCTTTGAAGATAAATACTTTTTGCAACAGTCGCTTTCCCTACCGACATCTTCTTCAGGTTCTCTTTTATTTATGTACATTGTTGGTATCATGTTCATTTATTGATTGCTGAATAATGAGAGTCAGAAGCAGAGTCACTGTTATCATCAGCATTATACCACTGTTCGCCAACTTTAGCTGCTTTCTATTTGTAAAATTTCTGGATTATGATTTGCAAAGCGTGATCAAATGTTTATTGGGAACATGTTCAGCAACTAGCATTGCGAAAAGAACGCACAAAAGAAGAAGGGGAGTAGTTTACACCACACATAGCCATCACATAACGCGTACTTAGAAGTGAGGTTATGTTCGTTTTAAACATACTGAACCGAAAAATATGAGGTTCCACAGGGGAAAGGGGATTACAAATAGTGATTACAAATCTTGTTGTAGTGGGGATGAATCACAATTTCTAATTTTTTAAAATAAAACATGATTCGAACAAAACCGGTTTTGTTCGCTGATCAGTGTTAAATAGAAGGTACCTTTTATCTAACTTGTTGCATAATCAAGATTATCATCAGATACTTAACAAACAAATCCTAACTGCAACTGTGAATATAAAATTTGAACTGATTTTATAATTGGTACACAGAAAAATAGTACAGATAGACAAATCTGAATCGTTTATTAGACAAATAAAATAAGATTACTAGATGATTCATAATTCCAAAGTAGGTAGCATCTCTCTTATTTTAGTGACCTTTACGGTACTTGCTCAGTAGTTATTTTGGCTAGACGAGTGAGATAATCAAAATTGAATGCTCGCTATCAACGAAAGTAATATACATACATACAACATTTAAAGTTATCAATACAATTAAGATGAGACATACAACTTGTAAAGTACAATTTGCTAATGCTAGTAAGAAGGACATAAGAGAAAGAACAAAAGCGGATCTCGTAAAGAGTCAGAACAAATTTCCCCTGGTGCAAATATTCAGCAGGTATTACGTTAAATGCCATAAATAATGATTCCTAGGGGTCTTTCTATTGAAGACCTGCGGAAAATCATTTTAACGATTTATACAACATAAAATCGAAGGTTAACGTAAGTTTTCAGCTGAAAACATAATGGAATTAGTTTAACAAAAGAAATGTTATGCATTATTTGCGATACCGATACCAACTTTAACATTCATAGAATTTTTATAACAATTTTCACAATACTTGCGTAGATGGAAACTCGAGAGTTACTTAAAATGAAGTCTTTGCGATTTTCGTAATATTTCAAGTCTTACTCAGGGCTCACGGTGTATTTGCATATTGCCAATAATCAAATAACAGATCAAATGAAACGGAACTAGGTTACATATATTCTGTTTGTCGCGTACAGTAGAATAGAATTCCACATTTAAGAATTTATTGAGGTGCATTTCTCAACGATTGTCGGATAGGTTTCAATGGTATGGAAAAGCTGATAGATTTTCCGTATATTTTTTGTGATGTATATATCCAAGAAATATGAAAATAATGTTAAAATATTTTACAATTCCAACTTTGGAAATTTGGAAATATCGTACCTTTAAAAGGTGGAAATTAATTATAAGTTAAATTAAATATAAAACGCTGTAAGTAGCTACAGTAATCTTTGCTGTCATAAATCTTGCACAATTTGTTACCGAACTTCTCCCTTTTATAGCAGTTCGTAACATATAATTTCCGGTAAGGTGCTTCCTACGATTTATACGAAATTGTTTCTCCACTCAAACATTCCCTCTTGCTCTCGCGTTTGGAACTGTGGAACTTCTCGGTTGCCAACAGTGTAATGAAAAGGAAACATTAACCTGATGAATTCATGTTCATGCGATAATAATAGTTGTACATCCGGTATTCGTATTAGTTTATCGATATTTTTAATGCATTACCTTCATTGCAGAGGAAGAGGAAACAAATGGATTCTGTCTTACAGATTGATGTATAGCTTTAAGTATAATAAAACCGGTGTCATAAGCGTTAGTTGTATCTATAAGGTAGTAAAGCATGTGAAGGAAAGTAATAATTAATAACTGGTGACTTGGAGTTATGTGTGGGCGTTACAGAATAAGGATCTCTGAGTATTTTGTGCGAACAATCTGTAATAATCGATTAAGGATAAAAAAAGTTGTTTTTAAAAGTTGTACTATTATATAGATTGCTTATAATTAATTAAGAGGCTGGTCTTGAAACAGCAAGAGGTGGTTCATCAAATCAAGAAGCAAACAAAAAGTCGTGTTCGAAACTAGTTCATTTGCCATAAAAGCTAATATTTTGTGGGACTTTCATTATACGTGGAGTGTCTAAGAAGTTCGGCGAATGATGTCAGAAAACAAACAAAACAAACGATACAAACAAATTTTCTTTATTGTACAGCTTCTGGAAACTATCAGCAAAGGTCTCTTGTGGAATCGATCGCAAAGTAGCTGTCACACGATCTTTGATGGCATTCACGTCCGCAAAACGTTCACCTTTCATCGCCGTCTTCAAGCGGGGAAACAGGAAGAAGTCCGCAGGAGCCAGATCAGAGAAGTACGGAAGGTGTGCAACAACAGTTACCATCTTCTGACTCAGGAATTGGCGCACACGGATCGCATAGTGTGCAGTCGCATTGTCATGGAGCAGCATCTATTTTCCAGACCAGCACAACTCTGACCGAACCCGCTGGATACGCTGTAGCAATCGCTTCAAAACCGACCAGTAAAATGCAGCATTAATGGTTTGACCTGCAGGAACAAATTCCTTGTGGATAAAAGGCGATTAACAGTCTTTTCACCTTGGATTTTTTCAGACGGTTTTTTTGGTGGCGGAGAACTCGGTGAATACCATGGCATGGATTGCCGTTTTGATTCCGGATCGAACTGCTAGCACTAGGCCTCATCTCATGTAACGATGACTTTCAGAAGCAATGGATCTTGGTCACACATGGAAATGAAATTACCAGAAGTTTGCATCCGTTTTGCTGTATACTTGTCTGTGAGCTCGTGTGGCACAAATCGATCGCTTACCCAAATCATCGTTGACGATGGTGTGCAGTGTGTCATTGCTAATGCCCAATTTCTCCGCAGTCGACGATCTTGGGCCAGCATTTGTTGCACTTCCTCGATCATTTCTGTGGTTTTGCTTGTCCATGGCCGACCCGAACGTGGCTCATCCTCGATTGTTTCCTTCCCTTCATAGAAGCGTTCACGGCTTGCCGGCCGTACACCTGCACCAATATTCCATGTGTCTTCGTCGCAGTCTTCCCCAATTTGTAGCATGGCTTGATGTTTACACGTTGCTCCATTGCGTTGTGACACTTCCTCTCAGACTACGTTCAACTGGTCGTAGTCTGTTTACACTGCCGGTCACATGCATTGCATGCTGTGTATCAATTCCCCCCAAGTCTTTGGAAAACCTGCGCCAACTTCTTAGACACACCACGTACATTACATGTGGTTTATTGAGATTTCAGCAATGTGTCAGAAAAGTGTCATAAATATGGTTAATAATTTTTTAATCAGAGAGCTTATATATGTATGTATTTATTCTCGCTTTGCCAGGATTACCCTTAATAAAAGAGAATTGATATCAACACAGTTTTAAAGTTTTGTGAGGATTATTCGGACTATTAAATAAGAAGTTGTTAGAAAAAAATCTATCTGTTGGGAGTTCTAGGACGAACATTTCGAGAAAGGAGAAAAAATTTAACCTAAACTAAGTATATTAGTTCCAAATGAGGACATTGTGATCAGGAGGTTGTAGTGTAACTTAAAAATTCAATGTGATAAGAAGTTTATTTCCCCAGCATGGCAAGTAATATTGATGTACTGTACTGCTTGTTCCTTTGGAACCTGATTTTTTATACCTGTCAAATGATTGCTTGTTATTAATTATTAAAAATTTAGCAAAAGTATCCACATTTTTGATTTGATGTGTGCTAAATTATTATCCGAAAGTTGGATCGATCCTTTCGACACACTGATTTTAAATTCAGACTCAACTTTAAACTTATTTCTTTTCAATCTTATCAAATCTATTGCAGACATTTTTCTTCCAAATTTCTATAAAACTCGACGCAAATACTGCTGATTTATCGTCATACCATTTTTTGCTAAGGTAAAATAAAAGGTAAGAAGTTTTTACAATCCTTGAACGGATAAAATTTAAATGAATATATAATATATATTTTATTAACATGTTAGGTGTAATGTACATATGTGTAAAGGTAAATCTTTTTGTATCATGTTTTTGTAATGTGATGTGAATTTTTTTGTATAAAGCATCCCTTGTCGAAACGCAGTACAGCGACAGTATAAAATAAAACTTGTTCGGATACAGGTCTGTCTTTTATTTAAATTAATCTTAGGCCTAAACATAACAGTGGTGACGAGGATGTTTTACATTAGTGTATATGTGTTGTAAAGGTGTTAATTCACAGAGAAAAAAATAATAATAAAAACGGAATAACGCAATTAAAAAGGAATATGTCATAAAAATAGTGGGTTTATTTGGATCGCTAACATTTCGATTCAAAAATCATCGGACATTGCAGTGTTTAAAGAAAGATATCGGAAGCAGATTGTTAAGTGTTTTAGGTACTGCGTAATTTGTATCTGCCGGTATCGCCCGAACAAAGAGAGTACAGCAAAGTGATAACCTTGCTAAGTAAACATTTAGTGCTCGTTAACTCTTATTTGGCTGAACGTTTAAAATTTTATCCATTTTTATCCAAGACGAGATGTATACGAAACAGTAGCAGATTGAGTAGCCAAGATTAAATCGTTAGCATAAAATGGACCGCAGGGTATGGAGTTCTGCCGCCGGTGTTCCGGACGAAAGTAAGATGCAACGACAAACGGTAGGTGGTGTTTCTATTCTCGCGCACGTAATATTGTTTGTAATGTTTGTGGCCGTAAAAATTATTTAAATAAAGATTGTATATATACATACCTAGAAACAATAATTATTGTTTTAAATGCGGAGTTCGCGGTCAATTGGTTGCTCAATGTTGGCATCAGCCTGTCAGATATATTGCAGATAATGAAATAAATAACAATTTAGTGGAAGATTTAAATTTTCATTTGGGTACCTGAAGTCATTTAGATTGTAGTGATAATGTAAAACCGTTTTTAGTTAAATTAATAGTTGAAAATATCTCTGTTAATTTTGAAGGCGATTCCGGCTATGTTCACGCTGCCATTTCTGAACAATTGTACATATTTCAAACATTTTATAAAAAAAGATTTGTTTAGAAACGATCTAGAATTAAAAGATTAGATACATAGGTGACTTATCCATTTCTGTTTCAAGTGTTCTTAGCAGAAAAAAAAAAATGAAGCTACTGGGAAGATAATAATATTAATAAAAACATAAATCGGAAAATTGTTAGTATTTGGTGTGGTATTTTTACAATAAAATTACTCGGCTTATAAGTATTTGACGATTGTCATTTAGTATTGGCAGAAAATCTTCTCGAATAGAATTTTGCTGGCCAGATGGTGTGGTGGAATGTAAGATTAGAGTATCCTGTAGAATCATTTTTTAATTGGGCAATACTTGAAAGACAATATTAATAATAGTGATAATAATCGAAATATTCAAGTTATTAAAGAAAGAATGGAACTTAACAATTTAAATATAAACATTTTAAATGCACTTACTTATTGAAAATGATGATGGTATATCGAATATTTGTTATACTACTACTGTTACACTTAAAACAAAACAGCCCTTTTATGTTACTATAACGGCTTACTTAAAAAAGAAACAAATATTTCGATTGATTTTCTTTCCAGCCACAGTACTATATTTCCGATTTGAATAAACCTTAATTGAAATATAAAATTTTTGATATTTCAAATGCTTGACAAGCCAATCTCCAGTACTGGGAAAACATTTTTATTATTTGAAAAATAATTCACAGACAGCATAGTATGTGTCTGTATATGTTTAGTGTTATATTAAGCAGAATTTTTAGATTTATTATTATGTACTTGCTATGAGTAAACCGTCTTTATGTACTGTCACTATTTTACTTACTGGGAACTAACATATAATCCCATAATGTGGCAGTCATTTCAGATATATAACAAGATTACGATACGTAAGGCATTGTTACAATGCCTGGCAATGTTGTCTTTGCTGAACAATAGCACATGCAACAGTTTTTTTTAAATAAAATGACGCATGAGATCACGAAATGCGGGGGATGTCAGACTACCATAGGGTGACACCTTCACAAACCACACTAACAGTCAAACACCATATAGGGAAAACCATTCAAAAGTACCTAATTCATAGGTCAATAATATTGCCTTTGCTCTGTTCTGTCTCTCTGCCCTACTATAAATCTCGAGGAGCTACAAAATATAATTTTAAGGATGATAATTGGTGCCTTGTGGTACGTGGGAAACCTTCAGTTCCTAGCAGATCTAGGACTCAATTCTCTTAGGGAACATCTGACAACCTTACCAACCAAGACTTTGAAGAGAACCACCACACATTCGAACCCTTTAATATCACGCCTGGAACTGAACATGAAGAAGACGAACAACCAACTCCATCCGAAATGGAAGAACACTTTGAGCCACCTTATTACCACATATCTTGAGCTAGAAGAGTTCATAATTGAGATAAAAGGACTTAGGGAACCCCATCTAGCTTTAGAAGAGAGCAGAATGACCAAAGAAAGAGATCACGATAAAAAAAAATAATTGTCAATGATATGGTCAGGAAATTTTCGCTTCTAGTGTGGTTTACACGTTGAATAACCGAAAACCTTCTGGCACCCCGTACCTACATACTTTTTACTTCCGAAGAAGCCACTTTCATTAGTAGCGAAACGTCGCAGTTGTTTATTTTTATATGGTATTTATTTTTCTCTGATAGATGTTACTTACAAGGAAACACAGGCCGTGGTGACCGATTTAAATGAAATTTGGTGGGTTTGTAGACTGATGCAGTGTAAGAACAACGGTAACTTCCATAGATGCTAAATCTCTCGTTTTCGGGGGTGGAGGCGACCAAGAGCCAACGCTATCTTCCGCTATTTGCTTTAATATCTCCAAAACTATAAGACGTATCAAAAAAAAGACAAATATATAACTGTTTTATGAGTACAAGAAGATAGCGACAATAGTTTTAAAAAATATAGGGGGTGGGGATTGCTTCTGGAAAACAAGAACCATGTCAGGCAAACTAGTGTCGCTATCTTTTAGTAGCATCAGTCTACAAACCCAGCAAATTTCATTTAAATCGGTCACCATCACTTGCCTGTGTTTCCTTGTTAATTAGTTCGTCAAGCATTGAAAATTTCATTTTTCGATCAAGCTCCACTTAAATCAATCCAATTATTCTATCACGACTGAAAAGGTTGATACATTGTTCAAATATTTCTTAAAAACTCGTTATACGTGCTGCTCAAATCATTTCGGGTGTTAAAGTACACAAAGCACAAATCAACTAAATTAATGCAGGGACTGTCCTAGATTAGACCGTTTAAATGTTCCCACAAAAAGAAATTCAAAGGTGCTGTATCTGGGGAACTTTCTAGCAAAGGTATTTACAAAATATTCTTTAACTTTTCCAACAAGATGAGGGGATGCTCCATTTTGCTACCACCACCACCACCCTGTTGGTTTTCTTATTTAAAGGAATATATTATAATATATATAGTATTGTGTACTGATGAGACTATAGTAAATTGAAACACGTATCTGTACGTTGATTAGTCTGACGCTACTGTTAAACAAAATAAATAGGTAACTCTAATCCTAATCTAGGCTACGGCTTTGTTAAATTCATTTAGTAACTGAACAACAGACGGAAGTAAAACAAAGAGACCCATTACAGATCGCAGATATCTTAATTTAAAATAAATGAGTAAACAATAAGTTCATTACTATCAATGTCGGACGATACATTTCACCTTCTTTTACCGTAACACACAACCAAACCGGTACACTGTCATAAATCGTCCTGTATCGGTATACACGATGCAGCGCCATATCGTTTATATATTCTGGTTTTTATTACTTTTCGAACTTGATGAAGCAGAAAAATCAATTATCCATCCATTATGAGGTCTGGAGTTTTTCATCGAGCATATAATATTTACTATATTATTTCTTATCGACTATTTGATACTGGAAAAAGTGTGACGATATCAACAACAAAATATAAATAAACATCTCGCTTGAAATTGTGACAAAGAACAATGACAACCAATTAAAAATTAACAAACGTATGTGCAAAATACGAATGTAATCATTAACAGAAGGGATTATCTTCTCCCTTTTTAATACCATACTGGATTTAGGTCTATGTCAGACAAGCCCTATTTGATGGAAAAATGTGTTTTGCTTTTTAATCGTGATTTCGTAATTTTAATCGTTTAGCGTCAGGTACTCGTTATTTTTTTTAGTATACCTATACATGTCTAATTATGGTTTATTTTAATTTGTGCTTTCTGCGGAGTTCTGCTGCTCTTTTAATTATCCTGTTTTAATTATGAGAGTTTTACATTAAGATATGTTTAATAAACGAGTAGAACTAAGAAGTGCACAGAATACAAAACGGAACAAAGACTACTGCGATGCGATTGTGAACCATTATACCTGTACTTGACAATAGCGGCACTTTCAACAATGAAAGGATATATATATATTCTGTGAGCATTTTCCTAGAAGTCGAATAATTTAAATCCTGGTATTAAGAATAGAATAATGATAAGAATTTTAGGTGTAGTATTCTAGATTTAAGAAAAAGTTGAAGAATGAGTATTCTAATAGCTTTTATTTGTGAGGTCATATTTCTATCACATAAGAATTAGATATACAGGGGTTGAGGGAGTACGCCTAAGTGGAAATTCAGTTTAAAATCGATGTTAGTTATGTGTGCACATACGATATGCCATAAATAAGAACTTTATTTACGTTCAAGAATATACATACATATACATATACAGGATTATTCAAATGTATCGAAACACCTAAACATTTCTGAAACGGTACAAGTTTTCAAAACATTGTGAAAATTGTTACTATTTACTCGTTTTGTAATTTTTACCAAATGGATATACCTGGAAAAAATATAACTTTCGTAAGCTAATGTTGAGGTAGAATTTTGATTTTTTTTTCAAATTTAATAATAAAATGTCGGTCAAATAACTTAAATAAAATGAACGCTATCGAATTATTTTATAGTGGACATCCTATATACAGTCAATTCAAACTTCAAATTCTATTTATTTAAATGAAACAAAAATGTGGTCATCTCTGTCGTGGAAGCTGAGAGGTTTCTAAGTTATTTACAAATAATCATTTCGGTAACCACCCAATAGCTTTAGCTTTACAATAGTTTGCACTTTGCAAGATTATGTACAACTAATTAACGAACTCCTCATGAAAGACAGTGATAACAATTTTTTCCTTTATATTATTAGGAAAAAATTATTTTAAATAAACAAAGTTGTCGGGAGGGGGTGGAGAGGGGAGGGGAAGGGCAGTCGTATTATAACAAGAATTTGTTTGAACAAGTTTGAATCAGCTGTTTGAGCACCCTAACATTTCGAAAATTTCTTTTGCTCAAGTTTGGCCAATATCTTGTTTATAAATGTTCAAAACACGAAATTCCTACTTCTACTTCAGTATCGATCAATAAAATTATGTTTTGGGCACATTCGTTTGGTTAAATTGTAAAGCAGATTAAATATCTCAGGAATGGAGCAAGATGAGATATAATTGCATACGAAAAGGCACTTTAAAATTTTACGACGATTCTAAAAATGTGTAGCAATATACATGGTGAAACATTAGTGCGTCAAAGCTCCATATATCCCTTAATATTGAAGATATCAAAGAACTTTATGTACAAGAATCATTGACAGTCTTAGGCTACACATTTTAAAATTAATTTCTTATATACAGGGTGTTTCATATCGCCAGGGTGAACCAAACATACATTTTCTTAAATGGAACACACGATATATTATTTCAAATTTGGATTAAGCCAATATTTCTCGTTCTTTCAATATAAGGTTTCTTTGAGTTATATTGACTATTTCAGAAGTTATGGTCAATTTTGTGTGAAAATCGTTACGTATTTAACGTCCTGTGTATTCCATACGAGACAGCTTGAAATTATTTTTTTACTGGAATAACTTTTTTATACTGTTACACTTTTATAACGAAGTGGTGTTTTCCCAATATTACGAAAACTGTATACAGGGCGATTCAAAACACAAATGCATTATTTTCTAATTTTTTTAAGAATACTTGATATACTTTCATTTTCATTAACCACCCTATATCTAAAATGGTTAGTTTTTGTCTGGTCGATGACTTAGGAGATATATTTGGATTTCTCTTTGTGAGAACATTAAAAAAAATTGAGTAAATGTCAATACACCTAACTAATTACAGGAGTTAAAAAATCGTATTGGTATAGCTATTGTAAAAAACGACAAAGAATTCATTTTTGTCAGAAAGAAAATTGGAATCAATTAAAACATGAATGATGAAATTGCTGCAGTTTCCCAAGTTGTATTGCTTATCAAGATTACCAACTGCAGCTTTTACTCTGTAAATTATGTGTGCAATGTGTTTCGATTGCTTTGTTACATTATTATTTCGCTGTAAATAATATGAAGGACAGGGATCATTTAACTTCAGCGTAAAAGTAATAGACAAAATTGGAACGAGTTGGATATGAAAAAATGCTTTGGATGCAACGCTCGAGAAAATTTTCTTAAGCAGCGATAGCTGAATAAAAATAAGATCTACAAGTTGCACAAGGAAATTCTTGGAAATTACATTTCTTTTCTTTGATATGAATAGGAGCAAAAGTTGCTGTACATATTTTGAATGTTTTACTAATTGATTTTATCTAATAACGGAGTTGACAATCAGAGACCTACAGTAATTAGCTTACATTCCAGTTAATATATATATATGTTATGACCTTTATGTACTTATGTTTCAATCCCTGAAGTGAAGATCCACTTGTAGATCAATGAAACAGCAAATTCGTTAAGCACCAATGTATTCTAGAACATATAACGAAAACAACAAGTGGAAATACTCCAGGAATTTAAAGATACTTACAGTCTAATTGAAAAAATGAGATCCAAAACTCTTTTTCTCAAAGTCAACAAATTGCCCGTCAAGATTGGTTATACCGTTTCAGAAAAAGACAACTGGAAATGGCTATGTGATGTCCCGAAGATAATCTATCGTCAGATAACGATAAGCTAAATTGTTGTAACAAATTGACACCATTATTGAATAATAGTTAAGTGTAGGTAATGAGCATAATACTTTCATCTACTCCGGATAGGTCTTCTCTTTTAAGTCTTGATGGAACTGCTTTAACTACTCCTCGTTTACATATTCCTAGTCTAGCCTCCTTATTTATAGTCGAAGCAAAGAGAGATAATAATTTTGGGTTTTTCGAAGTAAATATTTATCACAAACTAATGTGTGAAACAAGTTTTTATTATTTCAAAATGGCAGTAATTCAAAACTTCAAATTTACAAGTGGTCCAAGCTTCATATTCTTCATACTTGATAGTAAACATGTTATGGCATCATCGCTATTAGATCATTTCTGCCCACGCAAAGTGGTTTTTTTCCTTGTGTACTAACATTTGGGAAAATGATAGGCTGCTAATTATTAGCGTTATAGCCCTTTACACTCACAGAACAAAAACAGTAATAATTAACATCGTCCTGTGTTCCTCTTGGTGTTGTACAGAATGCAGCTAATAATTACATGGTCAACCCAATATTGCTCTAGCTGTAAAGCCAAAATCGGCTTCTGTTACCTTATGGAAGGTGGATTTTCCAAGTAATTGTTTAAATTTTGAATATCTATTGTTAATATTACTAGAGTTAAACTACTTTGTATGATTTAATATGTTTACAACTAAACCGAACTAACCTTGTACTTTCATATTGTAATAAATGAAACCTGTCATATTGAAAATAATTTATAACTTACATAAATATAAAGAATTTTAGATTAATAAGCTCCCCTTATAAAAATAGTGAATGTAATAAAAGAAAATTGCATGTTGTTTGTTACATATCACTTAATAAGGTGTGTTGTTGCTCGATCGACATTCTTCATTAATTATCTCATAATAAAACGCCATAGGGAAAATGTGTTCATGCATCTAGTACAAAAAAATTACTTTCTACGAACTGAAACTGTGTTACCCAATGTAATACCGATTTAAATCGCAAAATAATAACGCATGTCCCTATTGTTGCGTATCGAAATGGGTACTGATTTTATTCGATTTCCTGTCATATTCCATGACATGCACGTCTGTGCACAAGCATAGACGGGGTAGTTTTAAAGGTGATAAAATCTGACAAGCAGAATAATTAATATCTATCTCCATATTTGCTACTATCAGGTCTATGCGTAGGAGTTGGTATTACAGAAATGTGTTAGATCGTCCGATGTAACTGACAAACTGACTAACGTATTTCAAGGCTTTGCTTGTAAATATTTGCCCTTAATATTTATAGAGTATAAGATAATGCGTACTGCTTTATAAAAAGCAACATTTATTTGTAATTAATACTTAATAAGAAAAAATGAAACTTTATGGGTTATTAGTAAAATTTCTTGATTTATTACTCTCCCCTTCTAAATTATTTGATTGATAGTATCATATATTAGCCATCATATCGGATATCCGGCCTAAATGGACGTCATGAACTTGATTTATTTTTAGCTGCAGGACTAATATATAGATACATATATGATATATGATGTCTATGTGCGGTTAAAATATATGTTTTAACGCCTGTTTATTTCCAGTAGATTGATATTTTGTCACATCTCTTTCTATTTAGGAAGCTTTTAGAATATAGTTAGATTTTACTTTATTCCTGACAAGGATAGATTATTGTTGCGTAGGTATAATAATATCTGTGTATGTAGAAGTGAAATATATTTAAACATTCGACAGGATAATCAAAGATGTCAGTTAACTTGGGCTTGCTTAAATTATTTCTTGTAGATTCCCAATATTATATATAAAGTACCTATATATAGGTACACAGATATGTACATTGAATCACAGTCAAAAGTGAGTTCATAGCGGAAATATAGTCTTTGATGGAAGTCCGTAATATTTAGTTATAAATCCATATTTGGCGCCTCCACCAATTTTTCACTATTAGCTCCGTCTACATTAGCATATTTTCGGTAGCCCTTCTTGTTTTAAAACAGGATAACAGGTTTAGCACTGTTTGTTAGTTAGTTACAGTTAATTTTGTATCTGTTAAACTTATTTTACATTACAATAAAGTTCAGTTACTTAAATTCGTGACCCAAACTTTCTTCTAGCTTTCAAGTTCCAAATTAAACCCACTTTCATTCAGTTTCACCTTTGAATTAAAATTCTTCCAGAGAACGCTAATACTTGAAGCTTTTAAGGAATGGTTTCCGTTAAACAGTCTGTCTAGTTACTTTTAATATTTTTCGGGGTAATTCGGGATGAGACGGCAGCAAGTGCGCATGTAAAAGTAAACGGTTTTCCCCGGAAATTACTTATGCTTATATTTTCCTCTCCTCCGCTCAATCCCCATTTCGCAAGAGGGTGGGGAGTGATGGCAAGAGGGTGGAAAAAATCTCATCTGCGATACTTTTATTGACCTATAGAAGAGGCATTCAGTGATCTATAATAATTTTTTTTTTGTTCATAATAAAGGTGTAAATTGCAAAACTCCGAAAATCGTCGAAATTTCGAGGGCACTTTTCACCCCTAAATCTGTGACTTAGTCGAAAGCGTAAGCGGCGTTTTACAACACTCGATGGGTTCTATAAATCTGGTTCGATTCGATCGGGAGGTGTCACCTCAGAAGGTTCTCTTGCTAGTTTTAGTTAATTTTTGCAAGATTTTGTACTTTTTCGTTTGTTTTTGTTAGTTCTTATTAGTTTTTTTGTTAGTTTTTGTTAGTTCTTGTCAGTTTTTGTTGGTTTTGTTAGCTGTTTAGGTTATCTTTAGGTATGTGTTAGGCTCTCTTTAGGTTTGCGTTAGGTATTCATTATGTCTTCTTTACGGTTCGTTTTAGATTTTCCTTGGTATTTGTTAATATCTGTTAGTTTTTTTTTTTAATCTGTGGTGGATGCTGGTTGCAGCGGCTTTTGCACCTGTATTACTTGTTTGGCTATTGCTGCAAGATTTCTTGTATACAGTGTGTGTGTTAAAAGTGTTCAATGGCCTTGTTATAGCACGATTCTGGCGTTTATACTGCTGCGGCGTTAATCACTTTGATTGGAACACAATTTTCCAAGGTAAATGTCACCATCCCCTCGGCGAATGGAACTCTTGCTCTCAGGGTTCTGTCACAACACCAATCAGCCGCCTAACTATTTGTCAGTTGCAGTGTAAACCAATTTTAGTTCGTTTTAGTGAGTTTTTGTTAGTTCTACTTAGTAAATTGTGTGAGTAAATGTGTTTCTATGGCTTTGTTATAATATTACCTCACAATAAATAATGTTAATTACTCGTATTTCTATGACTGTCAAATTATAAAGCCGTAGTGTTAGTTAGTTGTTGTTGGTTATGGTTATTTTTTATTTAATTTTTAAGTTAGTTCTAGTTGGATTTAGTCAGCTCTGATTAGTTCCAATTAGTCTTAGCTAGTGAAGGTTCTATTAAGTTTTAGCCGCTTTTTGTTAATCCCAGTCACTTTTAGGCAATTTCGGCCAATTTTAGTCTGTTATAGCCAATTTAGTTCGATTAACTTGATTTAATTTTTGTTTGCATTAATATGAAGCGATTCGTATGCATTGTGTAAAGTATGCTGTTTGATCTATATGAATGTTATCCTTTTTCGTGTTATTGCTCAGTTTATAGCAATAAGAGTTTGAAATTAATGACTTTCATCACAACACGCATACTAATTAATATTGAGTATTTGATTAAATTGTTAGCGGACTAACTGCTGTAGGTATTTTTAAAGTATTATTCATAATTCATTTTATTTATGGTTTCTTAAATGTATCTATATAAAAGAAAAACATAGCATCGACGATTTTCCGTCAGTTCGCACAATAAAGTAGCGCTCGGTATAGTTAAAATCGTGAAATATACTTCCTCTGCCTCTGTCGAGCAGAAAACAACATAAGAGCATGACAAATAAACTAAACGATCACGACGAATGATTGTGCTCTGAACCAGTAACAGGAACACATTAAGCTGTATATATTCGTTCATGTAACGTATATTACGTGCAGGATTCTCATACTGAACATGAATTATAAATCAGGTTCGTAACTGAATGTATAGGACGCTTGTGAGTAGTTCTCATAAATTAGGAGACTACTATGCTGATATATTTATGAATACGTATGTATGTTTGAATAAGGTAAAATCAATGTATTACTATTACAAAGTTTCAACGTATAATTTTACCGGAAAAAAGAAGACATAACCATACAGTTGGAATGAATGTTTCTTTTAAACCATTTCATGTATTATTCAGCTCATAATTTTTCTTGTTAATAAGTTCTACTGGTGGTCAATCGCCATTTATATTTCAAATGCTTAAGATTGCGATTCTATTTGGAGATTTAATTGATCTTTAATTGTAATCATTTTGTAATGAAAGTGCTGACTCGCCTTGGTATCTTCTTAGTTTATAAATTGCTTGTTATTATTAAGTAGTCCTGACTATTACCGATAGTAACATCATATTTAAGTTTTTCCATTTTTAAATTAGTTTAAAATACGAGCATATTTACATAAATAGTGTGTATAGTATGTGCTAACCGAATGTGATCTCTTATAATACCCATCGTATATTATACATTTTTCTGAGCTAACGCTCAAGATACCTACCTATATACAATTTTTATTCAATCACCGACCAAAAATCACAATGTCTTCGCATTACACTTTATTGAATCACGTTTTCCACGTCTTGAATATCAAAAAGCACTCATTCGAACGACAATCATGCATGAGACGTTCCAATGTCTCTTCTACGTAGAAGGACGTATGCTCTGAATTGTAATCGGACTCCACCTGTGGAGAGGCATGCTTTTGAGCTCATGTGTGCATGTATGTATTGTTATGTATCATGAAATCGTGTGTATTTTGTGTAAATTTATGCGAGAGTGCCGACGTGAAATGACAAAAGGAAATCGTTTACTTTAAAAGGGCCAATCCGTTTTCGTTCGCCGAAAATGTGATATACGAGGTGCAATTTTTGAACAATTTTGCTAACCTCGAAGATATATCGTTTTGAAGTATTTACTTATACAATTTTTGTTTTTCTTTTGTCTCTCGATATTGCACCTATCTATTCATATTATAACATTTCTTTTGAAGCTATAAATTCTACCGCTAATATTAAATCGAATACCAAATGGAAATATTTAGGATATTACGTTTCTCTCAAAAATTCTCATTACGTAGAAACTTTGTACATATTATGTGGTGTAATCACATCCTTTTCTATCTTTGCGATATCAATTGAAATGAAAGGATCATCGTTGTGTGGGTTCTTTGATCTTTTGCTGTAACTTTGTTATATATTTTTTTTGGTTCTATCCCCAAAACAATATTAAAAAGTATTTTTAATTCGCTTGTTTTAGACTAAATGTTTTAGAAAATAATGTAGAATGTAGCTTTGCTGAAAAGATTGCAAATTTGAAGAAATATGGGAAGACAAATTATTTGTTTTGCACTCGAAACATTGTATCATTGCATTAATACATTTAACATGTTAATCTTCAGCACTCTTGGACAGGGATGGTTTTCTCATGATCATTTTCTAATAAAACAGCATGCATCCTTTTGTTTTCAAAGTGAACAGGCACTCGTTTGCCTATCTTGTGTGATGTGTTGTAGTTAATGGCCATTTTTGGCTTGATCTTTTAGCAAGTTCAAAATGATACTTTGGACTCTGATTAGTAATGTCATCAATTACTAGTGAGCTCTATTGTATTGGGTAATCAGAGCTTTCTGGTTCACCTAATGGGTCCCACTTTTAATGCTTAGCAATAGTCTCCATTGATAACAAATTGAAAAAAATTGACATGGTATATTGCCTGGAAATTATTGAGTTAAGCTTGCCCGAGAATGAAACCTGTCTCGTGAATGCATAATTCTTCGTTTGGATTACATATGCTCGTATATTGACATTCTCCGTTCAGTATGTGTACCAGTAGGGAGATCAAGTGTAATTCATCGTTTTTTAGCAGTTTGCATTATTAAAAATATGAAAAAAAATATGTAGTGAGTGCCTCAAATTGATTTCTATTTATTCCACTTAATTTTGGAATATCGTTTTTATAAAGTACTATCTTACTGTAATAATTTCTAAGAAGTTGTACGTGTTGGCCTTTAGTTAAGTTCCATTCAATTGTTAATGCATAAAAGTTAACCACGATAATTGTCCATTTTTTATAACCTGATGCAAATAAAGTTTTAAATAAGTTAATGTTGAGGCTACTAAGGTAAAATCAAACAGCGGTTATTGATGGTAAAGAAATGTTGACGCCGAAGTAATCGAAGTAGTTTAGAAATGGAGATCTCAATAGAATAAAGAACAAAATAAAGCTAGGCTTGATAATTCTGCTGCTGATCCATTAAACACTTTTTATAGGTTTTTTTTTATGATATATGAAACCTTCACTTAGTCTTTCTATCATACATTTTTATGGTTGTTTTAAATGAGAATGGCTGTCTGTTGTTGTGATCATGAGTCCAGCCAAAATTAAAAAAAAAGCTGCAACGTGAGATATTAAACGTAATTAGTATTATTAAAGCATTTTGTCGTTCAGTGAAAGCCCTTTCAGGTTGTCTGTTTGAGTAGTTAGGTGTACGTAGTATGGCTCAGAAGTACTTGATGCTCCAGAAGTGGGTCATCCTAAAAATTGTAGTCATTTCCTAACTTTGGCTCTAGGGGGATGGGCAAAGCTGTTATAGGTGGGCAAGTTCATCTTCTTCAATCTTATCGTTTATTCCTGGTTCAAGCCCTAATGGAATCCATCTATATCTGTGGTGTCCTGCAGATCAGATCTGAGAAAGGTCGGGTTTCTTAATAGAGTCTCTATTTTTTCTACTTCAAACCATCAATACTTAATAGATTAATAAACAGCTAAATGTAGTGTGTGATTTAATTGACTAGTATCACAAGCTTTTTTGGGAATGTTTGGAATCGGAAAGTTGCACAATAGTTTGCGAAATGAAAGAAACAATGAAGAAAGTAAACCGAAAGAAATAGTATCAGAACCGAAAAATATTTCGTATTAGTAAGAGAAATAAGAAAAGAAAGCATAGGACTACTTAGTCCTGTGCTTTACTGAAAAAGATTAATTCAAAAATAAAATAAATAAAACAAAAGAACGAAGAATATAATAAGAAAATGGCTTGAATTTTAAACATAAAATAGAATTACAACAATTACAAAAGTTTATAGCTGGTAAAGTATGAGGTAAGTGGCAGAATAGATTGTGATGGCAAAAATATAAAAGTAATGCTCCAAAAATAAATTTGTGAACGAAAAAATAATGCAATGATGAATAAACTAAATGCAAAACTTCACTAATAAAAGTCAAAAAACCTGTCTCTTCTACCTAATATTTTTGTTTTTAACAGAGTTGACATCGTCTTTGAAGCGTGTTCATAAGCATGTTTTATACATTTATTCTTTGCGATACTCATTGGTGCTTATGGTCGCATATCTTTTGTTATTAACAGATCAAATATGCTTGACGATGTAGTCACCGACATTGGTTTTAATAGAAAGATGACACAAAAATTCCCACTCGTATATTTGGTGGATATATTGGATATGCTACGTGCGGAACGTTTTTTTTACCGCTTTTCGTTTTCTGAATCACAATATACCACATAATCTAACATAAAGAAGCGTTAAAGTGTGGGTATTTTTCGGTAAGTTTCGATTGTAACCAACAGATATGTGAATAAATTTAAATGCGCATCTTAATCGTGAGGTTTAAGTGCACGGGACGTGCTTTAATATGTCTTGTAATAGAGGAGCGTGCGAAGAAATTTATGTAAATACCTAAAACGCTTTCGCATTGTATTTTAATTAAACGTATCTCCTCTAATTAATTTAATATAATTGTTTGACTTGGGTTGAGTTCGTTTTTTGACCCAATCTGAAACTTCCCATTTTACGTATGTATTTATTTTAATCTGAGAATACAATGGATTGATGGCTTCTAGACTGGAATGTTATCGACCTTGTTGAAAAGATCATCTTAATTACGATCTTGCGAAGAGTGTTCATATTGGTGAACAACCAAATATGATTACGGAAATATAGTTTATATCGTGAGAAGTGATGAGACTTAGTTATACTATTTAAGATGTGCATGTGTAGACCCATGCTCAAAACAAAGTTTGGATCTTTGATAATGAGGACACTCTCCTAGCCGTCCTTAGAAGTCGTATTTTTTAAATCGACTTGAATTGTGAAGCATGTCGTCTTGAACGTCCTACTCGAAATCTTGGTATTGATCACATCAAGAAGGTTCATGTAGCATTCTTTGTTGATAATTTTCTAGAACACAATAGCCATGATCTTCTTAAATGTCATTTTGGTACGCTGGACTTCAGGCGGTAGCTGATCAGGAAGCTGAACTTCTGGTCCGTGCTGGTGGTTCGTAGTAGATCCAAGTCTCATCGACAGTTAGTAGATTGCCCATTTCGTACCAAACTCGTTTAAAATCGATTGAGCGTTATCAACTCTTTTCTTCTTTTGCTCATTAGCAGCAACTTGGACACCCACTTTGACAATTTTGAACTGAAGACGCGTTTTGATGATGTGTTATAGGCATCCTTCTGATTGGCCGAATAGAAAGTAGAGCCGGTAATGTTTTAGGATGCTTCACCAGAGAGTCGGTGATGGCTTTCAACAATCTCGGACTAACCGAAGATGGAGGTCGTATCATATATTTGTGGTGAAGATCCAGGGCTTCTATATCATAATCTTTACAAAGACTTGTACATAAATAAGCAAAACTTGAGCACAATTAAGGTTTATAATTAATAAGACAAATTCCACCTAATCAAAGTTCGCTTCCACATATCGAAACAAAAAAGAAATTAGAAGTTCACATTAATCGTAAGATAGTTTTACTCAGATAGGTTTAAGAGCATCCTCTCACAATTTCGCATATATCAAAGAAATGTAATTTTAAACTACACATCGTTGTTAATTTGTTTCCAAACTTTATTTGATCTTATTTCTTTAATCCGATACTATGTATCAGTACTACTCACTGCGATTAACCCAATTCCGTTCTAGATGCATATAATAAATTTTACTTGCCAACTACGCTGACTGTGAAGTTACTTAGTAATTAACTGTAGCAATCAGCGTAATGCTTCTTAGTTTATATGAAAAACAGAACAGTTTTTGTTTTATTATTTCTACCAGTGTGTAATTTTGATTAAACAACTTATATGCATAAATAAATTGTGGCTCCTTCCGTGAGAAATATAAATCAGTCTCTAGCAAGAAATTTCTTACTTCGACCACCGAAGAAGGTTTTAATATCTTAACGTTGCAATTATTTATTGTTAAACGTCAAATTGTTGTATAAACGAATCGTTAGATATTTTATTGTGTATTAATCTAATAATTGCGTATATATAAATACACATACGTCCAATTTAAACTTCACATGCCGCCTTTAACGTTATTCTAATAGACTCGTCCCATTCCATAACAAATTACTTCAATAGGAAGTAGTATTTGCAGCTTTCTGCGTGTGAATCTAGGATTGAAATTACTACTATTAACTATTTTTTTTCTAGAGTGCTGCCGTCGTATTACTAATGTTTAGATATTTAGCGATATGTAGTCTAACATACTTGAATTATAAATCTGTGCATCTCTTCCCAAAGCAACGTAAAAAGTTGCTATGAAATCGCTCGGTTCCCATAACGGGAAACGGAAGCTATGGTCTTAAAGGAGAAGAAAATTGTAATAACTCTAATGATAGGTTATTAACGAATTGTTTTCTTTTTACAACATGAGATGGAAGTGCAGCAATGAGAGATTGTTGCATAAAATTTTGCAACACATACAATTCATACGAATACCGGAGATTAATCGTCAATCGCTTGTCGAAATAGAATATAATACGGTTGAAATTCATCTGTAATAACATGATATCATTGTAAAATGGGTACTGACGCACTAGACTTTGTTCTTATAATAGATAATAAAGAAAACATCTTTTGTTAACCGCATGTGAGCTATCAATAAGAAGCTGATTTTGTACTACGTCGATTTAAAATAATTTTAGATTTCTATTCCTTTCTGTTTCTGTAAAACTGTTGGCATGGACGAAAAACTAATCGAGATGGTACGGAATTTTCCTGAGCTTTATGATTTTTCACATAAAATATAATTATATGAACACCGGGTTTAAGAATAATATTTGGAGTGACATATTGATAGTTTGTTGAAATTATAGTACGTACTACGAGCGGATGTATCTAAACTGGTAGTTTCTTACAATTTTTTTTTGTTTCTCATTTTTTTCAAATGCGATCCATGTCCAGTTGTTTATTATTTTCTAGTATTTTTCTTTATATAATTTATAGTTTTCTTGTTCTTTGGAGACTAAGTACTTTTTCCACATACATTTTCTTTGACATTGCTTTTCGAAATTTCCTGACTACCATGCCGTTTGCTTTTTATTTCTGTTAGTTTCCATTTCTTTGTTTGTCTGTGTTTTAAAATTTCGATGATATTTTATCTTCTTTTAGTCCGAAACTACATACTTATAATTTTTGCAAATCTATTTACTCTTCTGGCTGTTCAGGTGCGGTCTAAAAGTTTTAAATCAAGAAATTTTTTGAAAACTTTAACTATTACTAAATGATCATCGCTATTAATATCAAATTAGATCCTTACAAAAATGTCATTCACTATCTTATTCCTATCCTATTGCTTTTGTCAACAATAAAGTAATCTATGATAGAGTTCTATTCTTTGCTAGGTTTTACTCTTGTGAAGTTTTCGATATCTTTTACTAAGTTATGTATTTATAAGACTTGTTCTATTATTGCTTCTTATAGTTTCGCCTTGTTTGCCAATAACATTTTGGTTTAAAATTCCTTACCTTCCAACTCTAGCATTCCACAGCTAGTGTTAATTTTTTCCAAAATTCGGTTTTCCTTTTAGTTTTCTTGTCTTTATCTGGGCCATGTATTGCAGTTATAGTTATCTTCTTGTCAAAATAGTTTATGAATATTTTTTCCCTACTTGTACCAGACCGGTTCGACTTATGGTCACTGGTAAGGCACCGGAGCCTTCAGGCTTATTGTGTCACGTCTGTGTGTTCAAGTCACCCACTCTAACACGGTAGTCCTATCCACTACTCTGTACAGGTCCCTAACCGAGTGGGTAAAGTACTATATGTCTCTGGGTCCTCCTTTTTTCTCCCAAATAGGTTTTGCCTTCTGCGATCTAGTGTTTCGCAGTCGTGTAGTATATGATCGGCTGTCTCCGGTTCTATCTCGCAAAGTCTACACTTTGTGTCCTCATCAAACACTCTGTGTTTGTGTAGGTATCCTTTCACCGCAATATGTCCGGTCATTAGGCCCGTAAAAATACAGAGTTCTTTCCTGCTAAGTTGTAGCAGTTCTCTGGCTCTCTTCCTACATGGTTTTCCTATAAAGGTTTTACCATGTGTTATACCGGGAGTACTTCAGTAATCTTGCTGTTTAATACGGACCCAGTCGCCTATGTATCTCCGGGCTGTTTGTCTTGAAACTCCGAAGAAACATTCTGGGTTGTACATTTCCATCTCTGCAAACCTTGTTCCAATTCGAAAGTTCCACCAATTCGTCGAAGTACGTTTATGGATATTACTAATATTCTTGATAGCTCGATTGGTGGAGTGTGGATAAATCCAACTCCTGCTGCTGCTTTCTGATTTTTATCTATACTGCTATCTAGCAACTTGTATTCTCGTTCTATATCCACATTTTTCTTTTTCTTTGCGTCTGTTATTATTAGAACTTCCACTCCTCTGTTTCTTCAAATTCATCTATCAAATGAACTATGTTGCTAGTCATATGAGTAGCTGGTTGAGCCTCAAGCAGATAATCTGCTTTCTACACCAGTCCTCAGTCCTTGAGGACCTCTGATAATGGTATTAATCATAGCTCGCTCCTCAAGCTTAATCGTATAATACCTGCGACAATGTACCAATTCCAACTCCATACCGTTTATCTGGCAAGGTCGGAAGTAGCACTTTAATGGTGATTTTATAGGATACAATCACTATTAGACTGCCTGCCTACTAGAAGGCATGGTGTTGGATTTAATACATTGTCGCAGGTATTGTACGATTAAGGATGAGGTGCGAGTTGCTTTGAAATTAGGTTTTGCATTTGGAGGATCGCTGACGAGATCGGCTAGATAGAAACCATATGGTCCGGTTCTAATGCTTGATCTAGTTTGATTGGACTCGTTCCAATAATATACCATGAGCGTCTGTTACAGTACATTTAAGTGAAGTTGGGTCTATTACTGGCATTTTTTTGGTTTTTTATTTGGTGGCATTTCTCTACGTTTTCATATTACCTCCAAACTTAATTTTGTTGTTTAGTATTTCTATTTAGATACCATGTTCCTTATCAATTCTGATCGGAACTTAAAGTTTTGCGGTAGCTTCGAAACTGCAATTCATTGTATTTTGTAGATTTTATAATCAATTTCGCAAAATATAATTTGTATGAAATAAATACGATTTCTAATTCACCAGATATATTGGGATCCTACTATAAACATACTTACATATATGTATACATATGCAAATGTATGGAAATCAAAATTTAGTATCTTTACGTTAACGAATGCGATTCAAACCCTCAATTTTACGAAAAAGCCAACGTCCATGTAGAATACCATAAAGGGTAGCTATCAGAAACGTAATGTGGGAAGTAAACTGTGAAAGCAGTAATTCTGAACGTGCTTAGGGAAGAGATTCTCGTTAAGGAAGTACTACAGACTTCGGGTTTAGGAAAGCTCTATCGAGTATACGCGGACAACTGCAATTTACACGTCCTTGTGTAGTAGCTAATTAATCGGTCCTAGACTTCAGAGTGCTTTGGATGAGATTTCCACCTGGTTTGCTAAGTAGACGTTGATAATCGACACTCCATTTGTGTGCGTTTTAGACAATATCTATGTCGACACATTTAAATTGCCGTGGACAAATTAGGGACTGTATAAAGTCGTCGCTAGAAGATAAAATTCAAAATTTAGTACCCATTTCTGTAGTCTGTTCAAGCGTGGCAAAGACTCAAATAAAAAAGCTAAAGGTTCAATAGAATAACATTATGCGGTTGCACTTCATATCTAATTAAAGTTTTAAACAACCATTCAGAGGTTTCTCAAAGATTAATAAAAGGCCCGAGGAACAGCGAATTAAAGTCTTGCATATTAAATGAATCTTCAATTTGATACAATTTCCTGGAAATCGGGAACCAAAATTAAAACCGTAATCTGTATTCACGAATTATCTCCATGCATCACGTTTAAAGGCATTTAAATTCATATCTTGACCGTGAAAGATATACGGATAGTCATTCAATTATAGCAAATATGATGCTTAACTGGAGAGACTTACGTATACGCGAAATACTACCTAATATAGGATGCGCGTCCTTGCTTTTCTGAGGTCATTAATTCTTCGCGAGTTTAATCTTGCAGGCGTACGTAGTTCTTCCTTTCATAAACCGAGAGTATAATGGCTGTTATTATCGCCGTTCTCTCCCGTGTGTTATTAATAATTCCAAAATATATCAAGTCTATTCACAATCGCGTACGCGTTCAGGTTTCTGTTGTATGTGCATAAACGCGTACATGTACATATGTTACGGTGTGGATGTATTTAGCGGGCCTAGACAGGAAACTTACTTCTTTTTAATAACGTCGACATCCTGTCGTCGGTCACGGTTAACAGTTCAAAAACTTCTGTTTGTATGGGAGCTGTATTTTAGCGTTTTGCCACCTTTTATATAATACCGGTCAAAAGTTGTAACTTTCAGGGAAAACTCAGGAGATATGACAGAAGGAATTCAACGGGTGACAAGCGTTTTTAGATCAACTCCTGAATATATTGCATGAAAAACTCGAGTAAGAGAAACTAGTGTAGTAAAGAGGACGATGCCCCGATAGAAATGTAAAAAAAGTTGTACAAAAATATTTATATTATACAGTGTGTCCCCGGATAGGTGAAATGACTCTTATAAATGAGACATAATTTTTGATTTAAATTATCATTTATTGGGGTTTAGCCCTGCTTGGTTAAAGACTAATTTCTAACATATTTTCATGGTTTGAAAAACAAGTCGACCTTGACAGTGAAGGTAAAACTATTTTCGCTGCAGGTAAAGTACCTCTCCCATTCATAGTACGTCAAAATATTACTAAAGAAAGTTATTTAGAATGAAAAGCTATGGCTATATGCAAATTGTCAAAACAGTCGGCCTACTTTGATGAAATCATTCAAATTAATTGTTTTTCGATATTGTTATTCTTTTATTTTAAATAAATATAATCCAAACGTAATGATGACGTAATACAATTTATTGGTTTAACATAAACAAATTATTATCTAATTAATACGAATTTAAAACATTAACTTAAGCTAATGTACCAACAATAAGCCGTAAGGGCAAAGCACCTTTCCCATTCATAATAAGCCAAAATGTTACTAATTGTAAGCAAACTTTTTCAGAATGAAAAGCTTTCGCCGTAAGTATGTAAATTTTTAGAATGATTGGCCATCCATGTTTTATGAAATCCCATACTAATTCATTTATTTCTAATGGTGCCATGGAATAACAATATTGTTTCCCTAATGATAGTAATCTGTCAAACTTGTCTGTCAAATAATAGTTTATCATTCGTAATCTGCTCTCTAAACTGTTTTATGCATATAAACAATGTTAACCTTAGAAGAAAGAATTTTTGTGATTCAGTGTTATGGAACCGGCGACAAATCCCTAAATACGGTTATTGCTTTATTTCGTACAAAATATCCAAATGCGGCAATTAACAAAAGTACTGTTTGGCGTTTATGAAAGAGATTCCTCACAACAGGGAGTGTTTCCTATAAGAAGAAAGACAAGAAAACGTACAATGAAAATGATGCAGGTACTTTGATTGCCGTAAATTCAATAGATGAAGCTCCCACGATCTCTTTAAGAGACCGTAGCATAAATACGAACATAAGTAAATCACATTTGCAAAGAATTTATAAAGCAAATAGAATATACCAATACAAAGCCAAATTATGCCATACTTTAGAAGAAGGTGACGAGGCACGGCGATTACTGTTCTGTTTATCTTTGGGAGAATTAATGTTAGAAAACAGAAAATTACATAAGCTAATAATTTTTTCTGACGAATGTACTTTTACCACAAATGGTGTTCCATCACCCCAAAACTGCCGATATTGGAGCAGAAATAACCCACATTACATAATAAATGCAAGAAGGCAGTACCTATTTTAGAAAAGTGAATGTTTGGTGTGGCGTGTCATACGAGCTGGGAATCATTGGACCTTACTTTATTGAAGGAAGATTAAATCAGCAAACTTATCTAGAAATTCTGGAAAGATTTGTTGACGAACTTCCTTTAAATATTCGACAGTCGCACTTCTTTCAACAGGACGGCTGCCCTGCTCATTCCACACAAATGATTACTGATTGGCTAAATAATCAGTTTGGTGAAAGATGGTTTGGGAGAATGAGCGTAACATCTTGGCCGGCTAGATCCCCCGATCTAACAATAATGGACTTTTTTGTTTGGGGAAGAGTAAAACAAATATTTTACCAGGAAGCTATTCCAAATGATACCGAAATATTAAAAAATAGAATAACACAAGCAGTTCGATCAATTTCTATGCTAGAACATGTGCAGGGACACACTGTATACGTATATCAATATAAATGTTTTGTGCGTCATATTTTACAATAATGTCGTTTCTGAATACTTGCAAAAAAAGTTTTGTAAGTTTTAATTAGTGGACTGTTTCATCCATTGTCGAAGAATCCAACAACAGTGTCTTAAAAAATATATAGAAAGATTTGGAACACTGTTAGAATTGTGCGATGTGACTGACACTGAGAAAGATCCGGGGTTCAGATGCGCATCAAAAATGCAACCTTGCTTTTAAATCCAATCCCCGACTGAAAACAAATAGTAACAAAAAGAAAGAATTGCCTAAGATCTAACTTAAACCTAGTTTCTGTGATCTGCACTGTAAGTTAAGTTACATATCATTACTTGAGTCGATAACTATTCACTAATTCACACTATAATAAAGTTCAACAAATGCCCACTGCACGTGTGTTTAGACTTTTTAATAATCAGAATATCATAATAAGCATTTATAACGTAATTGGATGTGTATAAATATTAAGATTGAGATCGCAATCACAGGTCGCGATAATTATTGACTGTCTATCCCTTGCCATGGAGTTATCCCTGGTTTAATGTCAATTTTTTTAATGTGTGGTGGGTGCTTAGTTGCAGTGACTCCGTAAGCTGTATTGCTTATATGGCTGTCACTGCAACTCATGCGGTGTCGTTTTTGTGGGTGTATAATTGTGTTCAAATGGCTTTGTGACACTTCACCGCCAATAGCGAACAAGTTGATCGGATTTCAATTCTCCGAGAAAATGGTACATTGGTACCTGGTCTTTCCGGAGAATTGAAGCCCGGCTCTTATAGTTCTGCCAAAATGATAGTCAGCCGCCTAACCACTGCGGCTATCGACCCGTTTACGATCGATACACGTTCATTTGTACAAGTCATTAAATAAATTAAAGGTCGTAAAGTTTATTAGATGGCGTATTGGTGTTAATTAACTACGAGTAGTATGAAAAGGAAATAATTATGTATATGATGTATAAAATCGCCATCTAGTTACTCATCCAATTGATTAGGCCTAGAAGCGGCTAAGAAACGAGCATTGGCAAAATACTACTTTACACTGTTGTCTAAAATTTGTTCTAGAGTACTTAAACATATTAGACATAATGAATAATCGTTACCTGATGAGAATTTAACTATTATTGCTTAGGTTTAGTTGATATTCAGGAAGATAACCACTACCAAATGATTAACAAAAATTAATTGTGTATGATTAGAAGATAATGGATTAATTGATAATAATTGATTGATTGACACAAAACAAATTTTTGTCTTGAGCCTGCGAGTTAGACCATGCTTTTTATCATATGTTTCTGGGGTTGCTAGATCCGAATCCTAGGCCCAAAAAATCCCATCAAACTAAATTAATCAGTTGAACCCTATAACTCCTTAAACTCTTAAACATATTACCTATAACTCCGCAATCCTAAAATTCTATAACCCCGTAATTGATAACAAAAATTTATTAATGTCAATTTGTCTTATTACAGGCAATGTCGATTCTTTGAATTCATTTCCTTAAACGTAACAACTTTATAATCCCATATAACCCCACTTAACTTTATGATCCTGCAAGTAAGGCTTTTATGAGTTTGCTTTCTCGCTCCATTCACTCGCCAATTGTAGTTGTGTCTCAGAAAATGGGTGTTTATCTTTTAATCCCAGATACCTTTCCTCATTTAGGTCACAAACAATAGGAATTAATTAAATATTTTTTTCAATTATTTTTTTCAGAACATAAATTATTATGTTTTTGTTACTGTCGTTCGATCATACATGTTTCTTAAAAGATTCTGCTTGAAAACATTAATTTCATTCATCCCATACATCCTTCTTACTTGTGTCTCGGACGCAGCAACTTCAAAAACATGTCGTAAACATAGTCGACTGTAATTTCTGCTAAATCTCATGTAGACGCAGTACCAACTTTAGTAATTACAATAACTGTTATATAATTAATATAGATATATAATAAATTAAAAAGAACTAAAATAGCACAAATACATTTATGATAAATGATCTAATTGCAACTGTACATTAGGCTGTAACGGTGTTAATTTTGTAAAAATATACAGACAGATACACGTACTTCACATTTTACAATAATATCTTAACAAAAACCGCAGCGTTTTCTCTTTTGTTCTACGTGATAAGTACACAAAGAGGGTCTGTCAAGCCTGCAAAACCATCTGCGAATAAATTAAATAAATTATCAGAATTCACATTCTCATGGAGTTGTATGTATATTTGGGGTACGGTGGAAAGCTCGCATAAATATAATGAATCTTTTCGAATCTATTGTAACATGTATGGATGATATTCTAAACTAAATTTCCCCGTGAATCTATTCGACCCGATGAGTTAATTCAAGCATATTTAAACAATTCGTAGACATGCGATTATACAGAGATGTAACAGGGCACTTGAGGATTTTTATGATAATTAATTAGGGTCCAGTTGTTTTTCCAGACTGTAGAATAGCAATCGTTGGAATTAGGTAACAACGAGATAACATTATTCAGTTACTTCGTTTTCATCGTTGAAAATGTTTCTATCCAGTAGTGAACGAAATGTATTATGGCAGCTAGACCATAGGTTTCTCGTATGGAAAAATAATTTGACCTGTCTGACCTGTGAAAGGCGTGAAAGTTGATGGAGAAATTATATTGCTGTTAAAATTAACAATCGCGATAAATTATAAATTATTATGATAAGAAGTTGATTGAATATAACAAATATTTTCTAGAAAAAATAGAAATATTTGAACACAACAATGAATTGAAATGTATTTCCATGCTTCTTAGCTCATTTCCCACATTGTTTGGTACTACTTGGCCGCTGAAACGGTCTTTTTTATTTCGAAAAGTGTGTTTGGAGTAATTGTCCAGCATATAAACTCATCGTAAAGATATTTTCTATTCTGCATTACATATTGCATTATAGTAACGTCGTTAATTTTGTGCAGTGGTCCAACACCATTTCAAACAAAACAGCCGTCATATTTGACGTTTTTTCTTGTACGTAGGGTTAAGCTGTAGTATTGCAAGTCTAATTCCATTAGGACATTTTCATATAACACACTGCTGCTTTAATAGATATGACTGTATGACCCGTCACTTAAAAACACATTTCTCGTTCTACGTACAGCCTAAATTTGACTCTATCGTGTTACTAAACAGATGGCTTAGAGGCCAAAATGCAGTAGCGAATAGTGGCTCGATCTGATTCCAATTCGTTTATTTCTCAAACATGTTCCGCCTGTATAGAAACAAGTCAAACAAAAAACAAGAGAAAAATGATATTAAAAGAAAAATGATATTAAAAATAAAAGAACTTCCAGAGCATTTAAATAATTATTTAGGCCGTAACAATTTAGGTTATAAAGGTATGTTTCCGTATCTTTTTGAAAAGTTTTAAAATTAGCTTCAGTCTTTGGCAGGCAATTGAGAAACTTGCATCCATCTCGTGATCGTTAAATATTTGTGAAAAGAGGTTGATTTGTGAGTGGGAGGTAGCACATAATTATTATTTCTCTCTCTCTCTTTCTCTTCTCTGTGCAGCCGTTTTTGTAGTATAAAGATTCAAAACACATGCTCCAACCAATGCCATTTTAGGATTGAAGTTATGAAATTTAATTACTCAAACTTAACTTTTTCTTAAATTATAATGTACTTAACATGTTTCTCGATGGCTTAGTTGCATAAAGCATAACATATGACTACTTCACTTTAGCTCCTAATCCGTAACTACTTCCAAAACTTAATCAGATTCATGGAAAGTAGCAAACTCATTATGTAAGTAGAAACCAGGAATTTAAGATTAATTTGTTGGTCAACATTCAATGCTTAATAGAACTGTAAACATTAGCAATCTTACAAGAAGAAGAGACTGAAGAGTTGATATCATGAAAACGTTGGAGCTAGAATGGATTCTTAATGCACACCATGATACATGGTGGATGTACAAGATTGGCTATTCTTTATTTAAGCCTAATTTAGATAAACATCGAATTAAACTAGGACATAGTGTTACTGCAATTGCTCGATTGAAGCGGCAATTTCTGGTTACTATACTTTCAATACAAGTAAATAAAGAATAATGAGGTTGCAAATTTGAAGTCCTTTGTATTTTCCATTAAAAAGCTTACAGTAATATATTTTTAAAAATATTTTATACTCACGATATATTGTTCAGACCTTATAGAAAAAAAGTCGGCCTCCACCAGACCGTATAGGTAGATACCGCGCTATTACCACCATTGAAATCATTCAGAATGTAACGCATAAAGAACGGTTGGTGTTCATACGTATAAAATAAATCAGAAACATAACTAATTTATCCACTCGTTTCGGGTCGGTGAGTTATGAGTTACGAGGGCTTTTAGTTTATTCTTTCCAACGTTATAGTTGGTCAATTAGTTTAGCTTTGAAATAAATTATGTATCGGTGTATAACACAATGTTTATGATTGTTAAGTCATATATATATTGAGAATGATTAATGTAACGTGCCGGAGTATTTAGGTCGGTTTTGATCGAAGATAGTTTCGATTAAAAGTAAAATATGGTAAATTATTAGTTATAAATATTGCTGTAATATACAATTATATGGCGTAAGTTTATATAGAGGCGGTTATATTCGATATTTACAATAGAACAATAAAAAATAATTGAAAATTCTTACTTTTAAGAGAATAAAATAAACGTTGATCTATGTATGCAAATCGAATAATTTATTTTTTAGTTTTTCTTTTTAAATTATAAAAGCTTTTGTTTGAAATTTAAGAGTATACAGATGGAAAATATATGACAATTATAGTTGCAGTTACGCAAGTTTTAGACTTCTTATCATGTCACGATGAATGAGGTTGTACTAAAAACCATACCTATTTTGTTTAGCATAGAAGGATGAACAGTTCAAAGGCTAATATTTTTTTGCAGGATTACCTATATATCGCGCAAATATTCTGATAGAAGCCACACACATAACGAATTTCAATACCAAGTGGTGACCTCGTGTTTTTTTAATAAATCTCTACATTTTTTTGGTTAGTTTTTTTAAATTTGACATTCAGTTTTAATTTAACATTTACCCATTTTATACATCCACTTTAAATTATCACAGTTTTACTCAATATTATCATTTTCAGTAGTTTTAGTAGTAGTTGTACTTATTTATTTAACCTAGGCAACCCTGGTTTCCAGTAATCTCGTCTATCGAATTATATATACAGCGTTAGTAAAAAGTCCCGGAACGGTCGAATAACTTTGTTATTTGAAAATTATGATTTCTGAAATTTGGTATGGGGGTATAGTTAATATAAATGCATTTTATGCAATACAGTTTATATTTTTTTTCACTTCCGGTTTAATCGGCAATACGTCCAACTTTTTTTTTTAAACGGAACGCCCAGATTTTTTAACACTTTTGAATGCAAAATAAAAAACTACGTTGAGGAAGTATTAAGATGTTTATTTTTATTCACAAGAAAACAGTTAAAAAATTAAAAAGTGTCCTAATACAGAAAAATCAAGATACCTGTCTATTCAGGTTGCGATTACAATAATTGTTCAAAATGCTCTCCATTTACAATTTGACAAAAATGTAAACGATCAGTAAAATTTCTTATTGAATTTTGTATTTGTTCTGGAGTGATGCGATTGGCTTCTTGAACTATTCTCTCTTCCAATTGTTAAAGATTATGGGGACGATTTTTGTACACTTGACATTTCAAGTGACCCCAAAAAAAAAATTTAATGGCGAGAGATTTGGCGAATGTGCTGGCCATTCGATTGCTCCTCTACGTCCGATCCAACGTTCCGGAAAAATTTCATTCAAATAATCGCGGACATTATGGCCAAAATGGGGGGGAGCTCCATCTTGTTGAAACCAAAAATGTGCATTAGGGTGATCACCTATGTTTGCATTTGGAAAGAGGGCCGCAAGTGCTGGAACAACCTCATTTCGCAATAAATTTAAGTAGACGTTGCCAGTTAAATTTCCTCTTATAAAAAATGGTCCTATGATGTTGTTTCCAACAAGGCCGGCCCAGACCTTTTGAGGACGCTGTGTATGGACTTCTTCAATCCAATGCGGATTTTCAATTGACCAGTAGCGACAATTATGTCTGTTCACAGTGCCGTTGAGACAAAACGTTGCCTCATCTGAAAAAATGATGTGATCTAAAACATTAGGCTGCTGCTCGATCAATTCCGTCATTGTTTCGCAAAAATGTAGTCTACGATCTTCAGTTAACTCATGGACGGGATACATTTTATAGGCTTTCATTCTTGCTGATTCAAGAATCTTATGAGCAGATTTTTTAGAGATCTCATGAATTTGACCTAATTCTGTTGTGGACACGTGATGATTTTCTTCCACTGTAAGTAACACATTCAAACTAGTTTCTTCATCTGTTGCTGTTAATGGACGTCCCCTTCTAGGTAAATCCTTCACCTGACGAAAGACTTCAAACTTTTGAATTGTTCGGCATACCGTACTTTTACTAATGTGACGATCCGGATAAACAGTATTAAACAAAATACGAACCTCTTCAAAAGAACGTTGACGATCACCGTACCCACGCATCATTAATATCTCAATTCGTGCTGATTCAGTAAGTTTTACTGCCATTTTCAAATGTGTCAATGTTTAAAATAAGTAAATTTATAGCGATGGAAAAGTTAAAACGCTTTTAAAATTGTCAAATGTGACGGCAAAAAGAATGCAAACACTAAACAACAACTTTTTTCGAAGGTACCTTGTTTTTTCTGTATTAGGACACTTTTTTAATTTTCTAACTGTTTTCTTGTGAATAAAAATAAATATCTTAATACTTCCTGAACGTAGTTTTTTATTTTGCATTCAAAAGTGTAAAAAAATCTGGGCGTTCCGTTTAAAAAAAAAGTTGGACGTATTGCCGATTAAACCGGAAGTGAAAAAAATATAAACTGTATTGCATAAAATGCATTTATATTAACTATACCCCCATACCAAATTTCAGAAATCATAATTTTCAAATAACAAAGTTATTCGACCGTTCCGGGACTTTCTACTAACGCTGTATGTATAGGTCGTGGTGCATTGAAGAACTGTTCGAGATACCTGGTGGTGGACAGGTAGCTTTAACAAGTTTTGTTAGATCCGTTTGTAATTTAAAAGTTTTTATTTTGGCTTTGTACAAGTCCGCTGCTTAATAAGAATCCTGTAGAAAAACATTTGGGCCGATGAAAGTACTTTCATCAATTATAAAAGTTCATCACTCTTCTGTGGTGGTTCTGTATACAAACACAAAGCTTTCAAAGCTTTTCTCAGCAAAATGCAAAGAAAGATTCAGATGAAAACACATGCAAAAGGAAATATTTACCAAAAAAGATATTTGATATGTAGTGACTATATTACTTAGACAAATCTTTTCAGGTCCTTATTTCGAATAGGAAAGTTTCATATAATAGAAACCGTGAATGAAAGTCATTCGGTGGAGAAGATTTGTCGAGATTTATAGTTGTAAAATATATTACTAGGTGCACCAATGTTGCTCATTCTAGATCTGCTTATGAGGCATGATCACTAGATGGCCACATTATCAAAGATAACAATATCGCGGAAGCAATTCCTGAGCCATTTAGTAACAATAATGAATATTTAGGATGTTAAGTTTTATAACTTACGGTCTCAATAAACGTATGTAACATATGCCTCTTTATCCTGCCAAAAAATTCATGTAATATTGAAGAGACGTCAGTGTATGTACCTACATAATTATACGCAAGTGAAGGACGTGATTATATTCACGTCAGAGCAAAAAAGCAGTCTAATTTGTTGTAAACATGTTGAAGAGTGACATGTTTGTTCAGATGTAAGAAACCAGTTTGGAAGGATGGGTTCCATTAACATAACCTATCGATGGATATCTCAGGAAACTCCTAGGCATTGCTACTACAGAGTCTGAGTCCGCTGATCTCTGTTTTATGTGTCCCAATAAGAGCGCTCGTCATTCCTAAACTAAGCAAAGTATCTTTCTTGAAATTAAGTTGTACTGGCCTAGCACTCTTACTTATTCTTTTCTTTAAATATTAAAGAAGATCAATATGCTTATCACACAAGAAGATTTTGCGAGCAAGTTAGTCCTTATAAGCAGAAGTTTCGATGACTACCTTCTTGGACATTAAAGTTGTCCTTGAAAAGACATCCTTTCTGTCAATAGAGAGGACTTTGAAAAATGTGTGATCGAGCCAACTGTTGATGGCTGAATTGATGCCATGATAAGAAACGGAATGGTTCACATGTTGATGACCTTCTGCACTGTGAGTACAACAGTACTATTGTTACGTCTGCTATGGTATTTTCTGGTAAGTTACCTGCTATCTGATCTTCGGATAATATCATCATCTTAGTCTTCAAGATAAGGTTCTAATTTATGCCTTGTTAGTTTGGCGGACTACGCGGTCACGACGCTCAATATGTTTTAGAGAATTGACTGTGTAGGTATTACAATGACCTTAGGGATTCACAGAGTAAAATATGGCGGATTAAGCGAATTCTCTAATAGGAATGGAAAGAGAAAACTTCTTTTTTATTGTTAAGATTGAAGTAATTGCAACTGAGATTGATGCGGAGGGAATTATAAGTTTCTTGCACCAAAATGAATCCGTAGAAATTTTCTTTAACAACTACTTTGTACTCAGAGCATTGTAGGTCGTCAAGTCGAGATGCTAATAGGTGGAGTTGCCATTCATGGTCTCTCCATCCGTGGGAGAAAAAATTTATTGGCAAAAACAATTTCTTAAGGAAAATGCACTGACAAATTGTGTAGGTTGTACAAGGATTACTTTCTAACAAATCAATTCCTAAGTTCGTTTAGAATTAAAGTTGATTTATATTCAGATCTGGATAACTGATTTCGGTAGCAGTTTGCGAAAGTGTTCCTGTTACATCTTCATCAATAACGACGCACCAGCTCTAAAACTTTTCCAATTTAACGCGGTAAGACATTCAAAGTATGCGCTACCCTATTAATTTTCGGTTTATTATTGCTAATATACATAGAGGGTGTGGCACGATCAAATCCCTCAACGTACGAGATCTTATAAATCTAGACGTTGACGGAGCGGTGTTTGGTTACCCCGAATCACGCGTAGCTTTATAGCTATGCAATCTCCAGTCTTCTAGATTTGTCGTTCTGTGTTAAATTTAGAAATTTAATAAAATAGTTTATATTACTGAAAGGAAAAACTTTATCTCCTTTTTTGGAAGCGCTACAGTTGCAGCGCTATATGTATTTATAGAACTTGAAAGTTTTTAATCCTGCGTGAAATCACTTTGGATGCTATCTTTTGTAAGCATAAAGTTCAAGTAATTCTTTTTCTTTGCATTTTACGAAGCTGACAGCAGTTTTATAATATACCGAACTTTAACGTTTGTGTAAGTTGAAGATCTGAAAAGATTTTATTTTTCAAAGTTTTGAGTTTTTCCCCAAAAAGTAGAATATATTATATGTGGATTTATAGTAGCATTTCCCATGATAAATACTTTGCGTTTCTATCTTTAAATGCGATTACATATACAGAAGTACGAAACTAAGTTGAGGACCTGCCAAGTCAAATATGGAGGCACACGCTATGTCGAAGTAATGATAATGTATTGTAAATTCACTACTAGTTACGATATTTTGAAATAAAGGATTATTAGAGTCTAATCTTTGTACAGAATCTTCTTAGAAATGTTTTTTTCGAAACATCTTCCATCAAACCTATCCCTAATCTTCTTTATTCTTTCCTATTCATATCGATAAAATTATTGTAAAGGCTACAAAATAGTATGAGTTTACCACAGTTTCATATCTGCCATTGGTCATTATATATCTGGTTCATATACAAAACTCTTGTAATTATTGAAAAGCTTTCCTCAAACCGAATTCTGTTAAGTCTTTAGGTTAGATATCTTTTCACTACATTTACTACTTATTGATCTATAAGTGCAAAGATATTTGGGATTACAAAAATATGTATTAAGAAAGTAAACTACATAAATATTATTAATTAAAAGACCAAAACAAAAACAAAATATATTCTGTGAAAAATTGCACAATCGAATACAAGAAGGGACTAAAATGTTAATGTGATTTAGCAAATAAAATACATTAAGCGATTAAAGATAATTGCCGCATTATCGTAAAATGTAACGTTCATTACTCGCAATTTATCATTGTTTAATTGCAAACTAAATTTGCCAATAAATATTTTACATTAGGGGTGGTAATTACGTTTAACCCGTATGGAGCTATTACCGAAGTTTAGCTAATTTGTATCCAGAACTTTAAGCACGTACTAACAATAATCTATCGTAAAGGTTATAAATGTTGATTACATGTGCATTTTTAAAACTACGCAAGAAATTTTAACTTACCAAAAAAGTAGCTTTCCCAGAATCATCAACCCAACCAATAGTAATATCAGCACCTTCCATGTCACCATTAGGACTGAATCCAATTCCAACGTACCCTAAAGTTCGGGCTTCGACTCTGAATAGAATCTCTTGATGCCTAGTCTGCCACCTTAAGAGTATATTTTTCTCGTCATCTAAATATTCCCAATGTGTCCATTGGCTTAAATCTTCATTGGAATCACTTTCGTCTCGTCGATCGCGCACGAAATCGTTCAATTTCCGGTTAGCACCAAAATTGAAAATATTATTACTGTGAGCTTTAAATTTTCTTTGGTATTTGCCTAAACTTGGATGGTGTTCGTCTTTGTAGTTAACACTATTAACTAAACCTACGTGTTTAACATATTGTTCTAGGAGGTCTTCTAGAGCGTTGGATGTCCTCACCAGGAACGTGAGGACACAGAGAACCAATGCTTTGTTGATAACCATCTTGGAATTGCAGTCAATGGTAGCGAAACGTCATTGCATTGAAGGTTTGGTAACTCTGAAAATAAGAAATATATTGGATATTATGTCGTCCATTTTGAAACCTAATAATTCTTGTTTAAGGTATGGATGTAAATTGAGGAGTTTCACGAAAACGCAATACTTGTCAAAGAATAAGATTTTGGAGAATACGAAAATTTTTTTTTAGTCGCGATAAATACAATAGTTACATACAATACAATGGTTACAATTTTTTTAAACGAATAGTTCGCACGTTTTCCTTATTATATTATTCTGTTTTTGAAATATTAACTGTTTTTATGCCATTTAATGAGTGAAAAGTCTCGACTGTTACGAAGGAATAAATACTTCCTCACAGGAAACAGGTGAAGAATACTTTTAAACACTTTCAGTCCATGAACAAGAAAGTACAGCAACTTCCTAAAAACATAATTCTTATTTTGAACAGCACAGCCTTCACTAATTAAATAAAGAGTTGTTTCTGAAAGATTATTATCTTTAATAAAGTGAAATAAGAGTGATATGACTTCATTTTGGTCTCTTTCTTGCTGTGGAATCAGTTGATGTCTTTATTGTGTACATCAAATACATATTAGATTTGAATTGAGTAGAACACTTAATTAATTCGAACATGTGGAAATGCTACATTCCACCTGTAGTCGAGAGATATATGATTTAGATTTAGTTGAGGCTGCGATCTATTGATCTATTGTGTCCCCTTGCATGAGCTGTAAGCTGCTGGATTTTGCCCGCTCTCAGAGCCTCCTACCCCATCCAGTCTAGGAGCTTTAGTAAACTGCAATAACTGTGATAGTTTTAGAAAAGGTAGGTAGTTCTTCTTCGTCTATGACGTCTTTGCCGAGATAATTGGATCGGGTTTCCTAATAGCGGTCCAGTTGGATGTCAGGTGTTCCGGATTTTCCTCCCTTGCTCCTCAAAACCTGTGTCGCTATTCTGTTTGTGTATCCTGTTGCTACTTACATTAGTTCTAGTGAGGTTTTTGCTTTATGTTTGTTTCCAACGAATATCTTGGAGTGTCTCAAACCAGGGAGATTTCCTCAGAGGAATACTCTAAGTCTCTCCTCTCTATATTTGAATTCTGCTTTGTATGTGTTCATCCCTATACAAAGAACGGTTTCGGTTCCACAAACAAAATTGTGGCAGCCTTCTTTGCTAATAGGTTAGCATCTTCAGTGCTGCTAATTCTAGTATGTCCTGGTATCCAGCATAAAGCAACTCCATTTTCTTTGCCTAGGTTGTTTACTCTGTTAAGTCACTCCCAGACTAATTTCGAGCTGATCTTGTTAGAACTCAGAGCCATTTATGGCTGTTTGCCTATCGGAGAAAATTCTAATTGAGAACAGATCTTCTTTGTGACAATCTAATCGCTATACATTTTTCGTGGTTGATAGCTCGTCGTCATTTGGTAGACCAAGAGAAGACCTCGTCCACACGTCATGTCGTCTTTTGTGGTCTGGGATATGAGAGTATTGGATTTAGATGACGTGTACATCGCGGTACCGTCCGCATATATGGACAAGTGGGTGTCCGCAACTTTAACTAGGTTAGATATAAAAACTAGGAAGAGTTCTGGACCAAGAAGAGAGCCCTGCGGAACTCCTGCCAGAATGGCCTAGTGGTGGAAATACAGGTGTTAAACCAGATAGAGTCAAAAGCAATTGCAACATCCATGAACACAGCACCTATGGACTGATGGTTCTCCAAGGTGTTTCTGGTTTTGAAAGATATTGGAATCAATAATTTCTGCTCTATGACGATTTAAACGGACAACCTCTACTATTTTTGAGATCTTTGTAAACTTATAGTTTATTATGCATGATTCACATCCAAAAGTTAAAATTAGTCGGAATATGGTTTTGAACACGTTAATTTTGGTTTTGTTTAAAATTGTATTTATTAATGCCTTGTTTATTGAATAGTAGACTTTAAGAGTTTTGTCTTCCTTCTTCATCTATTGCTATCTCTAGGTATCTAAACTTTTACATTTGTTCAATGTTTTCCCCGTCCATTTGTATATTCGTCGTTTTCCTCGTCTTCCGGATTGCCATTACTTTGGTTTTCTTTTTGTTTACTTTTGTTCTATATTCCTGCGAGGTTTAAAAACAAATTCCAGTTTTCCTTTTACATCGTCTGCGAAAGTTTACTGAAACTAAGTTTTTAAAAATTTGTTTTTTTTTCGGGAAACTCTTCGATTATACATTTAATGTCACTAGTCTAAATCCATTATTTATACATTCATGATTAGTAAATTTCGTTTATTGAAGAGCTCTACGGCAGTCTGTTTCTGCTATTATCCATTAAAAATTTCGATGCAGAATACAAATTAATATAATCGTTCGATTTAAATTTCTCGCCAATTATAGCTAATAAAAATAATAGTAATCATGTCGATATATTTGCTCAATCAGATATGGTTTCTAATTAACAATTTTATTAGCTATTTATATTCTTTCCTAAAGAACGCTAATAAAGTTATTTGCGTAAATGGAAATCCACTATTCCTTTTCCTTTTATATTATTTAAATCTAGATGACTGACAAATTAATAACAGCGTAGATCTTGTCATCTCAAGGCTATTTCATTCCGATTATGAAGTAAGATATCTGCGTTGTATTTTTGTAATCCACGGTTATTAAACTAGAATTAGCTTGCGACTGGGGAGAACCTTGTTCTCGTAAACACCCATTATATTTTTATCGTAAAACTGGTTCTAGAAAATTATACTTGCGCGCTTTAAAGTTGAAAATAATTTCCGGTTTCCGTTTGCCGTTTGTATAGACACCAACGATTAGTAGTTTTATTTCATGAATATTTAATAAATGCGTTCGCATATATGAATATTTAATATATATGAGCATTGTTCGCATCACTATTAGTTTCGATATGCTGATAAATATGAAATGAATGCACATTCAAATAAGAACATCCTGTAATAATCATTTAAATATACCAAAGGACAAACGGCACTAAATTTAGACTGGATGCATAAGTATAATAAATTTAGTTTCATTTTATTGTCATTAACGTAAAATCAAACGTTCCGCTCGCCCAGTTATACGCTCACCTGCTGACGATCTAACAGTAACAGTTTGTTACTTCCGCGTCATGAATTATGTATACGAACGAAATTATTTATGTGTAATCGTACCTATATTACCGCGAAGTAATCGAAAGGTATACATTCAGAAAGAGGAAGTGACTCTTTAAACAAATTATGAGTACATATTCACCTGTTACGTTCGGATAAAACACCTCATTCTCCACATTTGACTAAACACGAAAGGGTCCATATCAAATGAAAATTTCGTTAGCTTTATGGTTGGCGGCCGATAAAAAATGGACTACCCTAAAACGGATGTGCTACGAGGTAATAAAAAAGACAAATAGCGAAAGGCGAAAGGGCAATCGAGAAGATATACGTATCCGGTTTAACTGTAGCCAGTGAACAAGCAAAAAATGTTTCGTATTTTTATAGGAAAGGACGTAAACATTTCCAAGTATGATCCCAGACGAGATACATTTATGTATACTATGCAAACATGTAAGCATGTTTGGCAATATCTTACTTATCGACGGCGTCAATTCGATGCAACTTTTACGACTTTCATAGTCCGGACTTCAATAACGAAATGTGTGTAGAAGATGTGTGGAAAGTACATTTTCAAATTTTGTATACATTTTCGTCTTGAGAATATGGATAGGGTCAGAATTATAGTGGAAGGACATAAGTCTAGTGTGCATTATTGTGTCTTGAAGGTTAAAATTATATTACATTGCAGTTCTCTTTATAGGGCTGAGTGAGAACTCCCCTTATCCTGCCTGAGGCAGCCCCTACTGACTGTGAGATGATGCTCAACTTTTGAATTTGTTGAGTTTCTGCCTATTGAGCTCCTTTCACCACAACTCGGGATTAGGATCTGTTCAGGTCGATCCTAGTCGTCAAAACTCCAATTAAATTAGTTTATCTTCCTATTTTTTGTGGAATTTGCTAGTTGGAATGGGTGCTGTTCCAGAGAGAAGACTTCAAGGTCGCGGTGTGGCTCGTAAGTCTGGGCGAATCAAGCTGATCTAGTTCTTTTGCATTTCTAGACTTTGGTGTGTGTCTTAGTAACACCGAACTATGATAATCTCCGAGATGAATATGGTCGCGTGAGGTCTAATCCTTCTATTTGTCCAGTGTAATGTTGCATCTAGTCTCAGTTGGAGGCGACGACACACAAAGAATTTGCTTCGCCAACAAATAAAGATCACTGGGTCGTCAGCATATATTGCAAGAAAAATATCTTGGATTTTGATTAGTTCATGATCAAAAATCGGAAAAAGAACTGACGACACGACCTTAAAGGACAGAACAGAGTCCTCAAGTTTAGCAACGAAACTGCGATTCTGCAAGTACAGCCAAACTATTTTGATTATTTCTAGGTTGAACCCTTCCGTGACCAATTTGTATGTTATGGTATGGTTATGTCCAAAAACACTGCACTCATCAATGACCTTGGTTCAAACATATTACGAGTGAGTATTGCTTCAGTAACGCAGAAAAGAAGAAAATTTCTAGAAAACCCCTTCTCCGCTCCCCCACGGAAATCTAAACTGCAAATCTGTGGAGCTCTTCTCTGGAGGTGACTGCAAATGATTGAATTAGTGATTTTAAAAATATTAGATAACAAGGAGATGGAGTATCTTTGGAAAGTACCTAAGATCGTGGATTAGAATGGAGATTAAACTCTCTACAACATTCCATAGGAGTCTCGCTGATTAGAAGCAAAGGCCTTTCTCAGATTAGGTACGGGTTTTGATGACATTTTTGACCTCGTCTATATGAACGTTTGAGAGATTTTCTTTTCTGAAAATAGGAGAGGTTATTAACAATGTCGTTTATCTGGGTCGTTGTATTTTAAATAAGTAGTCATTCATTGTTTACAAAGTCAAAATCCTGGTCGTTAGATGAGTAAGTTTGATAGGAAAAATGTATCTAATGTGCAATTAATGGACAACGATACATAAGAAATGAAACATAGTATAATGATTTCCATAAAAGGAACTGTATTTACATTGATGCTAGTTTGTTGAGTATTGGAACAACCAAAGAATTACATTAAGATTACTAATGGTGTTTCTAGAGCATATAGTCAGGCTAAGAGTAAAACTAGTACCGTACTATATTCAGTATCATACCGGTTCTAATTAATTAGTACAAAAACGTAATACAATGAAATTGTTTTAATAGTGTCTCTTAATGTATTTTTTATATTACACATCTGCGTAATGGCAATGTTTTAATTTTTTGTTCAAAATCATTTTTATCTCATTTGGGGAAGTTCCTTTTGTCATTATTTTTTTTTCTTTCTATTGTATTTCCGCTAGAGTATTAACTACCCCCAATCAATAAGAACAAAGAAAATAAACAATGCGTTCAAAATGCGTACATCGCAATAATATGAAATTCTCTTTTTTGATTTTGGAATTTGATGGCACATGTCTGTATATATGCGAGTGTTATTAAATTTAGCAAAGCTTTTCTAACGAAAGGAAAAAACGAGACTAGGTTTCTTTGTTGTCAGAAGCAGATGTTTGGCTTTATCTGGTTGACGTAGTTTCGCCACGTTTCGAGCGTCTGCTCTTTGTGGCGGAATTGTGTTTATAAAAAATGTATACTGAAATCCTCCATATATTTCATAATTTAAAGTACTAGGTGGAATGCACATTAAAAATGTAACGAGTCTAGTAGAAAGGCAGCGCCTTTCAACGTTATTTTTATAAGTGTTTGTAAAATAAATAATAGTGAAAGATATATTAATATTTATAGCTTAGAATTTCAAATTCTAATTGTTTTGTCATCAGTAAGTTTCGGTTGGTTTATAACGTTTGAAATCGTTGCTATATATAGTCTGCTATTTGCATAGGAAATATTCAGTAGAAAAGCTCGCCAATTATAAATTCAGTTAAGCTACTCGTTGCATTAAATACACGTTAAACTTTAAACTACAAATCTATCTTTGCGAATTGCTTCGTAAAACAGTTCTGATGTGTTTCAGTTTAAATTCTTAAGTGGTACTGAGTATTCAGTAAATTATATATAGGTAATAGAAAAGCCGAAAGAGAAAGATATATAATATGTAAATTAGAATCCGCAAACGCTGCATATAAAGATCATGTCATATATGGTGATATTTTAGAATTTGTTAATTTGTGAAAAACGTTAAATAAAATAATTGAAACAAACGTGATCTCATTCTTGACGAATCTTCTGAAAAGTTGATTGTTGAGTATTTAGAAGGGTGTGCTTAGTAGTCTCAGTTCTAAGTTCGGAAAATCAACGTTTTAAAAGGCTTTATCATGTTTTTGAGGTACTATGTTAAAGGGCAAGTAAGTATCCGTAACTCATTCTTTCTAAAATGAATTAATTTCTTGTTCGTACTTGAATTTATTATTCTCCAGAAGAAACCAATTCACTGTTTCGTTTCATTGATGGAACTTTTTTCTAGGATTAACTTTTGTGAATCCCAAAGAAAGGTTCCAAAGTTAACTACATATCGATATTTTCTGCTTTCATGCCTCCCTTCAAGATTTCTTGGACGCAGTCATTTATGGTGTGGTCTTCTCTTAGCATTATTTGGGTACCAGACAAGTGATCCATTTTTTCTGGCTTTGGTCCACCACAAAACCCATTCGTTACGGTTTGGAAATAACACCCTGAATTTAGTTGTTTGATTCGGTTTTGCAGGCCTGTTATGTTTGCCTAACAATCCTACTTATTTTTGAAGGTCTTCTAGAATGACTAGATGACCAGCTAAGTCTCTCTCTTTAAAATGATACCATAATATGATTCAGTGTGTGTGCTATAAATACTAGTCCTACAAGCACTTCCATTAAGGTACAGGCTTAGGTGCGCATCGCTTCTATGAAAGCCCTACAGACAAGCTATCACAATGTTTTCTTTTAGTTTTTGGCTCTAATCAATTTATCATTTTTAATTTAAGCCACCAGGTTTTTTCAAACAGACTTTGGTATGTCCAGGAAGCTATTCTGGCTCTTCTGAGAACTTAGTGTAGATGATTGTTTCAGTTTAGCCTTTGGGCATGAAAAACTGAAGAATTACTATTACTGATGGCATTTAGTATTAAATTAGTGGAAACCATCTCATGCTTATCGTAAGAACCAGATCGTCAATTAATTTGTACCTACAATATAAATTACAATTTGTATTACATCACCTGTAGTGACGCGTGGGATAATTTATCTTCCAAATCATATTTTGGTTTTTATTTGGGTCGATACTCTGATTAAACAAAAATATTTTTCTGACGTTATTCAATTAATATAGTATTAGCCACATAAATATATTGGGAAAATTTCTCTCTTTTCATCATTATCACGAATAATTGTACTCCACGTGTTAAAGCTTGGTGTAGTATTTATTCAAAATTTTTACCACAAATTCCTTTTTCTTTTGGAAGTGCATACTGATGAAAATTTCAAATTCATGCTAGGGGAATAAAAGCTTTGAAGGGTGTTATAACGTAAATCAAAGCAAAAATAATGAAGGAATTTGTTATGCTTCTATGCGCACATTTAATAGTTTTGGGGTTCTTTATGGTAGGCTTGTATGTTCCTTTGAAATTCAGAAACCAGTCTTTACTTGGCGCATTTTTATTGAGTTCTTAAATTAGTCTTATTCACATAATATCACACAATCTTTCAAGGAATGAATGCTATAATTTTAATTAGATTGTATAATGCCAAAATGCAATCAATGATTTCCTTTCCCCACACTAATTTGGGACAATTATTTACGTATGTAAAAACTCAAATTCAAATTACTCCTAATACAGCATATGAAATTCAACTAACAGCTGACGAATAAACTAAATACGTTTTAATCAACTCAATTTAAACATTCTTTAAAAGTAAGTATACCTTTAAAATAAATTCTATTAAATTTGAACAGCAATTGAATGAAAGTTTCGTACATTTTACATGCGCAGAAAACTCGTCGCTTTGAAATAAAACAATGTCGTATAAAATCATACTTACCTCCAGTTGAATATTTTCGTTAAAGTATACAATACCGCAATCTATATTTAATTGCACCTTATTTTACATTTAGTAACGCGTGTATATAAGCACAGGATGACATACGGCGAGCTTTGGAAGTTACACATCTGCACGTAATTCTGCTTATACATACATACGTTGTGATTTTCAGCATGTGTTCAATTGATTCGCAGTTTGGCTACGCATAATACAAAACACAGCTGCAAGCTAGGGTCCCAAACCAAATATAATACCAATCATAGATTTTGCATCTGTGTTCTCTCCCATATGTTGCGAAGAAAGAACAAATGATAATCATCTTTAAGTGAAGTTTTATTCATAATTGAATGTTTATATTAATTACTAAATTGCGCAGTTTTAATTCAAGCGTGTTTAATAGAAGCTTAGTATAATTAACGTGAGCTCGTAAACATTGAAAATTAATTTCACCTTCAGTAGCGTATTTTATTTTAAACATATCTACCATCACATTTCAATAAAATATGAATAAAAAGTTAAATTTTTAAATACTATGAACTTTTAACATTAGCTAAAAAAATTGGTCTGATTTAATAAAGGTAAAACGTAAGGTATTATTTATGTAGTTATGTAACAAAAGTTTTAACTCATAGCAAGGTCCATATATGATGTCTGTATATGAAATAGGGAGAGAGTAGTCAGTGCTTCCAGAAAAAGATGGAAAAGGGAGTTAATCTGTGGAGCCAGCTGACACTATTATGCCTCTTTCAAATATTGGATTAATGTATACAAAACTATTTGTGGGGTTGTTGAAATATTTTAAATTCAATTTTGTCATAAAAATAAAATTCATTTGTTAAGTTAGGAACGACATTGTCGCTATACGTAGCAATCTCTATATGTCATTATCTGGCTGTTTCAAGGAAACTTGTTTGCATGGAACTGAAAAACGAATGGTTAAAATTCAGAAGTAGTATTAAGTCATACCAGTACTAAAGCTTGTATAAAGTTCGAAGATACAGATACATATACAGATCTAGTCCAAAAATTCTAATCTAAAAGTGAGATTGAATTTGTTAGATTGCTTTCTAATCTTTTGATGTTTGCAAGTAATAATGTAGGTGAAAATTTCATACATGCTACACCCACATGTAATGCCAAAAAAGTTAAAGAACTGAGGTTTTAATCAGCACTCAGATAGATGGATGGCCATTAGATAGATGGATCCAAGAACAAAGTCTAAGTAGCAAGGCGATAATCCACAAAAGCTGAAACTCGTAGAAAGTTTGAACCCTCAATGTTAGGTTGCAATATTATTACTATATACTAACAGGTCGATAGCTGCAGTGGTTAGGCGGCTGACTATCGTTGTGGCAGGACGATAGGAGCCGGGTTTCAATCCTCTGGAGAGACGGTGACATTTTTTCAGAGGGTTGAAATCCAGATCGACTTACCATTCGCTGTTGGGAGTGATTAACAGCGTGGCATTATAAAAGGTGATATGATGCTGTCACAAAGCCATTTGAAGACAATTTACACACACAAAACTACACTGCGAGAGTTGCATGATAGCCAGACAAGTAATGCAGCTTATGGAGTCACTGTAACTAAGCCCCCACCACATAAAAATATTGGTATCTAGAGCACCTAAATGATAATACACTTTTGTTTTATGGCTGAAGATTGTTTTTGTATTGCTAGTAATATAAGCAGCCAGTTATTGTACTAAGAGTACCAGTAATCCTCATGAATTGGCTTACATGCATTAGTAAAAACTGAGATTTGGGTTGCAAGGTCCAAATTTAAAATTTTTGTGATAACATTTTTTCGATAACCTGTACTGGTAGAACGTTAATAAGACATTAATTGGTACTACCTAATTCCAAATATCTTAACTTTTTTTTGAATGGATAAAAAATCAGAATAAAACGGAAACGATAACCAGAAAATAATTTTTTAATAACAATGCGGTCCTTTACAATATGATTGAGAATATGCAATGATGAATTAATCTCTCTATAGAATGAGCAAAATTTAAACCTGAATTAATTTATGTATTTTCATTCATTGTGCTATTACGTTGTTTATAAATTATGCCACAGTAGTCTTATGTCTTATCACCATTCTTTTTAGGCAAAGAAAGTTTGAAATGTACAAGGAAAATCTATAAATAAATTCGCAGGATGTAACATTTTCAGGAGTTAGTACTATCACTTCTAAGTGAGTTTTAAAATCCAAAATATACTGTAAACAAATATTTTGTAATGGATTGAAAAATGATTTCGGTAGATTCCTCTAGACTAAAAGTTCTAACGAATTTTTTACAGCTCCTTTTTAAAATCTCGGATATTCTGTCTAAGTGTAGGAAGAAGTGGTCTCGTGTATAAAAAAAAAGTTGAATTTTATCAAATCTTCTGCTACCAAGGAGGTGCATATTCTACTGGGTAATGTTTATTTTACCCTGGACAATTGTCACAATATATTTCGAGTTTTTTAACGATAGCTTTTTTCTGGATTGTATACATTTTTTGGCGTGTTTTGTATGAATGAAAAGTTCGGCAGTTGCTACTCTTTTCTTACATTTCGTAGTGTTGGGCTCTTGATCTTTGAACTTAGTTTTTCGCATCGTAAGCATGATTCAATCTGCGATTGCCCATATTATTTTGTTGGAATACATAATAAGAATAAGACCAATCGTACAAAATGAATGTTCCCGCACTTTTTTTACCTGGACATTTGTAGAATTTGTAGAATGTATTTGATTTCTCAACACAAGAAGAGCACTGAAATAAGTTCATATCACTACAGTCGTAGAAAGAAAGTTGACTATTCTAACAGTGGTGGTGGAAATTTACTGAAAATAACAGTAACTGTAGTTAAGGTTATGTAACTCTACTCACATTTTTCAGATATTCAAAAAGGAGAAGTTACTTAGCATACTTGAGAAAGGATTGGATTAGGCGTAAAAGTACATCTCAGTAAAATAAATTCTTACAATTCAATTTAGTCAGCTAATAGCAAGCAACTATGTATAAACATCTCAGGAGACCTTTATTACGTATGTATAAAGAAATGGATAGTCTTTCATATACAATAATCTAATTCCTCCTGAGAAGTCATAATCGTAGATTTAGTTTCCATTTCTTCTTGTATTTCCTTTCTCATAATGCTACTACATAGGATAGGTTTTAAGCAAGATTACTCTCAAAGCGACGACTACCACTAATGACCATTTAACCATTCTTTCCTTACTTGACGGATGCGAACCGGTAAACCCAACGACCATTAGAACTTATGCCGTGCATATACAAGTTTACGTGGCACGGCACAGACTAGACGGCTGATGTTATGCCAGTATTACGTTTGCCCGAAAATTAATTGGTCTTATTAAACGTAGGTATATAGTAAACAGACAAGAATATAAAACAAGGTAGTGTAGACCACGTCGAAGAGGAGATGGAAGGGGAACTTCTGGATTTTGTAGACAGCGCCGGATGGTACTTAATTGGCTCGAAGGTAAACTTGCGCGTGTGAATTTGTATCAATTGTTTTCGTGAAGACGTTTACGTTACGATAGGACGTTGTAATTTGAATGTACGGCTGTGCTAAGTAGGATTTCTGGTAGTATCTATTAGTGCTAGCTGTAATAACAGTGCGTTTAACTTAAATAGCGCGTGAACGTATGGATTGTATTCAATTAAATGACAAACGCAATATTTACTGTTAGAGTTATAATCTGTCGGAACTGAAGTTAAATATTTATTCTGGTAGAATTTAAATGAAATGTCAACAATGTTTTGTATATTATTTAATGAAATGTGTCCGTCAAGGGTGTCACAATTATGCACTATGTTTATTCAAAACAATGCCAACTACTAGACTGGTATTATTAAACGAGATCGTAAATAGTTGGTAATGCAATTGACAAGAGTATGTCTAATACTGCTTTACTATTATCAAAACGGTTGGGAAAGTATGTATACGTTTTTGAATTACAACTATGATAATAAGCCATATATGAAGCTAGTCTTTCAAATAATTTCCATAATTCATTGTATTTGTTAATCTTTAAGTATAAATTATTTCTGCTTTTTAATTTCAATTGCAAGATAGACTAGTTAGGAAACTTCCGTAGTCTTTATAGTTAGAAATTGTTCCATAAAAAAAGTGGGTTGACACTTTTAAGATAATATTAATTCTTTTGAAAAGTTTTGTCCCTTTAAACTACAACCAGTGATACATATGGTGTTTTGTAACACATTATGTGGTGAATTATTATAGTGCAACATCTATTACAATGATAGTAATTGAGAATTTTGGTCAACTACTGATAAACTATTATTTTCTAGCTTTGGATGTGTTTCCGAGACATGTTTCGTTTGAAAATAACTGGACCTCATTCATAATTTCAAAGAATTAATAGTTGACGAGAGTTCTGTAATGAATCTATACTTATTAACTTAGTTTTGTTTGAAGTTTTCTTAGAAACCACTAGTGTTATTTATTCCATTTTAATACATAAACAAAGAGGAAAGTCTTCTTTTACAAGACAAATGGGACCTCCTATCATATTAATCAGAGATGAGGATAAATTTTTTGCTTCAATGACTGGTGGCAAGTGCAGAAAAGGAGTTATCGCACTTTCAGAGAAATCTTCAACAGTATGCGTAAATGGATGGTTTTAGACATTTTAGAGTGTAACTTCAAAATCATAGGTTCAAGGTATCCCAGCGTCAGTTTGAATGGTTTGAATACGACTATAGCACAATTACATTCGAACACGGTTTAGATGATCCTATCAGAATTCTCAATTTAGATGAGTCAAAGTTTGCAATTTTGCAATTACTCTAGAAACTGGTCTTGTCTTAAATTTCCAAACAATTAGGAATTAAATAAAGTCTGGATTTGAAAAAGAAGGTATAAAAGAGGTATATTTTATGAATAGAAGGTATTTTTTGCAGAGAAACGAAATAATCACGGCAAGCAATCTTAACATACTACACCTTTAATATTTTGATTTAGTTATTCCATCCCAGCGCCGAGAAGAGTAGAACTGGGAGAGTAAGCCTCTGTAGTGTCAGCAAAGAAATTGAACGATGTAAGAAGAATATTGAAAAAGAGATGTTAAAGGCAAGACAACATGAAAAGGAAAGAGAATCATTTGAAAAGAAAGAATTTAAAATTTTGGTTGTAGTACCACGAAGAGACCGAGGAAACAATAAACAATCGCGAGAAAGAAACGCAGAGGACGTGCTTGCTAGAAAACAAGAGACAAAAAACAAAAAAACTGGTCGAAAAGACAAAAGCTAATCCATTAGAGAAGAACAAAATCAAAGCCACGTTCTCAAATAGGGTAGAAATCTAAATGGAGTATCAGAATATTTTAGTAGAGATAATTAGAGCGATCCCATGTAGCTAGTAAGGTTGAAGGCTAGACATTTTCTCCAATACAATAAAGTAAGCTTTTTCAAAGATAAAAAGATGGTGTTGATGTTTTAAAAGAAATCATCTTTCTACAGGGCTAGTTTGGTTGAGCTACCACTCTGTATTAGGAACTAATTTTTTTTTTCTTAAGGAATTGAACTTGTACTCAATTTAAATTTACCGAAGGCCTTATTTAAATGTCTTGAAAAATACCAAAATTAAATCATAAGTTTGTATTTATAAAAAAAGTTTCTAATTCCTTTAAATAAATATATACTCTCTCCTAAAGACCTGTTTCACTTTATATTCTATAATGGTAATATTAGATTGCTATAGTATTGCTATTAGTCAGTCAAAGGAAATGGAAAAGCGTTAACTAGCAAAACCAGTGACGTTAGATTTATAAGCTCTGAACCAGTTTTTAGAATAGCTTGTCATTTACGTCTATATGATTGAATACTTCGTTAATAGCGGTAAGTCTAGCTTATTGAAATTCTGCGCGTCCACTGTAATTTTCTGAAACTGTAGGTACATCGGCCTGAAGAAAATTAAGAACAAAAAAAATTTCGATTTAACAAATCAGTAGACTTGAGTTAGACCAATTCAATAATTTTTTAATAACAACTTTTAGAGAAGCTCGATAATTAATTAATTGCACACTTTACTTAATAACGTATTGTTAACAATATAGTTTTATATTTAGTAAATGATCTAATAAACACTTGATAGACACAATGTGAAAACATCTCCAGAATCTATTTAGTGGCGTCACCTTTCATTGTTATCATCCTTGTATCTACAGGTGTATTTACAAATTATATAGTACATATATAGAGAGCGTTAACATCTTTAATAGTATATTTATCGTAAAATCTTTTTAACAATATCGCTTACGAAAATCAGAGCTACTGTATAGTTTTGATGGAAATTTTAATTTACTGTAAGTACTTTCCTAAATACATTAAAATGTTATTTATTTTACTCGTAATTAAACTTAGTTTTATTAAACTTGAATATTATCCGACGCTTCTGAAATATTCACGCTCCGATGTATTACTCATTAAAGTTATGTTATTAAATCTTGCTTGCATCATAGTTTATTTTAGATAATTTGTTAAATGCAATGCCATCGCTTTAGAATTTCCAAATACATTTTGTTGAGAGCTGAGATTAATTACATTATTGGGAATTTAAATAACGAGAGAACTTGAACTAATTATGGTTTGTTGTAATACTGAAAATGGAAAATTATATATTCCTACTTGTATGTATGTACTATTGGTATATTTTGAAACAATTATGTGTCAACAACAGTATAATAGCAGGTCGACAACAATTAAAAACAATCACAACTTTAGTTTAGTTTACTTTAGTAATTAATTCTGTTTAGCAGTTCATATTTACAATTTATAAAAGCATTTGTTCATTATCTATTTATGTAATTCAATTTATGATTTATGTATGATATATACCTACATTTTTTATATACATATGCATGTATCATTGTATTTCCGTTATAATATATTTACGTTTAAAATCAATCTGAAATAGAAGGATTTATAGGAAATTATTCGCGAAGTTCGTTGACAGGTTTATTTAATTTATAATTTTTGATTTATTATAGGTGTTTCGTTTGTTACAACGGTTTAATATACAATACACTGCGACACAACAGGTTTGGTGTGATCACAGGAATAGTCTGTTCTCACAAATACCCGTTTGCCCTCCTCCTTTCTGAAATCTTTTGTATTTTTTTTCACAAATCTGTACGGTTTTCTCTTGGTAAAAGGTTGGATTATAGGGATGGTTCACACAAGTTTTCAACGTGATTTCAAACATATTAGTTCAAGTCACTTGACTCAATGATTAATAACAAAGATAACCATTAATGGCACTAGTTAGCTGAAGATTCTTCTTCACTTAAAGAGTTTTAAAGATTTTTTAATACTTTGTGAAGCCAAGTTTGCTGTGCTGATCTTTATGGTAGCTCAGGGAAGAATGTATGCCCTATTTTTAAAACCCGTACTCGCTTCAATTAATATTATAGGCAACAAAAATCCTAATCTTATTTGGTATATATTCAGGATGATTGAATTTCAGTAAAAGTACCAGAAAATATATTTCAAATATAAGTTTCGTTGCAGATTATTTTGGTACTACAGCTAATGCCCTATTTGTAACCACTATAGGATCTGCAACTTGTGATAATAATTAACAACCTTTTATCTAGTTTTTATCTTTTATTTGTATTGATACCAGGCATCAAATTTAGGCTTTAGCGTAGAAAAAGTTAATGAGATGATGATGAGATAAGATTGGTTCCACAATGATAGAAAGACCGATGGGAAGTAAGTATTAGCCCTCCAATTTTTATGATAACATATTTACTTTTATTTACAGCAGCTTCACCAAAATGTTTAAAGGATTTTGAAATAGAACTGATAAAGTGATCAATCCTTTCCATCATTGGCAGTGCCACGTTTGTATTAATGGTAGTTCATGGAAGAATATCTATTCTATTTTGAAAACTGCAGTTAGTTCAACAATAAATTCTTGTTTGGTATATATTGAGGATGATGATGATTTGAAATTTCAATGAAAATTCTGAGAAAATATATTTCATATATAAATGTGCTTTTATGGCTTCTTTACAACATTACCTCGCTACAAATAATGTTGTGCTATTAATTATGTCTCAACAGCAAATAGTAAGTATTGCTCTACCTATGACTAGCCATGAATATTAGGCTCGATGATAAAGATAACTGATTCATAATATTAGCCGTGTTTATAGTATCCAGCGTACTGGGCTAACATCCCAAACCTAAGACAATCAAAAAAGTTTATTACTTTTTCAGCCATCATGGCTAAATCTGCTGGAGCTCAACAGAAGAGACCTCAACACCATCACGGCATTACTCACTGGTCACGGTTCTCTTAGGTACCAACTGAAGAAGATGGGCAAGGTGGACTATGATAAATGCCGATGCTGTTCGGAACACAGCGAGATGATGGAACACATTATGTGTAACTGCGAGGTGGTGGTTCGGCAGAGACTCCATTCGAACAGGCGCACGTAGAAGCGGCTGGTATTAGAATTATAGCCTTCAATAACAGGACTAAAACATTAAGGGTACTCACCATAGATTTTACAGGTCGCTGTGAACAGAGGCACACAATACACATTTAATCTAATCTAATAATATCCAGCGTCCAATTGGTATGTATTTTCTGACTTTTATTTTGTTATATCATTTATCAAATACAAGGAATTAAATTCAAGGTTGGGCATAAAAACCATAAACAAGATAAGGAACAAACAGTTACCATAAAGTGAAGCTTAACGTGCAAACTTGAGGCCAAGTTTAGTTGGTTTCACATTGATGGATAGACTCCCATAAAGGAAGTATTCGCTTTACTGAAACTTCTTAATCACTAAACAATTGATAGACATTTTGAACTTAAAAGGATGACGTGGAACAAAAGATGTACCAAAAGAAAAAAAATTGATTGACAAAAAGAAAGTATACTGGACGCTCAAAATTGTAACAAATGTATATCTTTATTGAATGTTACAAAAGCTAATCTTTTAAACATGGGATCAAGTTAAAAGGTATTTTGTTATGTTCACTTAAATTGAATATTGCAATTTTGATCAGCAACACACAAAAGATTGCATGCTGAAGAGAATCGAGGGGAAACCTTACCATTAGAAAAAAATCAATTGGAAAAACCTCTAATCCCTTACAATAGATTAGAGTAGACGCCAATCTATAATCAGATAATTTTTTTAAAGTAGGTACATACTTGTTCGTACATATAAATTATAGATCTGAAACGTATCGGTAACATGAAGCTTAGAAGAGAATTCTGCAAACAGAAGTACCGGTCGTGGTAGGCAAAGATGACTGCAATATAAATTACATAATAAGTTGCCAGTTGAATGTCGGAAATGCAGCTGCTTCATATTTTATTACTTACTACTTAACATAAATGCATATAAGCTACAGTCAAACATGTGCATCTTACGAGAATATGTTCTACTACATAAATTTGTTGATAGGTGCTATATTTTTACCTCTTTCCTTATTTTCCATGTAATATTATCTAAAATCTTAATATCGAAGAGCTAATATTTAGATTGATAATAAAGTAACGAATATGAATTGTATCAGCAAACGCATATGAAGAAGCTAAGCTTTGTATATATTGATGTAAGTTAAACATAACATGTACTAAAAATATTTATAAGAGTTCTGTTTTTTTTCTTCCTTTTAACGTATCTTACAATTTTATTGTTTCTACTGGATTCGCGATTTTTCTATGGATAAAGCCTGAATATATAAAGTAGAAAACTGGAACAGTAGCGTTGGTATTATTCGAGATTGAATTGAGTTCGTTCATGTTTTGAAGAAAAGTCAAATGTTTTCAAATAGACGATTATAATTTAACGGAGAGTCATGTGATTGGGTTGGGAACTACTAAATGACATCGTAAATAATATAATTTATAGTAATCGCCGTAAAACGATAAGGATTTCGCAAAAGTCAATATTGAAAGTAACAGTGTAAGATAAATTAATATATAATAAAGATGAAATATTAAGAATTAATTCTACTTTATAGGCATTTTCCATTTCAATAAAATATTTAAAACTGTAATAATGTTGACAACTACTTGTTGCATAAATATAATTCAATAACATTTCACAAAAAACAATATATGTACCTGTTAGTAGTATTTCCGAATTGGCCAAGAAAAAATGAAATCAAAAAGTCACTCATATGTTTTAGTTGTACCACTCGTCGAGCTTAATATATTACCGGATCTTTTATTGTTAATTTGTAGCACAATAAAGAAATTAAAAGTTCACTTGTTTTCTTCGATTTTTATCTATAATCGCGCGATTGTAATGTTTTAAGAGGTGCAAATCGATAGCCAGGTAGAGGACTCCAGAGACCCACAACGTCTTCTCGTCACATTAGAAAAATAAGCTGCGACCTCGACATCCAACGAAGAGAATGCACTCAAAACCACCTTAGCACATCACCATCCTTGGGATACCGGTGTTTCTGTGTAACTAAACTGGTTGCAGATGATTGAGACCGTATAATACAACACAACACTGGCCGAGGGACTCCCTACCAACAAACAACAACCGTGGAAAGACTACTATACCTATATAATATGTGTGCTACCTACTGAACCATGCAACCCATGCATTACAAAAGACACCTATACCTATACACAGAACACACATCTCCACTGACGGTGCAGTGCTGTCGTTGTACGTTCGCTTCTTGTTTTGTTTATTTTCGGTTTATACTATTGCGGCAGTCCGTAAGTTTTATAATTACGGGTTTTGTGCCGTTTCCGCAGCAGCAGTCGGCGATAGATTGAAGTAAAAAACCGGAGCCCGTAGCGATGGATTTACAAACAACGCGGTATTTACCTTTAATTGCCGGTGTTGCATTTTAATTGTATAGTCAACTATTAAACAAATGGTTTCTCTACTAATTTAGATGAAAATAAAGGAAAAACAATTTTTTGCAATGCATGAATGCATTGAGTGGTTAATGTTCTGGAAAGGATACAAGCGATAATGGGATATCCATTAATTAGGTTTACTAATAGAGATTTTTCTAATCAATAAAAACACTTTATAAAAGTAACTACGTTCCGTTGCACATTAATGCAAATAATGCAATATCTAATTGGTAAACTTCATATTATAAGCTATAGAAACTGTACTAAAATATCGAATTTATTGTCTGTTTTAAATAATAGTTTGGCCGCCAAAGAATTAATTTAGAAATAAATTCTTCTGCTGCATGATCTCCATACAGCAGTAGAATTAGTTTTTATAGATAATTCTGACAATATTTGGGATCACCAATATTGGATATCGTCCTCCTCTCCTTCATGCCAAAACCATGAATTTGTTAAAGTTAATTTGTTTACAACTAATAGGGATTGACCATAATAAAATATATTTGTGCAGTTATTAGGGTTATTGTAAAGTTAAGCGGACTGTTTACTTTAGAATGAAATTTTAATGAATTTAGCGACACATTAGTGATTTTGGCTTTGGAGAAGGAGCTTTCGATATGGATTCGTACAAGAACAGATAGTGATCACTATTTTTTTTGCAAGTATTTATTCAGAAATTCTAACATAACGCGATTTATGATGAGCGGAATGATACCATACAGAAAAATTAATTAATCTGATTCTGCTTCTTCCTCTGTATATGGATGAGGTAGAATATCCTTTATATCCTTATCACGTTTTAATGTAGGTACAATATAAATTGTCATAATTACGTAAACACTATAGCTACTTGCACAGCCACTCAACGTGGACAAGTTGTATAACCTGGACACAATATACGACAATATATGATTGATTGATTTTGAGCTGATTTTAACCTGATTTTTAGTAGGCTTTGAAAGCACCTCACCAGGTTGATGAGCCCGCAGCTGTACAGTTTGTCTACGGTCAGAATGTTTTGGTATGGTGCGATCCTTAAACATGGCTTGCAAGTTATAAATGTTCAATTGCGATATCAGTCATTCGTGACAGCATATCTTCTGTCAGACGCTGTTTGTTTGAGGTCGGTTTCTGGTTTATTTCAGTCCTACTTCAATAAACTCCTTGGATGAGAAGCTTGTTTTGTAAAATATCTTTGCAGGATTACTCTTCTCATAGTGTAGTCAGCCCATGGCATACACGAGGTACTACGTTTTCCGACAACTTTTTAAAATCATAGAAGTTATCAAAAGGAATAGTAGAAACACCTAAAGAAGTTGAATTTCGTTCCCATTCTTCAGGTATACTTTTTGTTCAATTTGGAATGAATAGAATCACATTCCATCTCAGTGTATCCAGTCCCCAAAACTTGTGGTCTATTGGCTGTATAAATGGATACTTGGGTATGAGATTTAGTCACATTCTAGCCAAAACATATTTTTTTTGTTGGTCTACACAACCGTCTGATCATACGCATTATGGTTATTTTTCGATAAAATGAAATGTAGTTATAAATACAGGTAAATATCTCTTTTGATTCTCGTTTCTCCTAGTTCTTATACTACAAGTAACATTGTATACATCTTGATCGCTCAAACTATTCACGGACTGCCAATTTATGAAACAGAAAATTTAGTCAGCACTACCTCAGGGGCACACACAACTGTTTACAAATCGAAATTAAATGACCAATTAATTAAATTCTACTTGATATTGTTTTTTTTTCTTTCTCGCACTGAATACATTAAGCTCGTATTTCTCAAATTATACGGGTTTACGAGTACTGGCTGAGCACAAATCGGTATTCGGTATATAATTACAATATTAAAAGCGCAATGTAAGTATTTCCTCCTGCACTTTTTCTCGCTGAAGTGGGATTTCAGTGCAGGAAATCAAGTAATGTGATTCCGGATAAAAGTGTCGTCCTCGATAACCAGTTTTTATACTTCTTTTCTATTAACCGTTTCTAAAAACTAATTAATGTATGCAATATATAAATAGTTATCAAACCTGGGCTTGGTGTAATTGCTTCAATAAATGCTGGTACAGATGCATTTACGACATACTGAATGTTATCTTGAATGGATTCGTCAATAAAAAAAACTAAAAGCTAAAAGGTGATAATACTCACGTTATATCATAGCAATCGTCTTTGAGTTGTGATGAAATATTACAAAATGCTAATGGTCCTTGTGTCACAAAATTGCTCACCATGCTATAAGGGCAGATCTGACCTGTATAATGGGAACGATGAGAGACATGCGTTAAATATATCTTTTGTAGGCAAAACATGACTATGAAATAACCTGACAAATTATCAAACAAGAGATAAAAACGTAGTGAGGTGGAAGATCATTGTACAGGAGACTGCTAAGGCTAAATTTGTGACAATTTGTGGGGTTTCTAACTGGGCACTGCCACCTGAAAAGGCAGTTGTGGAACTAGTAGTATTGCATCTCTTTCGTGGAAGATCTTAGCAGGATACACAAGTACTCGTTGATTTACGGTGTAATTGCTGTTAAGAGGTAAAGAACCGATCGGTCGAGGGGATATTGCAAATATTGCCTACGAAGGGATCTCTTTAAGAGGTAAAACTAGAGAGTAAAATACCACATGGGTACCGCCCCATAGAATAATAATAATGATAACATTTCTAACTAGTTCTTTCGTCTATTACCTGCTTATTTTGTAAATATCTACTTTTGCTTTAGTTGCTGATTTAGATGCTGAGCTCAGAAGTTTTTAAAAAAAGCACACACTGTATAGTATCAAGTTATGTTCACAAGTTGTGTTGAAAGAAGTGTTGGATTTTGAACGATGCAAACAGCTAAAAAAGTGTACTACTATTTCTATAAATAATCATGCTGCTAACAGTAGCACCGAATTAGATTTATTTAATATAAGATAAGAGAAAATCAAAATAGCATGTGAGATGGAAAACTAAAAATATTCGAAAAGTTTGTTCTGAATTTCAAACAGCTTCTCAGATTCGCCAGTGAATATTGTATACATGCAAGTATTTCAGAAAGTTTGTAACAAATGATGTGATTGAAGATTCTACACTGATGAAAGGCATGAGTTTGAATACAGTTACGAATACGTAACATTTTTTCTATGGATGACAAATCCTGTCACACCTCCACTGAAAAATAATAAAAAGTCTCCTACATGTTTTGTTTATAAAAACTAAAATAATTCCTACAAAAAAAATATATTTGAGTGGGAAGCAATTAAAAATCATATCAATTGTTGCTAAATATTAAAAACTGGGACTACTGTCATTCACTATACAATTAAAAATCAATATTACATAAAAAGGACACAGAAAGGGGCTGCATTGGTAGTCTTGTAGCGTAGGAATCCTCTACAGCTGTATCCAATGCAAAAAGTAGAACATTTCCACGTGTAAGCTATAGTTTACAATTAAATATTTTCTGAAATGTGAATAAGTGAAAATTTTAAGAAATTATTTTCATATAAAGTACAGTTTAAAAAGGTTATTTTTAAAGAAGGGGAAATATAAATGTTGCCCCTATTCCTTTCATGCTTCGGAGGCTATAAAAGAATTTAGATAATAAGCGGAAAACAATATTCTCAACAAGATCAATAGACGTGCTTTTAGAAGCGTATTTGTTTGAAATTACAAAATTTGTTAATTTTGCTGTAAACGGTGCTTTTAAGTTCTGAGCTGGTTGAGGCCTGATATTGAAGCGTATAATTGAACTGTCGACTTGTCGTTGGTAAATTGTTTGTTATTGAGTATAATTAATTTTTTAATATACTTTTAATTAAACAATGAAACGTGCATATAAAAGTCATTAAACAAAGCAAAGCGAGAAGGAAAAGGTGAGAGTAACACTGAGGATTATAAAGCTCAAATTTTTTAAACAATTAACAAATCATTGAGCATGTTCCTATGGAAATCTACAGTTATTTTAATTGTTTCAGATTTTGACAAGATTAAGCATCCCACAACAATCTTATGTTATAAATAAAGGTCAGGGTTAGCTTGATATTCAATTGAAAAACGCTACTGTAGAGGAAACCGAAGGAATGATGAATAAGAAAAGTTTTAAGATGACAATATATTGTCCTATATTTGATACTAGGTATATGCTCACAAATGACAACCGGTTTAAGAGCATGAAGTTATTTATTAATGCATATAGACTACTCCATTTTTTTAGCTTTGTTATTATCTTTACCGATTTGAAATTAAGAATAAACGCTTTAAGTCTAAGCTTTTTTGAATGTTAATGAAATCATTTTGGACTATTTTAATTTTCTATTTTGAAAAACCTATTATTGGTTTAGATTTCTAAAACCTCAAGTTGCAATTAACACCTGTCCCAGTCCCATTTATTTAATTATTTATTTATAACAGTAACGAAGTGCTTAGAAAAATAAACTGCTAAATTAAAAAAATCCAAGAAAAGAAAAAGAACTTAATCATTTCTCAATATGGATAATTTATTTATAATTACACAAAACTTCTTGGTAAATTGCAATTTTTAAAGTAGAAGTTAACGCATTTACATACACAATGATGCATATATAACGAGTTTTAGTAAATAGATTTATTAAACATAAATAAGCAAGTAAAACTGTTGCAGCCGTGCTTTCATTTTCCACGTGCTGCAGTAAAGCTACGACTTTATAGCTCTTTTGTACTGGTCTGTTACAATACGTCGACGGTTGTCAAGACTTCGTTTTATTATTCAACGCCCGCATAACAATTTCATCAACGCCACCGTAATATTACTACACGTTCTTAGCTTGAGTACCTGTCTGTTTCGTTTATTGCTAGCCGATAATCGTAAACTACCGTCTTCGTATTATTCTAAAGGTTAGGAATTAAACAATGCCAGCGATGTTGTAGCCTTGAGAAAACAAGGAAAACACTAGGTAGTAGTAGAAGTTAACTAATCTGTGGTACATGCAGAAATACTGCTACTACCACGTATACAATTGTTCACCTACGCGAATATACAATCTATTCTTTACAGAGCGAAAGTCCCACGGTACTCATATATTATGTATGTATGTATATTTGCAAATGCAGTTCGCTGCTATACTCTCAGTCTTTATTATTTTTGTTGCAAGTGTAGGTTTATTCTTAGGTTATTTCTGGGTAGTTACTAGCTACGTTTGCAGAAGATTGTCAAATCGATGACGTGCCGGATTTGAATGCGATTGGATGTATTCACGTTTTATTTGCGTCTCGAATTGAATTGTTGCCGTAAAAATTTGAATGAGTTAATTTTTATTTTATTTTTGCAAGAATTACAAACAAAACGTTTTGCTACATAATATAGTCTAGTTAGAAAAAGAGAAACACAAGGTCATCTTTGTAAAATTTGAAATTTCTAACTAATTTAATTGATAATTCTTAGAGTCCTCTTCAAAGAAGAAAAGTGAACGAACAATCCAGTAATGGATATTTAAAAATGGACCAACTTTCCACCCAAAATTTTCATCAAATTTATGTTTTTGCTTGTGTTGAACACGTGACACTTCTATGTATTTTTAGCATTTTTGTTTATTCTTAAACATTAAAAATAAAAGATGTGGCAAGTCACTATTGCCAGCTAAAACAACCGATGAAAAACGTTCCCAAGATGCGTTCCAAGTAGTATATTTGAAGTGTCCTTTTATACGGATTCTAGAAATTATACCTGCAGCTCTCTTGTTAGGACAAGAAGTAGTGAAGTTAGGTTATAGTTTTTAATTAATTTAGTAGAAATCAGAATAGAATGCTTGGTATGATACAGTTGAGCGCTTTTAAGTCTTGTATAATGTAAACAGAACAGTTTTCTACTTTGAGGACCAATCTAAACTTGCAGTGGTTAAGGTGCAGATAGAACAAAAAACGTTATTCTTTTGTAAAGTATCAAGAAACAAATTTTATAAAACGATAACAAACAACAATAGTGCTTGAGAGCTTCCGTAACCCATTGTAAGCAAATAAGGCAAGTAATAGTCAAAAGAAATAAAATGACTATCGTTAAAATAATGTTAAGGATTTCATAGTTTTGGTATGAACTCCTGATACAAATCACAACAGCTCCTACAAGGACTAAGTATATACCACAAAACCCTATTTGGAAGTAATCCTTGATTAAGGGCTAAGCTGGAACAGTCATTTAGATAAACTAAACGCTTTTTAGGAAAACGTGAGGGCTGGTAATATGATCCATGGTCACTTATGATACTCTAGTCCGTTGGTCAAAAGTCGACGAAAAGGAGTTGCAATAACTTGTTTGTCTAGCAATCACAGCGTAGGAAGCATCTCTGCTCAACTGTCTCAAATGAAGTGATGCTGGAGTTGACTCCAACATAGGTAATAGCCGAAAAAAGGATCGTTTTTTAGGCACACCTATTAAGATTATAGCATTGTTTAAAAAACTAAAACTCTTAGGATACTTCCTAACAGATATCGAATCGTAAGACAAATCAACGGATAGCAAGTCTATCAAGTAGAGCCATGAATAACCGTTTAGTTTAGCTTTCTAGGCTGTCAGGAATGGAGTTCTGGCGGATTAAATTTTGAAAATAGACCATTTATCTGGTAAACAGATTGATTCAAGACGGACGAAGGGGTGGAACTAGGTTCGAATACTAGTCCTAGGTTTATCCTTAGGTTCTATACATCTGTAATGATAGCTAGAGCACTGTAAACACGTGATTTCATATAACTTTGAGTCTAAACTGAGCTGCGAATGTGAAAGCAATGTTACATTGCTGGTCACGAATATCCGTTATATGGGTTCAAGGATATTCCAATACTAAAGCAAATGAACTTGCACAACAATATGCATTTTGTTGGACCGAAATCTTTCTTTGGTGTTTCCAAAAGTCTACTTAGTCTATCTACATTATGTGAAGAATAATACCTGAACAAGTTAAATGTTATATATTTATATTAAATGTTTAAACTTATTACGAAATAGGAAGAAGCGATTTCATCTTAGAAAACCAGAGTTAAAGATATTTACAGACCTTCTAATTGGTCATCCTAGATACCATTTCAAAAAGATGATCAGGCGGATCAAGGCATAATCTTTAACATCAAAATAATCGCTACTTAAGAACAGACTTCTTTTCAGATGTAAATAGTCAGTCTTCGAAAGTCAACATTTTGATGTATTGTTCCTTAGGATAGAATAATTTGACAGTATTTTTCTGATAACAATGTCATTCAAAAGGCAAAGTATGAACAAAGATGTCTAATTTTGCTTGGCTTCAAGATTTTATTTCGTGTTTTACAACTCTATAATTAACGTCTATTTAAAATTGATTATTTTGCTTAATTCTAGATTTTTTTATATGTGATCTAATATTTATTTCAACGAGAACACCAGAAAGTCAGAAATTCGGTTTTCAATGAATTGTTTTTGGCTTGAAACAAGTACACTTGTTGAGATCTCTGTTTAACTTGTTCACCGTTTAGAGTTTATTACTTCATACTTCATAATCCTACAAACCATGAAAGTTTCATTAAATTTTTAACCATTATAGACTATTCCCACTGATCATTTATTAGTATCCATATACGACATCTACTATATAATTACCAGCTTCTGCAAGACGCAATATAGTTTGCAATTTTTACTAAGAACACAGATAAATATATGATGTCGTTCAGAGACTAACTGTACGGTACTATACGTAAGGAGCAATAATTTATTAATAGCTAATTATTGGATTTTGAGTTTTCGAAACGATCATACCATAAAAGGTAATAACGATTGCGTGGTCTCATCCATGAACAGAAAGATACGTTCTACGTGCATTATCTACAAAACGGATTCAACTTGCTCTGGTACTTCTATGGAAACAGGAAATGATTACTTCACGGTTTGCCAAGCACGCGGCATGGCATACACTACGTGAAAAGTACGAAGCAGATGTCTAGACGTTATTGTGTTTAATGTTTTACTACCATTTTTAATTATAATATGCTGCTCTTATTTTTCCTTTATAATAATTAAGGAGCAGGAGGAGATTAGTCAAATGGCTGAATTGTATTTAAAAAGCAATAATATAATGTTTTACTATAGTCTCTTAGATGTACCATATGCTATACCTTATTTAATGAAAATTGACTCCAACATAGGAGAAAGAGAAAAAATATTTGAATGTTGTATGCTTGATAAGGATGAAGCAAAAAGACATTTGCGGAGACAACACGTGCGTTTTGCTATAATAACGCTTTTAAAACGACGTTTATAACCTATCGTAGATATTAAGCTTGGCATTTATTGAAGTACGTTTCTAATTGATTATCTATGTATACAAATGAGGTAAAATATGCACCAGTCAGCTGGCAAATGTAGGGTCTCGATTTCACTTCTATAAAGGAGTCAATTCATCTCTTTCTATGGTTAAGCTAGTGGTATTTACAGTATTAAATTGTTGACAGGTTCAGATGAACAAAAAGGATTTGCTATTTTGTTTCTCACTTGTTTCCAAATATGTCGAGGTCATGAGAACCAATTTTTCGAAAATCGGTAGGGATAAGAATCGAGAATAGAAATCAATTAATAGAAGAAGCCGAAAGAAACTCGACAGCCCTTATACAGATAACCTTTAAGAAGCAATATTATCGCTAGTATTACAGTTTCCGGCTGTGATAATTTATTCACTAATCTTCATGAAAAACGCCATAACGCCCTGGAATACGCAGGTAATGTAGTTATTGCAATAAGCAGGAAGAATTAGAATAGGCGAGACTAATATGGGAATGTTGAGAGCTCAAAGAATAGGGCACCTCTGATGTGCTGGTCATCTATGATGGTGTTCTGGAGCTAATGGAGAGACCATGCCAAAAGAATTTGGAAACAATTTCTCATTTCCTGTGACTGTTGTAGATGAGGAGAAGTTAGTATACACAGCGCAAGAGTCTCTAAAATGTATAGGTAACTAGATATGAGACCATAGTTTGGAGCTGGAGCCATAAACATAACAGAAGCAGTTGTCATCAAAAGATCTAAAAACAGGGATGTCGTAAAGTTGATGCTGATACAAACCATAATTTTACGTGGAAATAGCGTCAGTGGGAATCATGTTAGACGTAAAAATAACATTTGATACAGCGTTGATGGGCTTAATGTTCAACATTGCCATTTTTCTGCAGAAGCGGTAAAATACAACTACAATGTTCAAGGACAAAAGCTGTCTTAGTCGTGGCGAGATTTGTCTCGGCAATTGTTCGCAAAGAAACGATGTCTTATATACAATTGATATGGTGGGAAGTCAGCTAATATCAAAGGGCTATTAAAACTCTATTTAAAAAAATTAGCAAGACGAGCGGGATATGAAGCAAAGAGAATAGGAAAAGTTGAAGGAAATAATATGAATATTGTAAAAGTTTAGTTTGTTTCAAGTATTAAAGGCTATTTGTTTTTAGAAAGTTATTTCGAAGCTACAGTAAAAACCTATTTTGGAATTTAAAAACAAATGCAGCACATACACTTACAATATTTATTCATAAATAATATTGTCACAATTATTTTTACAACCAATAAGGTAATTACAAATCTGCCATTTAACTAGATCTCACAACATTGTCTTAATAAGATTAATAATCTTCAATAACTGTTCACTTTGAAGAAGGAAGACTTAACTACAAGTGGTACTAATTTAAACCATTTTCACTCATTAGATGAGGCATATGATTAGGATAATTGGACAGGGGTATCTAAGCTATTTAATTTCTAAACTTAAATTACCTTTTTCTAATTAATATAAACAATAACACACTTACAGAGGTAACAAGATGACAATGATTATACAGCGGTACGATTAACATCATATCTAGTAAATTAAGTCTGTCGAGTGGTTTTAATTAAAAGGCATTTAATTTGGAAACGTGATTTGTCGGACAATCATTTGATCAAATATCAACAATACTCAGTGTGTAATTGTATGGAATTTATGTGTAAAGTGTGTATGTTTGACGTCACCTTGTTGATATTAATCAGCCTTGTAGATTCGATCATGTTAGATATTTTATAGTGTGTTAGGGATATGGAAATGTACCTTACACATGTAATTTATTGAGGCATTTGAGTCAAGATTATTTTAAAAATTAACGAAATTAATTCGATCTGACGTCTTTCCTCTGAGTATTTAAAATAAATCTGATAGATATATGTATAGTTTAATGTAATTTTATAGTTACTTTATAAACATTTTCAAATATACTAGGATTCTCATCATGGCTGCATTGCTAGGGTGTAGAGTACGAGAAGGGATCTACTACAAAAATAATTTCTTTCACTTGCTCTTCATCGTAATTTGGTATTAACTGCAATATAGAATTCCCGAAAGTATTGAGTAAGAATGAATTTTGTGAAATAATTAATGTGGAACTGTAGATATTTTTATTATACAAAAAATAGTGTTCCTAATACAAAACAAAACTAATTTTTAATTCGATTTAGAAATAACTAGAAAAGGTGTGGTATAGTTCACAGCTGTCGTTGCAGCTGCCATAAAAAGTTCTGGAAAGAAAAGCAGAATTATCGAATGAAATAAGAAACTTCAAACGCATTATCATATCTACTAATAAATTTTTCGGTGATACTGATGAAAATTTTTATTTTGAGATCATGATTTAGTTATAAAAAATTAGCATAAAACTGCTGAATATATACGAAATGGTCCGGTGTTTCCTAGCCTCCACTTTTAAGTTGAAACCTTAATAATAATAATAATAATTTTTCTTTGTCATTGGCCTTTTAACCAACGAAACCAGTATTATATATAACTATTTATCACTAAGCAATATTTAATCTGTTCTTTTTCGATTTATTGCAACAAATTTTCAATACTTTTCTTTTACTTCAAACATAATAGAGCCCTACTTTTTATAGGTTATTGTAATGGCTTTATCACTTTATTTTGAATATCAAACAATCTATGGACATAGCGTCTAACTGAATTCGGGCAAAAGCTTTCCAAAGGCGTCCTTTGATACTTTATTGATTTGCATGCTTTATTTTGTGATAGTAACGTCTTTATGACAGGTCGTTGACTATCTAGGGCGAGGGCTTTTTAATTCCTGACCGTAGAAGGAAGTCTGGGCTGGTCAGCCGACACAAATGAAGGTTAGTGTTGACGGTATTGATCTAAGTTTCCACGCAAGAGAACAATGACATTATTCAGTATTGGCACAACGGTATCTAACCTTATTTTGCTCTGCTTCAAGTTCTTTGATTTGTATTTTGGTCAAATTAGACCAGGATAACTCAGCATAGTTCAAACTAATTCTAAGAAAAATAAAGTAGATTAACTTCTTTAGCGCATAAAAAAACTTTCTAATAATATGATCCAAATGCTTGTAAGATTAGCTTGCGATCGATTAGTGTTAGTGTAAAGATATTAACAATCTGATAAACGTGAAACGAGTAGCTGTGCCATTTCGTTTCATCAATTTTTAATATCCATTTGCTAAATCATTCTAGAAAATTGCCTCAGAATGCTGTAAAATACAAATTGGTTGCTGCGCAAAACGTGTAAGTTGTTGTGTCATGCTGCTATTGCTGGATAAATAATGAAGGAGATCATGAAGATAGTTCGAAAACCAATCTCTTTTAATGATACCGTTTAGGGGAGGTTGATAAATTTCCATTAGCGATATATGAGAGTATCAACCTAATTAAAAGAGGGTTAAAATCTATTATTACCATTTAAAAAATGAAGCCGCGGTTACATATGGTACCAACGACTCTTACGATGTCAAACAATACTATGCTAACAATTCCTCGGCTATCAAGATGCTTTTATTTGTCTTTGGTTGAACCTAAATTGTTTGCGTTGTATAATATCTCTTACAAGGAGATTGTTTTTTAGAGATTAGTCCTACAGTTTTATAGTCATTTCAATTCACTTCCAGACTGTTTGAAAGTGATATAGCGGCGGATGATGAGGAGAAATTCTTCCAGTGCTATTTACCACCGCCAAATTTGAGATTCCGGCCAGACCAGAGCTGTTACTTTTCTACTGTACTTTTCTACTCAGGGTCGGCGTTCACCCTATAGCGTCGACCTTTAAAACTCTGCGGCTGCACTACCCCATCCCTGGTTTCATAGTTCCAGGGTAACGGGCGTGGCGGGAGTAGACTTCGTATATAGGGGAGGATTCTTGGGCGTAAGCATGGGCATACGCTCCGGCAGTCCGGCCGCTAACCGTCGGAATATACGGTGGGTAAGTGAGGCACCCTACGGCGCTTACCTAGAGAACTCTGCAGCTGCACTACCCCATCCTTGGTGGCCACACTCAGGGAAACGGGCGTGGCGAGAGAATTTGGCGAAGATAGTAGGGGAGGATAAAAGTCGGTTCGCCGAGGAGTAGTCCGCCCGCTGGTTGTCTGGTTGGGGAAACCTTTGGTTTCATCCTAAAACAACTCGGTGATTCTGGGACCCTACGGTTTCACTGTAGCTGCCGCGGATACTTGATCGCCGGAGGGGCGAAAGAGTTGGCGTGGTTGGCATATTGGGGTAGGGCTTCGGCCCGGCCGTCCCCGTAGTTCAGGCTTAATTCACGGGCGGGCTGGTTGTACCTCACGGCCAGATTCCGTTTACCACGCTTGGCCGATAGTAGCCATCCGCAAGGAGGCCTAGGCCCCGTGGGGTTAGATGTGAGGTAGGAGTTCGCCAAAGCGTCTCCAGCGGTGACCCGTCTAACGCTGACAAGGAAACTTGTCTAACATGGGTAGCACGGGGGAGAGGAGCCCTCCGGCTCGCCGGTCCTCTCCGAGAGGTGTCGGTCTCGTGCGGGCGGTGAGATAGTGGGTGACAGTTTCAAGGCACATAACTTGGTATGTGCGTGTGGCACCTGAAAATTGCAGGATATGGGCTGACGCCTAGGTGCCTGCGGCTGACCACCCAAGCCATTTTCATCAAATCGTGTACTTTTCTACTCGCTCATTTAGTTGATGAGGAAGTCAATCTCCATTTTGAATTTGGGATCGCCATATTCATCGTCATTATCATAACTAATGAAGGAGCAAAAAAGCTTTGTCATTTTTATCTAGCTTTGAGGTTTTGGCCAACTTTCACCGGAAGATATCGTAAGGGTATGTTATAGCCTTTAGAGAAACAATGTAGAAGGTGGAACTCAAAGTTTCATGGGCAGTCACCGCTTCTTAGAGAGCCCGTATTAGAGAGTAAAAATTCTACTCCACAGGTGATCATGATCTGATGACAAATCAAAGATACTCTAAACTAAAGTATGGAACCTCCAACCACAATAAAAACAGTTGGAAAGTTTGGTCATTGGACTAAATTCAATATTATACAGGTTTACTTCTAGTTAGCTTCTATTTTTTGTATCAAGCTGAATGTACACATTTAATAAAACAGCCTTGGAACACTGACTCATCAAGTTTGTGTTATAAAAATCACTGTGAAGAATCACCAAAATCATTAGTCATTACAGTTGCAGCCGGGTACTGTAGTAATAGTGCGGATTTAACATTCTATTTGAATAGAATACTCGTAGAATGAAAAATTACGGCATTGCTTATTTTATCCATTAATAATAGAAGTCAATATTTCATCATTCAATACATATTTCCTGTTTTATTTTTCAAAATAATTTATCTAATCATACTAAATTATATAAGTTACAACATAAACAATAAGTGAAAGTTTTGCTCCATTTTAGGAGTGAGAAAAGTTTTTCTGGAGGTGTACGTATATTTAATTTTGTTATTATCTTACCATTGTTAGATATATACGTATTCCCGAAACATTCCTTCATATATCCATATACATATATTCACACCACACCTTAAATATTGATGTTAAGTTACCTACGAACCGTATAAGATTTTTTCGACATCGTGAGACCACAAAAACCTAAAGGGAAAAAATATTTTCCCATGCCTTCCAGACTCTCTATTTCTTCGACGGCGAACACAAAAAATATCCGATCGGAGTTACTAGGGCAAATATAACGTCTACTGTGCGACGGTTATACAATGATGAAAGGAGACGGTCATAAAAGGGAATAAAAAGGGACAGACGTACTTGGTAAAGGTGCATGTGGTACAAAGAAGTTCCGGTGGAACAGCTGTTGAGGCACGTGGCCAGGATATGGAGAGGGGAAGAAGTAAGTAAGAAGCCCTGAGAATCTAGAAGAAAATATACAAGATTAACTCTCGCAGATGTGTAAATATACCATACTGTTCTATTCTGTTGCATGTATTAGTAGCTTGTTCAGTACGGTTTGAATATGTTATCACGACGTAGAAATAATTTAGACAAAACTACTTTTAATTTAAAAATTTACACAATTATTATGTCCTTTTATGTAGTCCTTTATTTTATTTGAAAATTAATGATGTTTAGTGTGCGTGAAACTACACCGATTGCGAGAGAAATATATTGTAACCACAATAATAATCGTATCCAACACGATAATTTATTGTACAAAACTGACTCAACAAGAAATTATTGTGTTCTTTACAAAACAAACTGCTACCTTAACATATTGCGTTGAACATGCAACAATACAATTACTCCCTAATGATTTGCTGTAACTTTTAAGTTTTGTTAAGTTTGTATCTAGAAGGGTCATATACGCGGACCACCGAATCACCACAGAATCTATATTTTTGAAGATAGACAAGGGCTTTGGATTTATGTAATGACATTCTATCTATCTAAAACCATATAAAACAAATTTCTTGTTTTGCAGGCAATTTAAAACTTTCTTTCATTTCTGATGGTCCTGGGGATTAATAAATAGGAGGTGGGAAGAAAAATACTGAAAAGAAATTAGAGAATATACAAAAAGAATAGTATGGTAATTATTACAATACCTACATGACAAAATCTGCAGTGGTAGTCTGAAAATAAAAAAGGATGTTGATCCAGGTAAACTGGCGGAAGATTGGATAGAAAAAGAGTAGTGTAAAATGTAGTTAAAAAAACTAAAAAGGTATCGTCGGTGAGGTAGTGGTAGTAGTTGAAGAGGAATTAGGAATATTAAAATATAAAAATAAGCTTAAAGGTTGCAAATCACACATTAATAGCTATCCAAAGCCATGGATAAGACAGGTTCAAATGAGAATTGGATTAATTGTTAAGAGAAGAGGGAAAAGAACTAAATTGTGGTCAATCAAAGTATGTATTTGTAGATGGACCACACCAGATTCTTTATGCTATTGGTGGGAGGCGACCATGAAAACCAAACTAGGAGCAAACCTAGCCGCTCTTCATAGAGTAGTGTGCATTAGAGTGTGCAATGCATATAAAACTGCCTTAACAGTGGGGATCGCAGTACCTAATGGTCACGATCCCCTCAATCGAACCCAATCACCGCCTGGAAATTCGTTCGAGATTCAGTGACACCGCAGCAGGAAGCGAGAGACGAGTTAATCAGAAGATGGCAGATTGTATGGAGCAAAGGCATTTATGATCGCTGGACATACAAACTGATTCCAAACATAAGAGACTGGTTGGAAGACCCCTGGTTAAAGACCCCGATTACCTTAGTACACAGTCGCTAATAGGTCACGGTTGCTTCCGGAAATATCTTTACCAATGAGGAAAGGTGGCTTTGAACGAGTGTCCATACTGTAGCTTGCTGGACGATGCCCACCATACCCTGTTTATCTGCTCAAACTGGACCGACATCAGACGCGAGTATGAAGAAACATTTGAAAAAGTCTTCACACTTGAAAACGCAAGAGACGACTTGGTTTCCCCACTATATGGCCTTTTAGTACTTAAGTGCTTTGCAAAAATCGTAAAACGAAAAGAAGACGACAGACTTACAGGGCGAAATGGAAGGCCGTAGTCTGGACCCACACTGCATTGAAAAAATGCGGAAGCGGATTCCGGTGCAATTGACAAGAGCACAAAGGGAAGTTTTTAGTCGGTAAAAATTAAAAAAAATGATAGAAAACAAGTTCTATAGAATGAAGAAAAAGATATGCTAGAAGAAAAGAAACCAGAAAGCTAACCACGTTAGGTATTCATCTAGAATATAAGGAAACGACATAGCAATGAAGAACGTCAGAACAAATTGATGAAACTGAAAGAGAGAATTAAGAAAGAGAAGCTAGATAGTATACTGAGCAATAGAATGAGGCAAAAGAAGAAGATAAACGCAATGATGAGTAGCAAATTAGAAGTAAACTGGACTGAGATCAATTAATGAAAAGGATAGCTTAAGCGAGTGTAGAGTAAAACAAGGGCGGGGGTGGGGGAAGTATACGTAAACAGGACATTTTGTAGCGTTAGGTCAGGATGTTAGAGATTTAGTGGACAGCACCTGATAAAACAGCAAACGTAAATTGAACATGTTTTGGTCGTCACAAGCCTGCACCAATCCTGATCATTTCATGGAAATTGCAGAATTACAAAAGGTAAAATGAATGGATAAAATATCATAAAAGAAAAATGGAAAAAGTTTGGTATACTAATGAGTGCTAAGTTATTGTATATATTAGAAAATGCACGAGACACTAATGCAGATAAGACCGAATAGGGAGGAGGATAATATAAAAAAAAAACATTTCTATCAGAAAACCAAAAAATAAAATAAAATATATAAACAGAAGATAAGTGGAATAAAGAACAATGATGAAGAAGCATTGGAAAATAAAGAGTTGTATAAGGAGGTATAGTCTGATTCTTTTAAGAAACTTCGAAATGACAATAGTATACAAAGTGAAATACCAATAGAAGAAGAAGATTAAATTTTAGTGGAGAGCGTAAAAGAAGTCATGGAAAAGCACAACAATATGGATGGTGACTTTGCAGGGACATCTGCATAATTGTAAGACTCTGGAAAGTAAATAGATACAAGAAGTAGTTGAAGCCCTTAACAGAGCAGGCGGACAGAGAGTAACTATGTACAGAAAATTATGATGGAAAATAAGCTTTATTGCGTAACAAATATTAAATAGCGATTGATTCTCTCTACACACAAAATCTAGAGATTTTCTAAAAAAGAAACACAACTCCACAATACTCCACAAAAGCTTATCAGTAGATCTGTCTGATGACTAGTGGTGAAGTCCAGATGGTTTACATCAAAGGCAAAGTTGCGATGAGTGAAATTCAAAATAATTAGAAACACAAATTGTGAGAAATGTCTCTATGTATTTCACACGAGTTCGACAACAATTTCCTTCGCTTGAGTGGTAGGTGCGATGTATAAAACAAGGTCACGTCTAAATTATTTAAGAGTGCTTATAAATTACTAATACGGCGAATTAATTAGCGGGTCGATAGCCGCAGTGGTTAGGCGGCTGACTATTGTTGTAGCCGGGTTTTGATTCTCCGGAGAGATGGTGACATTTTCTCGGAGAATTGAAATCGGGATCGACTTACCATTTGCTGTTGGGAGCAAAGTGATTAACAGCGCGGCATTGTAAAAGGCGGTATGATGTCACAAAGCCATTTGAACACAATTAACACTCACAAAAACTACACCGCGAGAGTTGCAGTCACTGCAACCAAGCACCCACCACACATAAAAAGAATCGCCTACTGTTTTCATTATATCATTTCAACAATCGACCAATACTTTTTCATTTGTCACCACTTTCATTGTCTTTCTTGTTGTTGCGTCATATTCTTTCACAGATTTCCGTTCCACTCGAAAGTGTTTGGTCAATTTATTGGTACAGACGATGGTAAATTTTCTGTCGAATGATGGCTGATCGCTGATACTTTTTGAAGACCTTGAATCAGGAATTTCATAGGAGCTTTTCATGATTTTTTATCGTAATGAATGAGTAACAAATATAAGAAAATTAATTGTCGTAAATCCATTTTTGTTATTCCAAAACTAGCAAGACTGGAACTAAGATTCTTGGTTCTTCAAAACTAATTGCCTAACATCTTGTGGTTTATCGCTAGATGAAAAAGGGTTATTACTGAAGTGACTGCTCAATTAGTCCATATTATTTTTATAGTGTTTGAATATGTCAGGTTTCTTAACATATGTGTCTACTTCGTTTAAGATAAACTAAAGTTTGCATTAAAAGTGCATCCTAAGTAAGCTTTGTATTTGTATTTCTAATTTTTTAAAAATTTCAACACTCTCTATAAAATTCGCGATAATTTGTCTGCTATATTGGTATAACCTTGAATCCGTCGGAGATATTCAAAAGAAATTCTTCTCATACCAACACATGCTTGCACAATTATATAATAGGACCAGGTAACTATTACGTATTGAAGGTTTAAAGGGAGGTTTATTCTTGGAAATGTTGTCCGGGTAGACATTCAGAGTATGTGCGAAATTTCTAAAGCCTATACGCGAACAAAGGAGAACTCAGGTTTATGTTTTTCTTTTAACCGCGTCTACTTGTATGAATGTTCCATACAGCTGAATTCGTTTTTCGCTAATGTATGCATATAGATAAACATATGAGTAAGAATGCTGTGTGCAGCCTTATAATATAAAGCTTTATTGAAACTGTTGTTATGAATTGATAGATTTAGAATTATCTTAAAACAGAAGAATTTGTATGTTGTACACAACCAAAAAAAACAACAATAATTATAAATTATTAATACATTAATATTGGTGTGCGTCTTAGTTTGTTATTAGAAAATTTGAATTTTTTGGGTTAATGTTGAAGTACGACACTAGATAATGATTTTTTTTTCTGAAAATATACTAACTATACTTGAAGAAAGCTTTTACATTCAAGCTCAAAATAGCGACGTATACCTATATTTCTGAATGAAATTATTATAGTTAGAATTATAGAATTGTCAATACATTTGCTCCAACATAACTTACTGTATTAGAGCTGGCATTATGAACGAAAGAAAATTTACAGATTTTATTTAAGCAAAGAATTTAATTGAACATCATTATGTTGGCAACGAATTTCTCAGCAATGTTCGGATTGTTTTAAAAAGAATCCAACCGATTTTATGCGCCAGTTTATTACCATGAAAGAAACGTGGGTCCACCACTTCACGCTTGAGATGAAACAGTAGCCAAAGCAGTGGATAGAAGCCGGTAGGTTTGTTCCAAAAAAGCGAAGTCAATTTCGTTTGCCGGAAATGTTATAGCTAGTGTTTTCTGGGATGTAAAACAGGTTATTTTACTTGATTACCTTGCAAAGAGTAACCAGGGCTACCATCTAGATAAAAAAAATTGTGAGATCAGGTCTAGATTGCAAAAGAAAAATCTTACACCGGCTTACAAAAGTTCTTTCGTAAGAGAAAAATTTAGGGATTTTAATTACAAATTGTTGGAACATCCATCTTATTCGCCAGATTTGGCTCAATCTAACTATCACCTATTCCCAAATCTAAAGAAATTTGTGGGTGGAAAACGGTTTGGGTCACACGAAGAGATGCTTGCAGCGGTGAATGGATATTTTCCAAACTTTCCGGGATCGGACTTCAGGGATGGAATTCATTTATTAGAGAAACGTTGGACAAACTGTGTTGAACTAAGAGGAGATTATATAGAAAAATTAATGCATTTTTAAACTAAAAAAACTTTATCGTCTTTCAGGATCAGGCCGAGAAATTTATATGTTGTCAAGGCCATTGTTCATATATAAAATCATCAAATTATACAAACTTTGCGATCTTTTCAGGGGTTGAATTGAGCCTTCGTTAGAAGGTCCAAGTAAGTTTAATTATAAAAATTCTGTTTCACTCCCCTTAAGCCCTTTACGCATAAGGGTTTGAATTTAGTTATTTGGCCAAAGCTTTGAAGGTCAACAAACAGTCCCATTTTAGCTTAGATTTAAGGGTAAACGTGCCTAAGGTCTTTAGTGCTACCTGCCTGCCTAAATATATATATGTACAGCCTGCTAGCTTCTTTTCCGACATTTCTGGGTGTAATGTTCAAGAGCAGAGATTTCTACCTGACCGATAGTTGGGATTTTACCTAGCGCCATCTAGATCTTGCATCCCGACCCAAGATACCTACTCTCACTCCCGTATCTACTTTGGATTATTCGGTATACTAGCATATACGCAACTTCTGTAGTTTAGATTCGCCTGACTCCCACGTTTGGAGATCTTGGTTTATCACATGAAAATGTTTGTTATACTCGAATCTTGGTGTCATTTATTCTTTTGGTTTAACCAGCTCTCTTAATTTTTGCAAGGTTTTTAGACGACCGATCTCTCTTCTGATTTGAAGACTATATTTCGTTCAAGTTTGTTGGAGCCTGGCGTTATCCGCTCCTTCACATGAAAGGGCGAAGGAGTGAGCTTTATTAGTCTCCCCTGCTGATCTGTAGCAATTGCTTTTATGATTGTTACCGCCAGACAAACTCTCATTTTTCAATATTCAGAGTTTTTCTAAAAACTGTAAGAACTCTACAGAAAAAGTATTCTTTATATTTGCTATACTTTAATCCTTAATGATTGTAAGATACTCTCATATTTTCGTCAAATTTAATTTCTACAATCACATTCCAGTCTATATTCCTTGACTTTATTGGTTTATTATTAGCAAGATAACTGCAACTAAACAGCAACCTTTGTGCCGAGAGAAACTATACTCAATATCTCGTTAAGTTACAACGTCATGCTCTTAGAGAATTAATTGAGATGTTAGCTGTTTCATCATATCACATCCGCGCGGACCTGTTGACATTTACCGCTTCTCAGACGTGAAGTAGTTGTTGAACGTAAACAATGCTAATAAATTCTGAGGAGAATTAATTTGTTCTACAAAAATACTGCCTCTTAATTTACAATTAATGTATGCGTATGAGTGAAGAAGGTTGAATATTCCGAACCACGTTAAGTAAATAAATTTTCCTACAAGTGCAATTGAACAGAAATACTTATAGAGGAATTGATGAATTTGCTTTTAGTATTCTTCATACAAACTGGATATGAAATGTTACATTTCTCAAGTTTGTTTTATGGACTTCATACTATAGTATGTATCGCGTGTTAGCCGATGGAAATATCAGAAATATGATCCTCAAACTCTATACGTTTCCTGAAAATCCAATTTTTAAAATGGTGTAACGTATATAGTTCCTATCTTTGAAAGCTAGAGAGTAAGTATATCTAGAAAAATATATACGTTAGAAAATTGAGCGCATTCGTAAGCAATTGCTTAGCAGTCCATACGTGGAACAAATGAGAATAACTTTGTAATAGAATTAGAAACTGGTAGAAGCGATATTGCATTATTGATTATAGGTATAGGAATTGAAACTTTAAAATACGAGTATATCTTTCAATAGTTTGTTAAGTTTTCTCGCTGAATTAACCATTTCATTTCAAGTGTATTGCGGTAGCCTTAAATAAATAAAGAGAAATATGTTGAAATCTACATTTATAAAAAAAGTACCGAAGGTACTACGTAACAACGGTCGCGTTTTTTTACTCCAAAACTGAGGAGGATAGGATTAAAATAGACACATTAATACGTTAAATTATATATTATAATACCAAATTTTCGCAATGTTTTTTGTTAGTTTCATCCTAACAAGTAATCTGAGTAAAAGGAAATACAAAAGGTGATGCTAAAAACCGTTAACTTATAAAGTTAGTTACAAGTATTAATTTGCAAAACCTTTCAATGTAGAATTACAGCCTTTACAGTCGTCGGAAGAATACACGAGGGGTTAAAATTTCAATCATCATGAATAATTAATAATAAAACAAAATTGAAGAACTGTTTGCTTGTATGCGTACCAAATGAACAAATTCTCGTGTGGTATCTGATAAATTAGAGGTTTTCCTGGTACTGAAGACTATAAACTATAAAAAGCATAGAATGCATTTGTATTATGAGCGCTTTAAAACTTTAAGAACAAAGTGTAAGTCTGTGGTGAAAATAATCTTCAAGGGATCATGGGAACTTTTGATAATCACTTTCCTAAATCTCTTACACAAAATCCCAATTAGGTACCACCTTCGTGATTCATGATACCTTTAAAATATAGTTTTATGTGTAATTGATCTACTACTACCAATCTCGCATGCATCACACAATTCGTTTCGGAATGTTTAAAAGGATTTGATCAGATTGTCGTCGACTATACCCTTCTAAGAAATTCATGGAATGCTTGCGAACGTGAATGATGTTTCTTATCTATTTGGAATAAGGCAATATGTAGTATATGAGTATAAAACTCAGCGAATTCAGCCCAATATTTGGTGTCCAATAAGGTTCGAATCTAAGGTCATTATTGCTTTCAATTTTCATTTATGTACCATTAATAAAATTGTTTTCTATGAAGATCTACCCTTAAATGACGATCTGATGCTGTTCTATGAGATTTTTATGAGATTAGTGCCCTGTGAAACTACAGAAGTATGCCCCTAATAAGGAAAAATAGTGTACAGAAATCATCTATCCTTAAACATCGACAAGTTCAAGGTACTGACTCCAAGTCGTAAGGAAATGCGTTGGACCCCCTCCTAAAGTGAAGGTGACAAGAGTATTGAGTATCACTACAGATTACCGTAACAAAGCGGTGAAGACATTCACAAAGGAGCGATTTAGGACCACCACGGAGTGAAGAACCCATCTTCCCACACCTCATTAATTCAACTTTAGAGCTCATCACCAACAGTACCTTTTTTGTGTAGAAAACATGGGCAGTTCAAATGGGCGTGTCAAAACCGTACTTTTTCCAGTGGCGGAGAAATCCCTTCAAAATCGTCACCAATTATGACTTAAATTTTTTTCTCGCACACAACAGCTTATTATAAGTAGAAAATGGTTACAAAAGCTGTTTTCTTTACGATAAACGGTTCCTGAGATATTTCCAAAAAACGAATTTTTTAAATTAAATTTCAATACCCTGGTATCTCGAAAATGGTGCATTTTAGAGGGTAAGTTGATAGAAACTTTTTTTCAAATTTTTGGACAAGGTATCACATTCTGAAGTCCTGCGCATATATTATGAAACACCCTATATATTAACGTTGGTTTTTTGCGATATAAAATTGTTTTTGCCTTTCGATAAATCTCAACAACGTTGAAATTTCAACACCTCATGTATTTTTCTGACATTTGTAAACGAGGTAATTTCCCATCTAGTTCTCTGCAGACTAACATTTGTGTGCCGCTTCCGTATACCAGGATTTTTTGCATGATTCCGTTTTGCAGTGGCAATTTGGATAGAAATAGTTTAGTTTTTTTAAAATTTTAATCCCATCTACGTCAGTTTTGGAGAAAAAACTAGTTTCAAAGAATAATAAGTCAAATTTAAATTGTTATTTTAGGTAGTTTTACACATTTAAACGTAATTTAATAATTATAAGTATAAAGTGGGTGTGTGGTGCATGCAGCTTCAATGGCTTCCAAGTAGTTCTTGCAGTATATTTTCGTGTGTGTAAACGTGGTAAGTCAGATCTAAAAAGGCATGATAGATTAACACTTTCATCTTGAGAAAGAGAAATTGCTAACGGAACAAAGCAGACAAATCATACATTTTTGAAAATGTAGAAAGTTGTTAATAATACAATTGAAATACTTCTGGAAGGACGGTGTAAAAGGCGCTTGTGATGATTTTCTAGGATATCGGCTTAGTTAGTATAGACAACTGCAAGACAGTGGGCAGACCGTCTTTGAACCCAAAATATGTTAAGACTGGATCATATTAGTGCCTTCGCAGCTTTCGGTCAGAGTATAGTGGTATACTATTAAATTAATTGGTCTAAAATGTTGAGGGAAAATTAATAATATTTAGTATTTTTTGTGATGGCAGTAATATCAGCACGGTTCCACTTTGTTAAGAAGTGATGCAGCGTTTTGATACCCACCAGAGGGCCAGGAAGCTTTGTAGACTCTTTGGGTTTTATACAAGTGCTTTAGATTTTGGTAAACGTTAGACAAATAGTTTTACTCAACACAAAGAACTCTTAACAATAAGAAAGATAAAACAAACAAACTTATAAACTCAGGAGTTTATAAGTTAATATGTGAAGATTGTGGAAAAGTTTACGTCGGACAGACAGGGAAGACTTTTGAAGCCAGGATAAAAGAACATGAAAGAAGCTATACCGATAAGAAAACAGATTCGACCTCCGCTAACCACTGCCTGGAATTGATTAATAAATTTAACAAACAATTTGAAATTTTACATATTCAAGAAAAAAGTAAAAAACTTAACTTACTGGAAAGTCTAGAAATAAATAAATTTAGTAAAATAGGTATAATATTAAACAATCAGTTGGACCTAAATAGCTCCCCGCTACTAAATTTAAAACTGTAATTGAATACCCATACCTAACAACAATAAATGTGTCATCTATTTTCTGTATTTATAAGTGACATTGTAACAGAAATTAAATGTATATATTTTCATCACCTGATGAAGCCACAGTGTGGTGAAACATATGTAGTGTCTACATTGAATATATTTTTGAAACTAAAATTTGTTTTTTACATGACAGTACTCTGATCTGCACTGGAATAAATTTCTTCCATTCTTATGCGACTTATAGAGAGTAGTTTCGTCTAGTTGTCGTCGTTTGACCTACAGATCAGAAATGCTCATGTAGATGAGCAAAGTGTGTTTGGAGATAGCCTGGCCCCGCACTAGGACGGAAGAACATTGGAGAATTATGACAGTGAAACAGGACTACAGACATGTGATACTAATTTATATATCAAAATAACTGTTATCTTAGTGTCTGCTACACTCCAGTAGATAAAAATATAATTCTGTTTAACTTAGTTATTATTTTGTAACCGTCTGTACATGACGACACGTTTTCTGGATCGTATTTGCAGTTACTGTGTGAATCATATAGTCAGCATCGGTGTATAGAAACAGAGAAAATCTTCTCCTTTATGTCACGAATCACCAATAAACTGTGACAACGTTATCATCTCAGCTCTTGAATTACAACTTTGAAAAAGGTTAATGTCTACGTAACATATTGTGGAGTATTAAACGGAATCTACTTCGAACAATTGCATTTTCAATTTTATCATTCGTATTACTTTAAAGAAAGGTGGAAGTTGTATATTTTCCTCAGGTAAAACTAAACTCTATGCGCAAAGTAATCAGCTTACTACAGTCTGATTACAATTTGCTGGAAATTGAACAACTCGTTCCCTAAATAATGCATTTTAAAGATATTGGCGACGTTCAAGTTTTCAATTTACAATGATTGAATGCTCCACAGCGAATCAGTGGTGCAAAACAAATGCGGATCGAATTGGAAAAGTATTTAGCGAATACTCTTGAGGAATGTAAGAGAATGAGATTACAAGTAACAACGATAATAAATCTTTTAATGTAGAATGGATGGGACGTGTTTTAAATTGTAATGTAAAATCTTAAACGCAGCTAATATATGGCTTATAAACCGATAACTTTAATTTTTCCACCCATCACCATCGATCGTCAAACGCATACCAAAATAGTACGTCCAACAATTTGTTAGATCTGAGATACTACATACCAGACTAATCAGAAAGTACAATAGCTGAAATCAGATTTCCGGATTAGTATGTTCTAATTGTAGAATACGAAATATAATCCTGTAAAGTTGATAACATGCGTAAACGTTAGCGTCACTTGCTTGTTCCCACAGCGAATACTTAAAAAGACTTCGTTAATCCTCGAGGGTCAGAATATAAAACACAATAGTAAGGATTAAATCACAGTAGCATATCTCAACGCATATAATAGGCATATACACATACATACATTTATATAGAAAAATACAGTAGACATGTATGGCGAGGTATAGAGATGTATGTATGTTATATCAGTGTTGATGAGGAACTCTTCCCACGTCCAAGTCGGAGAGTGCTCTTGGCACAGTTCTCCGGCAATGTACACCGTTCCCATGGACTTGTCTTGTGTACACTTGTTGCTCTCCATAAACTCTCTCAGTCTATTTTCGAAGGAGAATTTCAAACGTGTGACGCAGATGCACAGGTAGACGATGTTAATCCTGAATCGCACTAGCCGTTCTTGTCGGAAATACCTATCGCGTATACAGTAATCTCAACAAAAAATGCTCATTGAATGAGGAATTTAGTGAGACAGTAAAAATTAATTTTTACCGTTTTTAGAAATGCCCCATCTCTAAATATTCTAAAACAACTAAAAGAAGAAATGGAAATAATAAAAAACTTCCAATAAATTTTATTTACAAAGCTATAAAAAACAAAATTTACGAAATTTTGTTATAGTTGGAATTAAATAACATCTTGTCTTGTTGATTGAAATAGGGGGTTCTATGCCCTTCAAATGCGTTCTTGTTACTAGATTTCTCCAGGACACGTTTAAAATGGCAAAGGCCTATTTGCTTAATTGTTGATAATAGGTTTGTCAAAATTATCATTGTGTGAGTCAGCACCTAATTTCTCTGAAATGTGGTGATTTTCGTTGATTATCTTCACAGGAGCTGTTTGACGACTTGTGCGACGTTGCACATATTTTGACCACAAACTCTTTTGAACTACTTTAGACCATAACAGTTCCTAAGAGGCAGAGTTTGAAAATTGCATGGCACAATGTAATATTTTTGGAAGCCTATGATTAAAATTCATAGAGGTATTTGATACTATAATAGCTATAGCCTTTTCCAGAAATGCAATTAGGTGTTTTCCATTTTAAAAACAAAAATTATGGTTTTGTAGACTATGTATTGTTTTATATTTAACAGGTACAACACCTCGAGCATAAGCTTGATTGGTGTATATTTATTGCACTTTAATATAATTCTTAATGCCTTATTTTGCAGCTTGTATAATTTTTGTATTTCATCATTGCTTATGCTGAACAATACTGTTGAACAAAAGTCAACATATGGTGATGTAATAGCCTTGTACAACAGTATCAATGTATACAAAGATAAATTCTTACTTATTCTACTTAGAAAGAAACCTTTTTGTGACATCTTATTTAATAAATATTGCACATGTGATTTAAAATTAATGTTAGTATCAATCATCACACCTAAATATTTAATATTATCAACCCTTTCTAATTTATATTGATTAACAGTTAATATTAGTTATTATAATAATTTATACTACTATATCAAAATGGATAGCTGCAATTCGAAATTTTGACCCATAACCATGGTATCGTCCGCAAACATACGGATCTCACAGTTGTCTACACATTTCACTATATCATTGATATATAATACAAATAAAAGCGGTCCCAAGACAGTTCCTTGGGGTACACCATACTGTGTGTAAACCTCATTAGATACCACATTTCTAAACTTTACAGTTTGTGTTCTACCTGAGAGATAAGTCTCGAACCATTTCAAGGCATTACCTGACAAACCAATTTTGTTTAGTTTACACAACAGTGGGATATTTTCTGATTTTCTGTAAGATTTGACTCACTATAGCAGATGTTTCCTCTGGATCATATTCAATTGTAATTTTTAAATTTTCGATGTATTCTACTACAAAGGATCCAGTTATGACTTAATGAAGTAATTTAATGATTTAATTTTGAGAAGTAGATTAGATTAGATTGTTAGTGGGTTGATCAGGCACTCATTGCCTCTCTTAGCTTCAATGTTTTGTAGTATTTTCTTGAGGCATTTATCTTGTTTGCCAAATTTCTTGAGGTGGTGCTTTAGAGGGCTGCGGCTGGTAAATAAAGTCGTCGTTGAAAAAGTAATTATAATAAACTTTTTAGATTTACTCAGTTTTGGAGTGTTGTTTTAGCGTCAGGTTTTTTTGTCTTTTTTTTCTACTATTAAAGATGAGCTCTAGTGTAGAGTGGCTTTTAGTTAGGCCATATGATGACTTTAATGTCTCGAGAAACTGCGCAATTTGTACCATAAAAATTGAAAATGTTTGAATGGAAACACTTTCAATTGTACTGCAACACACATTGTTCACCAACAGCGGTTGAATTTTTCTTGATGGTAGTAGCAGTTCTTTCTGAAAGTGCCTCGTTTCGTTTTAAGAAAACTTCCAGCCCAATCTCTTCCAAATATGTATATTCTTTAAAAACTTTTTAATAGTGCACTGGGGATCTTGAAAAGTAAGAAGAATTTCTTAATCAATTTAAAGTTTCAAGTAATGAACCATAAGTTTCCTCTTCTTGTCTGGTGAATACTAGAAATCTACTAGGAGCCTTCTGACGCGATTGCTTGATTTTGTTGGCTGTTGTCTGAAATTTTATATTTGTTTTCGAGAGACCTCTCCACAATAACTCTCCATTCTGGATTCCATTCAGACACTCTTCTACCATAAACGGTCCTGAGTTTTTGTCTAATAAAAAAAAACTATTTCGGTAGACACCTAAAACAACACTGTCTTAGAAGAGGTTATTTTCCTTCACCTTTACAGACGATGCAAAGGTATCTCATATTTCAAAAACCTCTAACATCGCAAGGGTTGCTTTGAAATTAGGTCTCTATACGACAAGAATACATTTACCTGTAGGTAAGTTTTGCAGTTAAGTTTTTTACCGACAGTGGTGTATTTACGCGGGACCATGACATATATGTATACCATACCATCTTCTCTTAACATCGCCACAACCTGATTTGTGAGAATGTGTTGTTGCTATTCGACTTCTCTCAGATCTTTTGTCGCGCGTTCTAATTACTCCTCGACGGTCTACGATTCGCCCTCTCACTTTCCCAATAAAATAACGTGCGGTTACAACGCTCAAAAGGAGACAAAGAGACGTCTGTTTCTTCGAAAACTAGCTGCCTTTGCGGTCTGTTTACTCTCGGGAGGGCTCGTAAAAGTGACAATAGGAGGACGTTTTAAATATTGATGGAAGTGATTATTATGGTGGTTAGCCTGCGAATCAATATAAATACCTGCTTTCTTCTTCGGATATAATTGGTAATGAAAATGTTAAATATGTGCAAATATAAAACATCTGCATATCATTTTATCGTATAAGTGTTTTTTTTATTGATTCTAAGCTTTCGGTCTTCTGTGGGCGGGGGCGTGAGAAAACAGAGATTTGGAACAAAGCAATATAAAACCATTACTAAAAGATTCAATGCCCTGGTTCAATGACACTCTGCAGAAATTTATTTCCATGGTACTAGTTCTAGGCTTGACAACATTAATAAGTAGTTTATTGATTTCATAGCTGTTTGTGAATGAGATAGACCTTTACAAAATAATACTGTAGGTGGCTCGTTTTGCTTAAACAAGTTTCTAGTTACACTCAGCCCGGTAATATTTACTAGGTACGCAATTAAGAATGCCAGCTGCTAAATTTGGAAAGGGTCTGTTAGAAAATATAATGACAAATAAATCAAATGTCAAGACTTTTCTAATATGGGTAACTTTCCCCTACTATCAGAATATAATCCTATATTGCAAATCATAACTTCGTTAAAAATTATTATAAATAATAAGCAAAACATCGGCAAAATGTACTTAATTTCAAGTTAAACTTTCTTGAAGCGTACCATATAAATTGCTCACGTGCTCTCAACATAAAGTTTATATCTGCTCGTTTGTATTCGTTTCGTATTTTAATAACTAACCTTGAAAGAAAATGCTGACAATACGTTTTCGAATTATGAACATTAATTGCTCATTGCACTAACGAGGCTAAAAGCAAATTTACTTGTAAATTACTAACTATTTATCCACAGATTTCAAATAATTGATTTAATTGTTAATATACCGTTTGTAGAACGTAAAATAATAATACATACATGTATAAGCGATTATTTTCCAAACAGTAATAATCGTGCATAACATGCGCGAGACGAATAGCTTTGTTTTCCTATCGAAATTTTAACATTACGGCCGAACGTAGCTGCAAGACAGGACTGCTTAATATTTATACGGCGTTCCGCAGATGGTATCCAATGGTTCCTGAATAAATTAATGGAAAAAATAAAAAACAGGTGCAGAATACTCGCAATGAATACGTACAACGTGTGTGCAGTCGTAGTACTTGGTCGTAATATTGGAGCTGTTTCACAGATAATTATTATTTTAACCATCTGCTCTGCTCTTACAGTTAGGAAAAAATTTCAAGAGGCGTAAACGAGTAGTCTTGTCTTTTAACTTCTACAGAATTTACCGCAAATTGTATCTGATCTGAATATAGTTTTCAGTTAAAGAGAATTACCTTTATTTTCAAGGTTGTACTTTTTGCGGTATTTGAATTTGGAAAAAGTAATCGTAAACGTAAATGTATCCATTTCTAAATGTTTGATTAAATAACATTAGAAAAAAAAACACAAACGATTCTGTAGAAGAACGAAGGAAATAATGTTTGGCGGAAACATAGTGAGAATAGATGATGGAATCAGTATTTGAAGCAGAAGAAGGCTGAGAGAGAGAGATAATAATGTTTCAACAACATAGATGAAAGTGGAATGGTCTAACGTCATATTAGAGCACGAATATCGGCTGAAAGGTGTATCGTAACAATAATCTTTTAAGGATAAATCGAGCCGCCAAAATACAAAAGTCAACAAGGCAGACAGTTTTACGGCCAGTAAAAGATGTGATCGTTAACGCAATTCAGAAAGAGGCTAACTAGGACTAGCCTTTTACTGAAATATTACAGACTTTTTATAAAAAAATTAGTAGAGACGCAAACTTACCGGGGTTGGATTGGGTAAATTACTTTTTAGTTCAGATTGTTGAGATTTCCGTGATAGCTCGGCCAAGTTCTAAAAGAGCTACAGATCGAAAAAGGTTTTTTTTAGTCTGTGGTGGGTGTAGCTACATTGGCTGCTAAGCTGTATTGCTTATTGGTCTACCATACAGTTCTTGCTGTATACTTTTATGTGTATAAATGTGTTTCGAGGCTTCGTTATAAGATTAATTTGGTGTAGCTCACCCTCGATGCCCTGGCCCAAAGAAACACAGTCACACTGATGGGAGTACTAGGTCACTGGAGGTGTGAGGGCAACAAAACTGCCGATGGTGCAAAAAGGCGCGGCGTTCTGATTTATTGGAGCAGAGCCATTTTGTAGTCTCCCCAAAAGCTATATAAGAGCTCATCTCCAACCAAAACTAAGACAATTAAAAAAGACAGAGCTTACAGGCATATAATCTAATCTAATCTAATCTACCTCATCTAATTTAATCTACTTCGCTGTCAGTAATATTGCCCTGTTAATTGTTTCCTGACAATGAATTATACTCGACCCGGGAATCGATCCTAGTGAGACACTTCACAGCATTACGGCCTGGAGTAGACCGCCCAAATCTGGTCTGCTATTAGCAATGCTTTAGCATTACAATCGTCGAGCTTGTGGTAATATTATCTTTGACGATTTGTTCTTTAATGTAGTCATTTTATATTTCGGAAAAAAAGTTCCAGAAAGCTATCAGATTTTGTTCAACCACCTCATTGGATTTAAACAACAATAACAAGTGCTTTTGAAGAAGCTATAAAAAATACGGTGCTTGAAAAGTCAACCTTACAGGAAAGAAGTTAAGTCTTTCGGCCTGGAAAAGTAGTACGATTAGAAGACATTCCATCTGTAGCAGAATCAAATGCAAAAGACGATGAAGAGAGCATTGCGTCTGATGTTGATAATAACTTTGATGATCTCAGATAAGGTGTTTTTGTAAAAATCAAGACATCAGAAGTGGGCGTCACATCTTTCACAGTGTTGTAGGCTTGTCATAAACGTCAGTATTACAGAAGAACTCGGAAGTATATTGTTCCTATGTTTGTAATAGTTTTTAAGATCGTTTGTTATGTTGCTTGGATAGATTTTGATTCGAATTTTTTTCTTAAGCATCACACTTTGATATGAAGACTTTCGTATATATTGATGCAGAGAGTAATATTTAGTTATGTATTATCTAAGCAATAACGCGTTTTTACTATTTTTGCCGAAAACATTCAACTTGAAACATGAAAGATTTTTACGTTTACCTAACTTAGGCTGCAGGTTTACAAACAACCAAATTTACAAATTTTATGTTTTATTAAAAAGAAAATGGAAAAAGAAGAAGATTTTCGAAGCAATATTATTTCTGTTTACAATCTAGACTGTAAGCTTCTACTGCTCCTTGTTTAATTCACTCATTAATCGGCCCTTTTTCAACCTAGTTCGTTTTGGGGTTAAAGCGTAATGAAAGATAGAACAAACTAATAAATTCTTTTTCAACGGCCTCTTGGAAATACATTGCCAACATTGTAACTCGCGTACACAGAAATAATTACAACATTTATTGGCCCTCGTGAGCAATCGGATATGTGGATACAAACGTCGATTGCTCGTAAAAACCTTTAGGCGTTGTGAAGTATTAAAACAATGTTTCAGAATGTTAAAGGTAAACCTAATGCAAAGTAAAGAATGATTCTCGACAGGTTACGAATTTTCGAGGGAGAATTTGGGCAAATTGGAGCTGGGTAGAGTAATTTCGTGGCGAGGTACAAACTTTATGTTATAGGTCAGAAGGGATAAAATATGTAAATAAAAGATTAGGGTCACACTAACATACTACATCTGTTTCCTTTCACCTGTTAAGATCGCATTTAGAAACCGATTGAAACATGAATAGATTAAATTTTGATTTTTGTAAATTTTTTAACTCGCTTGTTTATCGAATTATTAACAAAAGGAATGGAATTTGACTTATTGTTAGTGTTATTAAATTAAAAGCTTATGGTATCTATAAATGCGGTAACTTTTCATATTCATTCATTAGGAGAAGAACATTAATCAAAGCGTTAATCAGATAGGAAAGGAGACGCTTTTAATTAGTTTTGCACTAAACAGTTTCAGTCAATATCTATTACTGGGAAATTTATGCTATTTGCAGATTGTAAGGTTTTAATTTAAAATTTGTGTGTGTATCAAAGGAAGGAATTCCTCTGTTCTCTATTAATTAGTTACCAATTTGTACGTTAATTTGATCAAATTGCATACGTTTCTGGTGGCAAGAATGTTTTTGATGGTTGGCACTAGTTGAAATTTTAATTGTTAATTGGAATACTTTCTGTTTAAATGGTATCGAAACTAGTAGTTGCTATATAAATATTGGAAAATATAATATAACATTGAAAAGATTATGTGATCGCAATTTGTATATGGTCGTTAGAAATTTGTAATATTCAGTTAAGGTGTTTTGATCACTGTGTGAATATCTCCCCTTCCGGATCTCTTGGAGTCGCCATCGAACACTAGCTGATGAACATTTGATTGTATTGACCATTTGGCGTACGACATAGCTTATTTATCACTAATTTTGAATTGTTTTGGAATCGTGACCTATTTACAATCATCTGGTTCTTATATAATATTTAACTTAGCTAGTGTTAAATAACAATATTAAAAAAATATCCCCAAGAAATGAGCTAGCATCACATGAGTATGTATGTGGGACCCGGTTTTTAGTTATTATATTGCGGTTACTGCGTCGTTTCATTTTTCGCTTTGAAATATCAGGCTTGAGTCGTATTAGTCCAAGAATTACAAATAGTGAAATGCTCGCTAAATTTTGACTATTACTCTTGGATATTTTTTTAAAACAAAAAATTAATTTACCACTGACACGTCTACGCAAAACCAAAACGTGCGGTATCACCACTGACTTCAATCTCGGATAGATTGTAATAACAAACCACATTTGAGGTATTTAGACCCACTTTAGACAAGTCATCTTTACAGACTTTGTAACTAGACTGTCGTTTTATTGTCCATGCCCAACTTCTTCCTGCAGCAAATCCTTTACAACTATTATTGTTAAATTTCTCTATTGTTAAATTTTGAATTAAGAAACACCTTAAGCAGATTAACCCCAAATTCTATAGCTATGATTTATGGGTTTAGTTGACGCAGATCGGTTGTCGTTTTCACCTGAATCATTTAATCGTCAATAGTTTGATTCCTAGACGGTTTCCATAAAGCCAAAGACAGTTTCTGTAAGCTTATTTAGCAGCAGATTAATATACAATATCGATACACAAGAAAAAAAATTAACCAAATGCTCTAAAGCTATTTGTATTTAACAAATCAGTACTTGCCCTAGTGGAATGAATTGCAACCAACAATTGTAATGTCATAGATGACAACTGGTTTACGTCTCCGGAATTCATTCAAGAGCTGAGAAAGTGTGGTCGTAAATAAAAGTACCACTGCAATTCTGTTGACTAAGAAAGAAAAAAAGCAGAGTAATCAACTTCTACAATGCAACTGCTGAGGGAAGAGAGGGGTAGGAGGAGGCATTGATTGTTTTTGTCAGAAACGTGACCTTTTTCCCACAGGTGGTATGTATGGTCGATAGTCTTCAGTGATTTGGTATGCAATAATGGACAATGTTGTGGTAAATCGCCACATAATTTTTTCTATAGCTCATCATGGATGTAGAAAGCATTATCCCGCTTTTACTAACGAACTAGGAATGATTCTTGCTAATGAACACGTGCCAACTATTTCTTTGATGTCACATCTATCCAGAGAATTTTGATTAGAGATCTCCGAAGTAGTAAGAACTGGAATGACTTGAAAGCAACAACTTAGACCAAGGGAATACAAAAAAATCTATATTTAATTTAGGAAATAGGGAACAAAACGCTCTTAAAATTCAACAGCCACCAGCTTTGAAGAATTTGATTTTTTTTTACACTGTGGGGTCCTCAACATTGGGAAATATTTAATTTATAATTATTTTCTGTGAACTGATTTTTGTATGAAGCTGGAAATAAACAATAAACGTAGCTTTATTGCAGTCATTCTATCAGTTAACCATTTCAAAATATTTGGCCCGTGAGGAGCTTTATAAGAAAATGTCACCAAAATGAAGTCGCCAATTTTTAAATCCGGAGGAATGACCATGCCTACTTCTAAGTTTTCAGAACTGCTGTACGCCGTTGTGACAGCAGCGGGGGTCATGAATAATCATCACTTGAGAATCAAAATTTTTGTTTTTTCCTTTTTCGTTGATTATATATTGTTTGTAAGTAAGGTTTCTTCTTCAATTTGTTCTGCATTTTTATTGCCGGAACTCTTTTGTATCTCAGTTGAGTGGCAGAAGTCTTGTCTCCGAATTAAATGGATTCTAAATGAAGTCTACAACACTGTTTTCAGGTTCAACTTGAATTTTTCGTTTTCTAACAGTCGTTGTCGTGGTTTCCTTTCAGAAAAGTTCGCTTAAAAATATTTCAAAGGTAATATCTATTGAAATAATATTCTATTTCTCATTCAGCATCCCTTGCAAACTTCGTGTAAATTTTTCATGTACAGAATCTAGATATGACGTCGTTTTTCTTTTAAAGAAACGTTATCCTTTATTCCGTTATTTCTTTAGCAATCTAGAGAAGCTATCTTTCCGTACCAGTCCACCGTATTTCAATTTACAGTTTAACATAACTCTCTATGAACGTTTAAAGTGTGCAACACCTACCGGCTAACAGATTTACTACAATTAGACCCGAAATTAGGAATCGTATGTACAATTTTGCTAATAATTAACTTATTAAACAAATATTTCGTATTTATGGTGATGTTTTATTTAATCTATTGCTGTGACAAAAACAATGTCAATCTCTATCTAAGAGCAAATGTATTTAATTGGACATTATGATTTTTATGGGACTCACCTGCGCCTAAAATAATTATCATGCCCGTGCTTTTCCTTTAAGAACAAACCATTAATATACTTGCCGCTTGTTTGTCCCAAAAATGCGTGCAAACGTAGAGAAGTGATGGATTTTTTTTTTGAAAATGACAGCAATTACCAACTAAACGCTATTTATCGTAATTTATAATTAATTTGATTAAAAAACGGCTTTTATGGAGTTTTTAAAAATAAAATAAAACGTCTTATTCCATAAGAAAAAACCCACCGTGATTATGCTCTTTGAATGACTTTGTATAATGTAAAATATTAAATTAATTTTCAAATTAAACAATTTCGCAACTTAGGAAAGTTATATTCATATTTGAATTTTTTAATAGTAGAGTTAAATTCTCCTCCTTTAAACTCATTGAAACTGTATTTCTGTTTACATTAAATCGAGTTCCAGTATGTCACAAAAACTACTGTACAGTTTTTTTGTTAATACATCACCGGTAACATTATTAGTTTAAACCTATGCACAAAGCAGTTGGATTTTAGACGGGATGTGGCGAAGATGCGTTCGATATTCATTTAATTTAATATAAATTGTAAAAGTGATAAAAATGAACATTTTTTTAATTAACTTAAAACTGTGTGAAAATTAGTGCAGTGTTACATCATACCAAAGATTGATCTAAGGTAGGTCAAATTATTATTTCTACAAAACATTTCTAAAAATATTTCCTTTGCTTAATTGCTCGAAAACAGTGATATATCCAAACATTTTTAATTCGTTTTTACATTAAATAAACACTACAACATGTGGCTAAATGGATCCGTAATTCTAATTTTGAATTTAATCTGTGCAAATTATTTATATTGAGGTATGAGGTATGCCCTTCAAGCTTATTACATATTAAGTAATAAATATGTCTTCACTTTTATGGAATTTTCAAAAATAAAATGAGACTGGTTATTCCATTAAAACAAAAATTAATAATAGAGTTATATTCTGGTCATTTAAATCTGTTGAAACTGTATTTTTTGATGTTTACATTAAATCGAGTTCCAGTATATCACAAAAACGATTTCAAATTTTTTTTGGTGATGCGTCACCCTATAATGTTGTTGGTGTGCACCTATGCAAAAAACAATTAGATTTTAGGTGTTTAAAAATACAAATAGCTTTTCTAGTTGCAAATTCATTGATAACATTACTTAAATTATTATAATATACTATAATAATTATAGCTAGATTTGACAAATGACTCTGAGCCCTGTAAATACCCCGTAAATAGTTTTTTATAACTTTTAATTTAGAAAACGACCTTTCTCCAGTAGCCACAGATACAAGGAGAGTAGGTAACAAGAATTTTGAGAACTATATATACATAAGTTCGAAAAAGCAAAATATAAATTGTTTGCTACAAAATATATAATTTAGAATTTCCATAGGCGTGGTGTCCTCACTTACCACTTATTTAAAAGTATTTATTTGTTCGAACAGCTCTGCACCGTTAATGTCTTTGTCGTTTTCGTCCGTTAAATATATGTCTAAATCGAAACAGCTTTTTAAACTATTTCTTGGTCAATATTTCTAATATCTAGTAAAAAATTAAAAATAATAGCATGGCTCTTTCATATGGTCAAATCGCTGTTCGATAGAATTTTTTCTGCAATCAAGAATAGCAAAATAAAAAAAATATTTAAAACGATCTTTAGGGTTTACCACTGGTTCATCTGTCGGCTCATATACAAAACGAGGTTGTTTTCTTCTTCTAATCCTGTAGAAACCGGTGGGAAGTCGTGTCTTCATCAATTTCATTGCTAATAGATTTTTCCTTTTCCATTAAAATATCAAAATTTTCATCTGTTCTCTGAGTGGAAGCAAATTGTATCAAATTTTGTAAAGCGTTAAGACACTTCTTTTATTGTTGTAGACGTGTTCTGAATGAGTGTACTGACAACGTTTATCTTTTCCAAAAGACAATGCCATATTGTTAAGGAACAAACGAATTTAAAAGATTTAATTTTTGTAGCCAAAGAATCAGCAGTGTGTCTTATATTAGTATCCCTGTACTGATAATTCCATTAGACTCCATATACTTCGGGTAATTGGAAAAAGAGAGGTCTGATAGCTTTTATTCTACTTTCCCAACGAGTTCCTGATACAGGTTAAATATTAAGAGAACTGAAATTTGATTTTTGTATATTCTATCTATACAGAGACGAGGAAAAAAATTATATACTAGAGAACGTTAAACCTTCATGTGCTGATTTTGCACCATCGTTTACTACTAAATTCAAAGTATGTAGGAGTAGCACAAGGAACGATCGTAGCTCTAGGATTAACGGCAATAATACGGTTGTGTACTTCACTATTTGCGTCGCGCATATTAGAGCCATTATCGTATCCTTGGCCACGCTTATTCTTAATATTTAAATGAAATTTAGGTAGGATAGTATCAGTCAAAGACTCTAAAATTCCTTCACCTGTTGTTGTTGTCGAAGGGAACAATCCTAAAAACCTTTCTCTTATATTTGCCACACCCTTTGAGCAATCAAGGAACCTTACAATAAAACTTAACTGCTCTGTATGACTTCGATTAGGAGTACTACCCATAATAATTGAATAATATTTAGCATTCTCAAGTTCATTTCTTATATTTTTTGTAATAGCATCACCTAAGAGATTAATAATTTCATTTTGAAAATCAGGGCTAATGTAATGAGGCATGTGTGTTTTCAGTAGAAGATATTTTTTTACATTTGCTAAGTGTTCTATCATTACCGGATCAAACTGACCAATCATCTCCACTGCTTTCAGAAAATGACCGTTATTGTATTCATATAACTTGCTAGAGTAACCCCGAAACGCTAACCATGGTCTCGCCAACTACTGAACAATAATTGTCTTTCAATAATCGCATGCCATCGTTTTTTTCTAAATTAAATAATTTTTGCTGCTCGGAGTCAACTGTCAAATTTAATTTTAAACGGCGCCGCAAATCAAACCAATTTGAATAAGATTTTAAATGAAGAGTAGATGTTTCATGACGTTTTAAATTAATTGAAGAGTGGATCCAATCACTGTATCCAGTTTTACTAGTAAGAGCTAGGTATATCAGAAGAGCAAAACAATTTATAACAAAAGCAAAAAATTGCATTGGCTTTGTCGCAGTAAACTAACGACTCTCTTAATACTTTTTGAAGATTTGTTAAAATTCTAAAGTAATAAGTATTTGAAACTTCAAGCAAAAAATTTTCACGTAACGCTTATATGCCCGGGCGCGTAACGTATTTATTGTAATAATTGTAATAATGAACAGGGAGTTCATGAAAAATGTTAGGCTAATGTGACAGTATAGCTTGAGTTTTATAAATAGTTTATATTTTCTGGTCGATTGAAAATTTGAAACTCTTTGTTAAAACTAAGAGATTTGTTATTATAATTGTGAATTAGGATATAATTTTATAGACGTATTTAGGCAGCTTTGCAATCCAGCTATAAGCAAATAACTACAGGTTTAGTCTACATAAAAGCACAAAAAGTTATTTTTGTTTGTTTATTTTAAAAAATGTTTACAATGTTTTCTTCGCCATATCAAGTTATACGTAATAATACTGAATAAGTGGCTAATGTAACGTAGAAATGCATTATAGTAAACCTTTTGGTTATGTTATCCAATATACACGACCCTGTCTCTGTCTCTCCTGAAAATTACTCTAGTAGACTACCAGGTACGCAATATCTATATACATACATATGTTAGTAGGAATTATAACAGTTGCACAAGTTCTCATCTTTATATCTATGTATGTGTATACTTAGGTACATCAAAATTCTTGCTGTGAAGTTTGTGGTTGATAATTTATTTACGAGTGAATCGAGAATGTCTACTTCATATAATAATACATTTCCCTTTAGTTTCTCCATTAAAATCCCTAATGGATAAATAAATGTGCTGAATAGAATAAAAGCTTTCTCTTGTTTAGTTAGCAATTTTAATATCTTCGAATGACAACATCGCATAAATTAAACTTCCAAATGAAATTTGCAACGTCCTCTACCAACTGTCAATGAAATTGAAATTTTGTAGTGAAAAATGTACTAATATTCGGAAGAAACATTTGGGTGAATGCTGGAATGTTTTCAAACTGCCAGTTCTTGAATTCTAATAAAGGTTTATCGAGTCGAGGCTTTTACGCGAGACGAAAGTACTCTAGCTTGGATTAAACTTAGTTGCGATAGCTAGCTTGAATATTTTAATAGTACAGACACTATCCAATTGAATTTTACTTTAGACGGAATCCATTCTATTCGCTGGTGTTTAAAGCGATTAGTTGTTTTTCGTTCGAGCTCGCGGATATTGTTGTAGAAGGTTCTAACGCCAATAAATGAAATTATCTTCATTTCGAATGTAATGAAGAGAACAAGAACGATCGATGATAATGCATTTTATAGTTTCTTTTCGATACATATATACCATTATAAATTCTTGTGATGTCAATTCACTTGTATATGAAAAGAGAGAGATCGTAGATAGATGGGCGATGTTCGACGATTTTAATTATAGAATGTATGGTAAAATGTGGCATAACCGGCAACCGTAAACTACAATTTACAGCCATGAATAAGAAGAAGTCCTGAATTTGTTTCAAGTATCTGGAATGAATTTATTATTTCATTGGAAACCCGAGGTATCAATCTCCTTCAACATCATTTAACAGAACACACTTATAAGCTATGCTTCTTTGCGGACGGGGATATTCTGACCAGAGAATTCTTGGATTGATGTCGCTGTTCGAGAGTGTTTTGTAGTACAATCTGTGATGTAGGCTTTATGGTTGCAGATTAGATTATATTTTCATACATCCTTTGTAAAATAAACGTAACAATTGTAATTATGGATGTGGAATAGATAGTATTATTAACTCTAACAAGAACAATAAATCAAGATAAAAAGGAGTTCAACTGTCAATCTTATTAGCTGCTTCAGAATTTTTGTAACATGTTGTGACTGTACTGATGAAAATGATTAGCTAGACTATATCGAAGTTGTATCTAAATTTCCAGATAGAACATTTACTAAACACTTTCGAATGACATCCATAGAGTTTGAAGTAATTGAAATTGATTGGCCATAGAAAATATGCTCTTTATAATAATTTTGGCTTTACCAATTCCGGATAGTTAACGTTCCATGTTCAGTGGGTATTATTATATTGTATTTTACATAATATTTGTTTGAACTTGGATGTAGATCTAAAGTAATCATCATTTAAAAACCCTAAATTATGTAGTATTGATGCAATTCCTGTCCACTTCTTAAATAACACCTTATGTAGCTAAGTTAGGTCCCCTATCTTACATCATAAACTACTCATTTGAATCTGGTTGTTTTCCTGATTTATTTAAGCAGATCGTCACGTCGTTTCGGTTTACAAAAAAGGTTACGCTAATGATAGTATCGACCATAGGCCCAACCAGCTTCTCTAAACTCTTTAAAAAGGTAGTATATACGAGTATGCTGTATAACTTTATTGTAAAACATAACATTATCTGACCTTTTCAACATAGCTTTCTGAAAAGCAAAAACATGGAAAATACTCGATCTTATCAAAGTCATTTTAGAACTCCTGGCAAAACAAATCCCTTGTGGTATTTTTATAGACCATTCTAAAGCCTTTGATAGCATCGATCACCAGCATGTGCTTCTAAAGCTCGACTGTTACGGTATTAAAGGCGCAGCTGTATCCTGGTTTCGCTCCTCCTTATCTAACAGAAATTTAGAACAGAATTCACTTACGTACTAACGTCACAATTTTTTATCAGAAGACTTAGTCATCAGTACTGGTGTTCCTCAGGGCAGTATACTTGGATTTTTGTTATTTTTATCATATTTTCACCTTCCCAAAGCTTGATTTCCATTACATCACTATTAACTATGCTGATGACACGACGTTCCTGGTAGACGGTGTTTCTATCGAGGCTCTGGTGGACAATTGTATTATGCAAAATTGAGAAGTGTCTCAGTTGCAATAACTTACTTTAGTATCAACCATCAACAAAACCTTGCACGAAACTCAGGACCACCTGTTACGGTCTTTAATATTCCCGTGACTTTATAAACAAATATGCCTTACGGAGTGTGTATTATGCATGTTGCTACTTCCAAATAAGATATGGTGTTACGGTTTGGGGTGGTAGTTCTGATACGGTTGAAGTAGCAAAACGAGACAAGTTCAAAAGCTCAAAAAGAATCCATTATCAAATTTTATTTGTCAGGGTCTACTTGTTTAACATCGAAAAAAAACTGAAACTTACTAATTTCCTTTATTTGTTGTTAGTTTTTTGTTACTTGCGATATTGATATGGATTTTGAACTAATTCACATAGCAATTTCGATACTTTTGTTGCTACTTAATAAAACAAATTTATTTTATCCGAATTCTAAGTAATCCAACCGCACCTCAACATTTTAAATTGAAACCCTAGCATTTTTTTGGTTTTTTTAAAGAGGATTTCTTTCTTTGAGATTCGAGGTACTGTACACAACTAAATCCTAATTTGCTTCCTTCTTATGCACGTAAACTTCTTGGAATCCATTCGATTACTTCAGGGACGCTCTCAACTACATACATACATACGTATGTATGTACATATGTACATCAAGTTGTTAGATTCTTTCGTTACTACTATCTATACGTTAAACGAAAACACTCAAACAAAGTTGCCGATGCATGTATAATCAAATATACATTCTACAATTTCGAGTAGCAGCCTTTATAGAGGAATGGAAAGCCAAGTTTATATTGGTTTAATTGCATAAAAGATTTATTTTTATGCAAGCTTTGATAAGGATTATCTGATTAATTGCAGAAGTAACTGATTCTTCCACCCTTATTAGTCCGTCAATCTTACATTTACGCTCTTCCATCAGAAATGATATCTCGGTCTCGCTCCGTATACAAATTGCGGTATTAAGAAGGAGTAGCTCATTATGATAGTTCCTTACTTTACGGAAAAATTTCAAATCCTATTTTTCTATGGAACTCTCTCTACTCTTTCGAATTTAATACATTTAGACAGCTTTTTCTTATATTATATATTCTCTAATGCTTCAAACGAACTATAGCTATAGATGTATTAGTACCAAGTTTTTAATGTTAACAGAAACTAATGGATAAAATTGCGTATAGAAATACAGGAGAAAGACGAGAAATGTATCGTTTATACATATAAGATGTTGCCAAAATATGTAGTATGTAAAGTGTTTAAATAAAGACATGAAAATGAAAAGTTTGCTGTTTCTTTATTGCCTGAAAAATAACGTTGTGTTACAAGTCATTGTACTTACACTAACGATTTTGTAATGAAAATGTAGAAAAGTAAGGTTCTTCGAACCTTTTCTCTGAAAAAAGTTGAAAAATGAAAGAAAGAATTCACCATCCAAACGAAATATGTAATACAACCTGACATGTCTGTACCTATATAGAAATAAATATCATACTTCCTTTACAATACGGTTTTCCAAGGAAATAGCTTCAATTATAAGAACAAAGGAACTAAAGAGAAACTAAATTATTCAGATATTTCTTCTATTATTGCAAAATTTTGGGGAAATGTTCAAAGGATAGCTCTTTTATTTTATATATGTATATGTATGTTAACTTCTAGTTTAACTAGTACTTTGTTTATGTATTTTAGGACGCTCTACAGTTTTGTATTTCACACTCATAGGATCTCTTTTATCAATTATATCTTTTATGTCCGGACATTTCCTACTAAATGTAGTTGCAAGTTCTAATTACTCTTTGTGCGTTCCATATTTATCCTTTAATATCCTCAGCAGAGAAAGTGGTTCACTTTAGATATGTATCACCAGGGAAAGTGAAAATGTAAATGGTTGTCACAACTCAGAATGGCGGATACGCATATCTAACATTCCCTTAGTGTACATGTATACCATAATGTCTTCTAAAGATCTCATACAGAATTACACTGAGTTCTACATACATATATTATATATATGAGATCCTTATTAAATTTCAGATTATCTTAGGTATGAGGATAGAGATAATAGTAAAATTTTTCTATAGCTAGTTTAACAGTACATCGAAGACCCGTTTTCTTCGAGGATACTATTAAAGCGATACTATATAGAGAAAAAATATTCGAACTTGTTTTTGAACTTTGTTCATGTCTTCATGATAATTAATTATCTTGATTAAACTAGTAAGTGTTGTTACTTTGGCAATCCTTCATAAGAGTTTTACATCAGTGATCGAAGTAGTAAATTGTCTCTAGCTCTGTGTTTATGAATCATTTAACTAAACCTGTTGTTTACTTTTTGAAATACAGAAGCTTTAGAAATAGTTAGTCAACACAACCGGATTAAATATACTTTCAGTATAGAACTTCCATCAACACTTGCCACTGAAAAATTTGAACGACATATTAATATTTCTTCAGACTCTACATTTAATTCAAAGTTTATTCGCTCATTACTGTTTGAGTTTTGGAATTTGCTAAAGCAGGAGTATCTATAAGTGCGCAAACATGTCCTACGAGTTTTGATTGCTTTTGCAACATCATACTTAGGTATCAGTACTGGCAGCCATCAAGACCATTGATCGTAATTGAATTTCAAAGGAGATGCAAGGAGCAGTTTCCAAACTTGCAACAAGATTTAAAAAATTGATGATTTTGTAGCAAGAATAAGATATTAAATAAACATATAATATACATTTGTTTTCTTTTATGTGTGGTGGACGCTAGTTCCAGTGACTTCTCATTGCAACTTGTATGTGGTTTGTTCTGTAGTTTTGTCCGTGTACAATTGTGTTCGCAACAGTGAATCGTAAGTCGATTGGAATCTAATTCTTAGAGAAAAATATCACCGTCCTTCCGGGGAGTTCAAAACCGGCTTCTATCACTTCACCACAACAATAGTCAGCCACCTAACCAGTGTGCGGGGAGGGGAGGGGGAGGAGAGGAGGGGGAGAGGAGGGGCGTGAGTGTAACTTATACTGGTTTAATATTTTTGCTACATCAAATTTCATTGTACTATTGTCACGTGTTTAAGTTCATAAGTGCCACAAATTAATAATATTTAAAGTAGGAACAAAATCTGCGCTTATAGTGTATTAAACATGTTTCTTCGATTCGAGTTGTAGTTGAAAGTTTAGGAGTGGATAAAATTGGCATTATTTGAGTTAAAAACATTTGGATGTAGAAGGAAACTAGATCAGGAGAATTGTTACGAAGTAAGAGGATGAAGAACTGATGAATAGTATCAATATCATTACAGCAATAACAGTTTCTCGAAGACAATTTTAAAGAACAATGTGACAGGTAAGAATATGTATCTGTCAGAAAACAAAAATAAACCTAACGAGATACAAATATTGTCACCGAGCTGGAGGAGAATCCCCTTAAATATTTCGAAAAATAAGATTAAAACTAATACGAAACGGCTGGAAACCATTCTTAGGCCAAAACTATCCAGTGTATGCAGTATCAATTGAAACTAATTCTAATAAGCGTCTTCTTCTCAAGTCAAGTTAATGCTGTCTGGTGTAGTACACGAAAGTCTGTTTTAGGATCGGGAATGGTGGTGAACGGAGATGCACGGGCTTCCTGTATTGTATGTTAAGATTTTGGAGCTTTCCACTTTGTCAATGTGTTTTCATAGCTTTGTTGCAACATTATCTCTCTCTAAATAATATTGGGTTGTTAATTATATCTTAACAAATGTCGCTGACAAGATTCGAAATCTAAACAAGTACTGTCCATAGCTATAGCCTATAGAGCTACCTCAGCAGCTATCGAGCTGTTTAAATAATTTCAGCTTTTGTTATAGTTAAAGTTCATCGTGAGTCATCGAGCATGGTCCTTTGTCATTGTATACTCCCTAGATATACTACCTAGATGGTAATCTATGTATATTCAGAACAACTTTTGGTGGTGGAAATGATGAATTATAGTCTGTTACCAATAAAGAGATTGTTAAATCGGGTTTAATGATCCTTCCTCGTAATCATTACCACAACCTTATAGTGAATCCAGCAAAAGTTTGAAGAGGTTAAGACAGTTGTTGAGACAGTTACAAGTTTAATATTATATCACGGCTTCATTATGAATTAATTTTTTGTGACAAACTATTTCAACTGAGGTACATGCTGTTTTAGAAGCTGTATTTCATGCTGTTATAAGAAGCGTTTTCAAGTACATGGCAAGCAGCTAATTAAAGCAAAACTATGCTGTAGCTGAAGCTTTTGAAACGAGAAAGGTCAAGATAGGGATCAATTTTTCGGTCTTATACATCGCCTTCTATCAAAGAATATCGAAGGTAATATTCTCCGATGAAAAAATATAGTAAACGTGAATGTTTATCTGTTCCTGATGTTGTAACTAACTTTTAAGCCACTTTGAAATTTTAAACTTTGTTGCATACTTTTCCCTCCCACATACACTTTGTACGGGGTAAATCTGTTCGTACATTAACAAGATAATGTTAGCTACATATTTTGAATAAAGGGTGATGTTTCCGACTTCACCATCGGTTGTATTATTCTGAATAATCGCTGAAAACATTATACAGTGTGTCTCAATAATAAAGCTTGAATAATAAAACTTGAAGAACAGTTAAAATAGTTCTAGCTAAAATAAAATGTGCTAAAAATATGAAACGAAACTCTATAGTTATGTGTTTCAATTATGCACTTTAGACAATAAAAATCTAAATTGCATATGAGATACGCTTTACTATACTGATATTATATAGTGCCATAAAGTTTTCCAACTTCAGCCGTCACTTCCGACATTTATAGTTCTAGTTGCTCCCACTGCTGAGTATGGCTAGTAATCTCCTTACAGCGAGTACATACATATTCCCATCATTGTACATAAATCAATAGTTGAGAGTCCCAGCGCCGCATTTGAAATCACCTCGATGTAGAAATTTTATGATATGAACGTTAAACCTTAAAGATTTTCTCCATTTTCGTATCTCGTACGTGTCTAGAAATGAAAATGGGTGAGATAGTGCTTGTTTTCCCATTTTGAATACGAAATGCATCGCATTTTAGGATTAACTTCTACAAGAATGTAATATAGTAGTTTTGTCTGCATTTGTTTATATCGGAGATATTAAGTACTCTCAATGTTAAATATAAGGTAAACATTGCACTTTAGCACTTGTTGTCTCGCCAGGAAGTCTAGCTATAATTTGGAATAATTCCAATGGCGGAGGTACCATTGGAATTCTTAGCTAAAGTAACTACTATTGACAAGCTATCTAGCTCTTATACCAAGAGCAGTTGTATTAGTTTAGATTTATACATAATTATGTATGGATTATGTGTTAAATTAACACCGAGAAATTAAAATTTTAGTGCAGAAACATACAATGTTTGGTTACGCAGTTCATAATACCTACCATGTATTACCATGTAAATTGGGAATGAATTTTATAACTCTGTTATCTTTTCATTTAAAAAAACTTATATTTCGTGAAATGACTTCGTAATCCTAATCTCCTCTAGGCATATTTCTATCGTTTATGAAATTTTTGGATAAACACTTTTTTATGTATCTTTGCAGTTCCGCGTGCTAAGGTTTTTTCATTCCTCTTCCTCCTTCAGTTTGTCGAAAAGGCGAATGGAGCGAATGAAGTCATCGAAGACTATGACACGAAGCTTTCGCCATACTTTCTTTGTAAGGTCATGTACAATCTTTCCTCTGAAATTATATTCGGGGAAATTAATTTAATTTTTGTATCAAAGCTCTGATTTTAGCGACTTATATTTGTTATCAGCAGGAATTTTGTTATTGCAAATTGGGTAATATTTTGTCAAACCTATCTTTTGTTATAATGTTCCTAATTAGAGGAGCTGATAAAACAGAATTTTCGGACCAATAGTTTCTCTATAACCTTAATTTGTAAAAGCAGTAATATACTAAGTTACTAAGTGATTCAAATGGGAATGCTGGTTGAAGGGCATTTGCACGTAGTTTGATTCAATGAAATATGAGTTTTGGGAGGGTGTCCTACTGATAATGTTTAACCAAATATTGTTTGCATTTTGATCTTTGTGTTTACAAAAAATCATCCTTCATTATTATTCCTAAAAGTTATAAAAAGGAACGCTTTTTAAAGCGGCCCCTAGACTATCAATATTTTCGTCAATATATTGCACAATAATTGATATTGTACAATAATATTGACCGTTTGTAGATCATGTTGAAAATTAGTGCAATATATATTGAGTCAATCAAAACCAGTTTGATATTTATTGTGCAACTTGATAAATATTGTTTCGTCTGTGCAATATCGGTTTAGTTTGAATGTTGCATTCGTACAGTGCACTTCTATTATTTAAAATGGCTACAAACAAAGAAAAGGCAAATAAAGAGGAAGAAAGAAAATTCATTGTAGAATGCATAGGGCTATATGAAACTTTACCAGCTTTGTGGAATATAAAAAACAAAGATTGTAGTAAGAACAAATTTTCATGAGTGTATTCGTTTCTTTTTTTAAACCAATCCTTCATACATCTATGTTTCTTTTTCTCCTCTTTTTTCAAAGTTATAATTAAAGCAATGGCTACACAACTTGTTTGATTTTTATTCCACATGTTGACGGCAAAAGTGTCTGTCGTAAACTAACTTATTGGGCAATAATATTGCACCGCGTGGGTTCTCCTAGGTAAAATATTGTGCAATATATTGACGAAAATATTGATCGTCTAGGGGCCGCTTTAGATACATTTTTTTAATATCGCCACTTGAAGAGATACGACTGATTTTATATTTAATAGCAGTCAGAAATAGTTTCGTAGTTAAAACTCTCAAAGCTGTTAAGAAACACGTTTTCTTTTTCTAGACATAAAATAGTGTCGGCTGTTATGCAACACATGAAATGTGTAAGAAAGTAAACGCTTTTATAGTTTGATGGCTATTAGAATTATTTTATCAGTTGCACTTGTTAAAACTGCAAAAAGCACCAGACAAAAATTGTGGAAATTACAAAAATAGTTTCTGTAATAATTTTATAGAAAGCTATTTATGCAGTCACATATGCTTAGAAATCATATAAAACTGGACGAAAAAACTTCAAAACTATAGAAATGAAAGAAGTATAGTTTGAGAGGTGGCAGAGATACTACAATCAACATAATTTCAAAACAAGATGTATTTTTTATTAAGGGTTAAATTACAATCAGGTATTTGTTTAGAAATATGTCCAGAATGTAACAGGTACTTTAACGAAGACAGAAAAGATGACTAATACTAGTAATGGATGAATAATTCACAGAAATGATCAACTCCTCTCGTCTGATAACGGAAATAGACAATCTCATTGACCGCATCCAGCAAAACCCAACAATTGAGAGTGGTTACGTAGTATTCCACTATGATTGGTTGAAATTTAAATTTAGATCAGTTATATCTCTCAACAGCTTCTGCTTGATACGACCATTGATATCGAAAGTATAGTCCATATCCCAAACATCAAATATTAAGATTACTAGATTACTACTACTAGACTACTTAGATTAAGATTCCATCGGTTTTGGTCCGAGTGCGTCTCGGCTGATTCAAAGCTACCTGTCCTTCCGTTGCCAGGAGGTGGAGCTGTCTGGCAAAACATCGAATACCCTCCCAGTGAGAAATGGAGTCCCGCAGGGATCTATTTTAGGTCCACTATTATTTACTTTATATACGTCCAAGTTGCATAAGTGCCTTAATCATTGTTCTTACCACTGTTACGCTGATGACACACAGATTTACCTTTCCTTTAATAAGTCCGATCTTGCGTCAGCAAATGCTTCTATTAACACGGACCTTGCTAATATTGTTGGTTTTGCCGAACAGCATTCCTTGAATATTAACACAAACAAAACATCCGTTCTTCTTTTTGGAAAGAAAAATGATATTACATTTGCTACCGATAACTTGTCCATCAGAATCAATAATACAGTTTTGCCTTTCTCTGAGAAAGCCATGAGTCTAGGATTGCAGTTCGATCGCAGTCTTAGATTTAAAGATCACATTATGAAATGTATTCGTAATGCCTACGGCAATCTGAAAATGTTATATTCGCATAGACATTATCTATCCATACCTACCAAGCGTCTTCTATCTGATGCTCTAGTCTTATCTCATTTCAATTACTGCGACGTGGTTTACGGTCCTTGCCTGGACAGCGTTACATCGCGAAGGATACAAGTAGCACAGAATGCTTGCATACGTTTCATTTTTGGATTGAAAAAGTTTCAACACGTCTCCCACAAGTTAAATGAGTTAGACTGGATCAGTATGGAGCATCGTCGGCTGCTTCATCGGTACACATTCTACTATAAGGTGTTAACAACAAAGATTCCGCCCTATCTTTATCAAAGACTGACATTTAGGAGCGATGTGCATAACATTAATATTCGCTTTCCCCACTATATTACACCTCCTACCCATCGTAGTGCCTTTTTCGAACGGTCATTCTCTTTCAATATCGCACGTTTTCGCAACGCATATCCACTTTCTCTCCTCTGCACTTCTGTAGCTCCCTTTAGACGATACATGCGTCGGCTGTTGCTGGGCTCAGCGGTATAGTGGGACACTGTCATGCAACCCGAATTTTATTTTCTCCCTTTGTGTGCTGGGCTGTTGATTTCATATTATTTTATTTTTCTGTGTTTTATATAAGTATTCTTTCATTGTTCACTTTTTTTTTCTCCTTTAATATTGTCTGTGTGCCTTATTCATGTGCACTTATTTTCATATTTTTACATTTAACGGTGATATTGAAAAACAGACACTGTGTTTTCACAATGGTCTGAATGTCACCGTTTATTACCGTATTTGTTTTTTTTTTAATCATTACTTCGATGTTCATTTGTATTTTTATTTATGGTAATAATAAAGAAATATTATTATTATTATTATTATTATTATTACTTCCGTATGTGTAATAATCTAAACAACCACTGCGTATTTACAAATGTTAAACTTGTTTTTAAAATCCATATCGGTACAAACTGTCTGATATATTTAATATTTTTATAACGAAAGGAACGCAAAATGGTGCAGATTAGTACAAAACAGGCATAAAATTACAAAAAAATCGAAACTCTAGTGGCCAATTTCATAGGTCTAACGGGTTTTACAATTCTACAGCTGTTAATATTTGGAGGGGAGAGAATATCATGCTGTGGTGTATGGAAGCGAGCCAACCCTGATTTTACAGAATATAAATTTGCTTTATATGCAATTTTTGTGAGTTCTGCTTTTGAGTAAAATTTTCTACTTTTTCGGACTTTAATTACGTAACCTTGATGGTAATATTTTTGTCTTTTTTCCATCTTTGCTTATCTTTTTCGAGTATGTCAAATACGTGAATAAATATTTTTAATACTTTCAGCATTTCTTTGCTTTTACTGAAATTGATAATGAATTGAAATAAACCTATACACAGCCTATACATATATGTGTAGTTGGATGAGGCCTTTAGCTATGAATTTTGCTCAATTAATACTTGGAAACGGTGGATTCCTTAATAGACTGCGGACATTGTTCCAATTAGGTTTCCTTTTCAATTATTCTTCTATTACTCTATTATTAGATAAAATTGTTTGATCTACTTAAAGAATACGTTGTTATAAATTTGTATATTAATGTGTAATTTATCAAATACATAGGTGTACGTTTATTACCAAAGTTGGAAATTATACTGTCGTCTAGCTAGATATTAGTAGTTTGGTCTAGTTAACGACACCAGTAAAGTAGCCCCATGGCAGACTAAATTACGCTAGAAGGCGATATATTTTCTGTGGGCTTTGGCTTGGTTTATGGTAGATATAATTAAAGTTATAAATTCAATTAGAACCACACAGCGAATGATGTTATTTTCGTTGCCTAAACTTAGTATATTACTAAATCTGAGCGACGGTTTTTATATTATCGTCGAAAATTACCTTTCATTAATAACTACAAGCTCCTATAATAAATATAATTAGTATAAATACGCAAAATCCTAAATATAAAAATAGGATATCTCAACTGAAGACAATTATTGATGAATGAGAAGAAAAAATAACTTTCGACTAAGTATTTGAACGGACACGCAAATCGCGTGAAGTTACAGGAAACAATTATGATAACCTCAGTGAAGATGATAATGCTGTAAGCAAAATAAAAGTAGGCAAAAATGCACCAAAAAAGAGTGAAGTCCGGATGAAAATTTGGTTATTTAACAAGAACCAATGCAAAGGATAAAAGTGGCAAAGCACAGCATCAATATGAAGAATGCCCTGCAGCTAAATCTAAGTTCTGAGGATGTGGTATCGAATATCATTGGAATAGAATTTGCAAAGCAAGACAAAAGTCATTTATAAATATTAATATGTCCAGAAATATTACAGACAAAGAAAATACTGTCATTAAAGTAGAAAATTTCACAGAAGAATATATTCTTCAGGAAGCAGTATCGATACTACTACACAAACAATTCAGGAAGCAGCATCAACTGAGGGCCTTTCCAATACGCAATACGCGAGGAGAGGGAGGGAGGGAGGGAGGAGTTCTTGGAGTTTTGCTAAATCCTGATCCAACTCTCAAACAGCATATCGACAGGACTATCTTTCATGCCACCAGGTGTTTTCTTCTTCCACTCTTCTATGCGAGGAATTCTCTCTCCTTGAAATTCAAACTTTTATTGTATCTATCACCTCATTACACAAGTTCACAGCAGAACAGCACGACCATTGGAAAGTGTTATACAATTGTCAACATAAATGCAACAGTTCTATAGTATGGAAAACTCCCACAAAATATTCAGTGTTGTTTTCTTCAGTTCGTTGTCAATTGTCGTGAATTCTTAAACCCGTTATGTGCTACATAATCATTAAACAATGTTTTGATTTTCAAATTATTTGCTATAAAATACATTTCACTACTTACATTTTCAATCATAAAAGTTGAATTGTTAGATGTATGTACATTTGTTCTTTTTCAGTTCTTTTACTACGTATTTCCTTGTACAAATCTTGTAATTCCTTGTTCTAAGCTTTTATCTTAATGTTTTAATTATACGAGACAAAAGGTAAGATACTGCACCATCCGAATCGAGTAAACTCTCTATTTGTACATTTCAATGTGTTTGCTCTATTTCCAATAGTAATTTCTTCCTTTATTGTCTACTAGTGGGATAGAATCCCATTAAGAAAATAAAATGACACACAACCTGAGTGAGTTCCAATGTAGGTAAAACACAATACAATAATATTAATACAAAACTTCCTTACGTTTTGCCTTCTGCATGTCCATTTAAGAAAAATTGATCAGATGTTTTTATTCTACAACTCTTTTGTTTGCAATATGCTTCTGTAACTGTTTCAGGAAAGCGGAATACCGATGATATAAAATAACGGAGACGTTTTGTAGACAACAAATATTAGATACAGTCTCCTCCCCCTCTCCCCCCCCAATATTCGTTATCTGTAACAACCTCATTTGGTTTTAGTTTGCTTATCTAAGTCCTCTTCCTGCCATATATAATGTTACAGCCACAAAAATCATCATTTTCGTTCGTATTTTCTTTCTTTACTTTTTTACCATGTTATCAACAGCGAGGCATGATTTACTATGATTTTAATAACCATGGCATTCACTCATGCATGGATATGCTTCCAAAGTTTCAAAACAACCATATCTGCCACACGATCGTGATAAAAAATCGATTCATTCCAATATTGTTTGTTATTGCTTTTCGGTATGTTATATTTTCGCGAGTTTCCAAATTCAGATGCACAAGAGATAATATATTCTACTCATATCAAATTTATGAACGTGCATTCTACACCAGGAATCGTTAACTAAGTGCAGATAGTTAAATCGAGGGTTCAAATTAATATACATACATGTATATATGTTGCGACTGAATAATTTTAAAATTGTTAACATTACGCTCCTAGGGCGTGTGACGAATTTGAAGTTCTACTACTTAGTACAAAGACAAGAAAAAAATCTTGTTTAAGAAGTATTAGACTTTTTCTGAATATATTGAAAATATGGGTATTACATTTTTTCTTTGCAGCATAAAACAACACAAAGCTTTAACAACTAAATTTTGAAGTTTTAAAAATGTGGTAGCGAATTTTGTGCACCTTATGGATAAAGTAGCTGAGTTAAGAATATTGCTTTCCACAAATAAATCTCTATACGTTTCTCTTTTCCGTAAACTAAAAATAGTCCGCAGATTCATCTTCCGAGCTTGAGACACTCTATGAATCACTTTCACAGACACCATAAAAAATTACACCATCTCGGATACTAGGCTAGACCTAACCGTTGTGAGTAGAGACGACTGTGTAGTATTGACTGATGCCGAAGGAAAGCGCTTTATTTACGTATTCCTTCCAATTAAGTAGGGAGTCGAATTGTATGTAGAACTGTAATACTGTCGACACTCGTAAGTATCTGTTACTTGTGATCTATTGTTACTGCCACCATCTAAAACTTCTTGTTGTTGAAAGTCTACTGTTTTCCTATGTGTTTCATTTCTTTGTAGTGTCTACTAATATAAATTTTGAGCCTTCACTTTTCCTAATTTTGCTTCGGTTTTGGAAAGCAAAAGCGCTTTCGTTATCTTCGTTTTGAAAATATTACATTAATTATGTGAAATGAACATTATTTTCGACATTTTAAGGACAGGTTCATACTACATATTTTATTGTGTTAAAAATTGGAATGGTCAAAGCTAAGCGTCTACAATTCTTATGTCTAAACATTCCTAACTGTCATAACTTCGTCAATATTTTACGTGCATACAACAATCCTGGAATTTATTATTATAACCCTAAGCTAACTTCTTTGGATAATTTATTACATTTTGCGCTATCAATCCTTGTAATTCGTTCAAATCATAACATCAAAGAAAGCGCCAATAGATTATAACATACCCATAGAATTTTGTGTTTAAAGGATCGCAAAATTGGTTTCCCTTAAACTTGGCGAATCTTCATCCGTCGAAGTTATGAATCCTTCAGTGCGTAGAATCTTTCGCGATGATAGTATTACGGATGGCGGCGGATGTGTATGATACTTCCTAGCAAGCACGTAATACCGCGGAGTTTCGTTGCTTGCCTAAAATTAGTTTTATAGGCGTCGTATATACAGTGCTTATGCAAATTTAGTATTTTATACAGCCCGCGTAAGGGAAATATTTGTAATTTATGCATACTTATACAGCTCATGATGTTATTTCTAAACAGAAAAAACTACGAAATGAAATTTCACGTAATTGGGGGTGTTTATCTCAAACTAAAGGTGGTATTAATGCGTCGCGCTTGTAGATTTTAGGGCACGTAGGAAGTTTGATAAATTGATGTTGAAGTACATGGAATTCAGGTGGTTTGTATGTGCCTTTGAGCACTATGGTATGCTTAGGTAGGGTTTTTGCTTTGTCGATTGATTTGATGAGCAATAAAGCAGCATGTTTTGAGGTAGTTTTTCTGTTGTATAAGATATAGGTAGATCACCAGTAATGATGTTGTAAAGTGCCATCATATTTCTTTCCACTCCGTATTGTTGTTATTCCTGTGTTCATTGATGAGGTAGTCAACGACAACAGACTTGTCTTGCGTTCAAATTATTGTGTAAAATCTTGTTCATTGCAGTCATGCCAATACCAAGGTGGTTATAATAATCCTATCATGACTCGATTGTCACTTTGAATCATTTTTTTGGCAATTTAAATTCGTCTTCCAGTTGCAAACACTTATTTGAGAAGAAACTTGATCACAAAATGCAGTATGAAGTCTTAAGGCACTTCGTTTTGAAGTTGAAGAACTTATAAAGTCATAGTAAATCATGGCTCTAAAATTTTCTCTCGTTAAACTAACTTGCAAAATAACTGTAGCAGTTATCAAAACTAAATACGAACTGTCAAAGTAGAAAATAATGAACATCCATGTTTGATTCCTTTGATTCAATAGAAATAGTAATTTGCAAAAATAATCAGTGCTACCTTCGTAGTTAGTTCTTATCTATATGCAAAGTAGTTGAAGAGAGAGGAGGGTGGTGCTCAATTCGAAATACGGTAGGATGTAAAATCATGTGAGCAGGACATTTTTGAGCTTACTGAGTGCACGGAAGTTGCTTAGGATGACAAAGAAATTGTATTCACTATCTACTTGGATATTCAAGGCATCATTTTTGTCAATAGAGAGGGCCTTGCAGAGAAATGAAGTCGAGACAACTGTAGGTAGGTATATTAGCCCATAATAAAAAAAGAACAGTTGAAGTGTTGATGAACCTCTGTACTACAAAGCAAATCATGGTAGGGGCCGAGGACTGCCATCTTGACTATGGTTCCTTGTAGTAAATGGCCCGCACTACAGGACCATGAGAGTCCTCCTGTCTTCATTTTCACTGAGGGATACAATGTTATTCCAATCAATGAGATGCCAAAAGCTAGTACATATCTACAAATCGCTGCAAGGAATCTGCAATTGTTTTGCTGATACTAATAATAATAATAATCAATAGTGCTTCAAATACTCAGGTATGCGGTCTGTGACTGGAGTCAATAAAACTCTATTTATTAAAATCTCAATATTTCATTGTTTATTAACAACTTCATCAGGAGTTTATTACAATTAATCAAAAAGAAAACAATGGTCAATAATGAAATGAAATAATGAAAGTTAAAGAATAGTTACAAAAAAGAGTCGTGTAAAATTAGCGGACAACATCAAAATTCAAAAGATCATCACAATATTAAAAACATATTAAAAGCAATTACAAAAGATCTGACTTTCAGACAATGGTAAAGTTTCAAATAATATATTTGCTAAGATATTACGTTAGACGGAATGTGTACATATTATGTGCAAATCACAAATAGAAAAACTTCAGAAAGTAAAAACACGACATATATACAGGTTGGTAGGTATCAAGCTTTCTCATAAAGTTGTAATATTTTACAGTAAATATTGCCTAGTTGGTCTGTATCATTTTTAAAGTTAATGGTGTTAGATCTTTTATTGATGTGAAACATCTCCAGAAACAACCTATTTTTGTACCTGCTTTCAACATCCAGAATCACAACGTTGTCATTTGTTTAATTTTGACAACGTTGTGCTTCTGGTGAAAAGACAGGAACTTCAGGAAACGACGTTGTACGCGCTGAAGGTGTAACTGGTGAGAAACGTAGTACGGCGACCATATAATGGAGGCATATTCCAGTCCGGATACTACAAAGGCAAAGTAGAGTGTTTTAAGGGTCGCTGAATCGTTAAAGTAGCTGGCACTACGCATCACAAGGCCTAATTTCTTCAGAGAAGAAGCATGACTTGGAGAATATGCTGATGCTTTAGAAACGTCGAAATAGGGAGGAAATAACCATATAGACGTCTGCATACAAGATTCTAAATTACCTGCCTGAAATGGATGATTTCTGTGTGGTATATGTATTGATAAAAACATTACTAAATAATCTTCGGGCTTATAACAAAGGCGTAAGTATCGATATACAATACTCGAGTATTGGTATAATAAAGTATATAAATCTTAGACTCACAGCTAAAGACAGGATATCAGTAGATTCTATTTTACCGACAGCACCACCTCTGGAAACTGCCTACCAAGGAAAATATTGCGGAAAGCAGTCAATAATGAAAAAAGTTTGTTAGTCCTGACGCCGTAGTGCAGGTGCTCCCTTCAAGATCGCATATTACGCAAACTTTGACAGCGGGATTTCCACTAGGCTTAAAAGCATTTTTACTTCAAAATTTTTTAATATCTTTTGTTTAAAATGTTCACTATCCTTCTGTTTTGATATAAGACCACGCCTCTTGTTTCCATTTCTTGCTTTTCGTCACTTTGTATTAATTTTAATTGTTAATTTTGTCCTAGTTCTAATTGGATTTTTTAATTACGCGTTTCCTTTTTTCTACATCATCTAAGTTTTGAAAACGTAATTTTCAATAGCCTCATAGAAACTTGAATTCTAAGTTTAAAACTAACGAGTGTGAATTGGTGAATTTTTTTCTGGCTTAGATGCGGTGTGCGATTTCTTGCCCTAGTTTTTTTACTTGTAGATTCATTATTTTCTTTTCTCTTTTCTGTTTTATTATACAGCTTTACATTTTTTTGTCGTATTGTTTATTATACCGGACATGGAAGTTCTGTAATTAATTAACCTACCGAACTGTGGGTTGGTATTTTATATGAAAAAGATTTCCATGAATCAATTTGGAAAGAACGGAATTGGTCTCCTAACGATAGCGTTCCTAATAAATATTCCAATGATATACATACATGCGGATATATGTATGTATACGTATACAGGTGATATACATGTTTTATACATAATCGCGACTCTACATACTATAATTTTTCTTAATCATTCTGAATGGCAGTTTACACAAACACATTATCCAATATAGCAGCGAACTTCCTTCAGAGGTCTATCTAGTGTAAGCAAAATGATCGCCGAACAAATACACGTTAGGAAAGCAGAAAACGTATGTGCAGAACGTTTACATGATGTATGTTATTGTCACGTGAACAGCAGGACAATTTGAGCCGTTTATCTTGTACGCTATAAATTTCGTTTTAGATAAAGTTTGTTTGAAAACGATTCCTTTAATCGTACGGAATGAAATTTCCAGCGACCGATATGATGATAGTGTGTAGTATATCGGCAAAAGAGTGAACTTTAATACCACTTAGTTCTTGGAAGAAAGTAATATGTACTAGTACTTTATCTGTTCTATCATAGAGGAAGTTTGTCAGAACTTTAAAGAAAACTTGTATTGCGGAATAGCGACTAAAGTTTGTGCACAGTATGGTTCATTCTATCTCGTGTACCATTTTAACTACGTAAACATTGTTTAAAACTCACACAGATGTAATCTGTTATACCATCGAGGATATTGGTAAGATTATTTCTTATGGAGGTTGTTGCATAACAATCCTATACCCTACTGACATTTCTATAGTTATGTAATTTTAGACTTCATTAATTAACGCGCATATTTCTACGGATAACTCTGAAGTATTTGTTATTATTACATAAATAATTATTCAATCACCTTTTATGAAGCTATGTATGTATGTATATTACGGCGAATACAAGTAGTCTCCTAATCCAATTACATAAACCAGTAGCCGATACTATACGGCAAACAATACACCATTTGTCCATTAATTAATTTAAGGACTACCTACATGAAATGACTTTGATGCACTTATGGAAGTCACGCACTTCTAACTGTTTGATAGATTCTATATCTACCTAAACTAACCTATATTGAATAGCAAAAACAAATTATGCACAATAATAGTAAACAGAAAAAGGATCTGCAGTATATTACATAATAGACAACTGCATTTAGAACAAATATTGAATTCATTAAAGAAGGAAAGCATCTACAACTCAACGTAACGTATGAACAGGCAACTAAAATAACTAACTACACATACAAAACTTTTAGACTAAGACATAGTCATGGGAGAAAATGCAAAAAAACTTAAGAAGCATGTTAACAAATACTCTTGTAGCGGAAAGCATTATAACAGTAAACTGTTAAGTCAATGAGTTATGAGGTGGTTAAGAGGATTGTGGAGATTTGGGCGTCAGAATGAATCGAGCCTACGCCATATTAAATCAATTCATGTTGAGTTCTTTGATGGTTTTGACTCTGTTGTGGCGAATGTGATCACCTCCACTGATAGAATTTGTTGCTTGGGTGATTTCAATATTGTTTTTTTAAATGATAGTAGTGCACTAACTGTTAATTTGATGAATATTATTGCTGCTTTCGGTTTGGAGCAAATTATAAATTCTCCTACACGTATTACTGCAACATCTAATACGTTAATAGATTTAATTCTTACTAGTTGTGTGGATGCGGTTGTGTTTTCCGATGTAATTAATGCGTCGAATATGCTGTACAATAAATGTCAACATGCCTGAAGACTAGTTCTCCTTTAAAACCTATCGTGATTTCAAATCTTTTGATTATACGCACTTTCGCGATCTTCTTATGTCTGTGCCCTGGAGAAATATTGTTGATATTTCCAGTATCGATGATAAGTTACAATTTTTTAATGATACCAATATCAACTTCTGTATTAATGAATCCGTTTACCCTGCTGCATGGAAACATGCACTTGTTACTCCTGTGCCTAAGAAAAGCGCTTCAGCTGAATTTAAAGACATAAGACCAATTAGTATATTGCCAACTGTTTCAAACGATTTCGAAAGGATTATTGAATCGCAATTTCGTGAACATCTTGATAGCAATAGATTGTTGCCTGCAACTTAATCCGGATTTAGATCTGGGTATAGCTGTGAGACCGCTCTCTTGAAAATTGTGGATGATGTGTGTGGAACAAATGATGTTGACGATATTGGTTGCTCTGGATTTCTCCAGGGCGATTCGATTATGGTGGCTGTTATGCATTATATGGGTTTATCTAATAAATTCGTGTTTACTTGTTAAACATTCTCCGGTCGTGGGATTGTCTGGGCGGGTGTCCTCACCCGTGGCCATTACGTCTAGAGTGCCCCAGGGTTCAATACTTGGCCCTCTTCTTTTCTCCATATATATAGCCAGATTTTGTACGTTTATTAAATATTGTTCTATACATTTTTATGCTGATGATGCCCAAATTTATCTCTCATGTTACCCCTCAGATGTGACTGCGTCATGTAGAATGATTAATGATGACCTTGATTCCCTAGTAAAACAGGAAAAAGAGCATTCATTATTTGTTAATCCGGAGAAGTCGGCAGTTATTGTATTTGGGCGCAGTAATAATCGGGTTAGAGCTTTAAATAGTATCAATATTCATATTGATAACCACAGACTAACAGTATCTGGTTGCCACTCTAGATTGATCTTTAAAATTTAAGCCGCATGTTTCAAATTTACTAAAGCAATGTTATACAAGTATGAGGATTATTTATGCCAATCGTCGTTTATTTAATAAAAGAATTAAAATTGTACTATGCGATGCTTTCATTTTGAGTAGATTTAATTACTGTTGTTCGGTGTATGGTCCGTTTCTTGATTGTGTTGACAAGAAAAGAATTCAGAAAGTTCAAAATTCGTGCTAAATGCTTATTTTTAGTATCAGAAAATACTGTCGCGTTTCATTTAAATTAGAAATTATTTGGCTTGATATGGAGAGCCGGATGAGGTTGCACTCTTACTGTTTATTTTATAAAATTTTGACATATAAGGCTCCCGATTATTTGTATAATAAAGTAACCTTCCGAACCGACGTACACAATTTAAACTTGAGATTTAGAGGGCTGCTTACGTCACCACTCCATCGGACGCAGCACTTTAAGAGATGTTTTAGCTATAAAATTGTACAAGCTGTAAATTCTAATTACGAAGTGTACCAAGCTCGCACTTTAGGGATGTTTAAACGTAGGTTATTTGCAATTTTTTTTTGGCAGCAGTGTGAAAGTTGATACTGTCATTTTCTTATTGTTTTATACCCTTAGTGAGGAAGGAAGCGGAATGTACTCGCTGGCCCTCATGTATTTTCAACATTATCATTGTTAGCTGTGTAGCACAATTTGCTGTTTTCATCTGTTTGTTTTGTTTGTTTTTTTTTGTGGTTGGTTGGAAGAACGGAAGACGTGGATGCAGTTATCTGTTGACTGAAACCCGCCATTTTCCTTTTTACTGTAACAAGTTTACTTTTTAAGATTAGTAATAATCATTTGCTTATTGTTGCTTGTTTATTAGCTATTATTGCTCGCTTGTTATTATGTTATGCAAATAAATGCACTATTATTATTATGTATTTAGCAGTTTAACAAGAGGACACCATGTAATAAAACAATTATAGCTATTGTCGAGAAGTTCCATCCTACGGAATCAGTCTTGTGTCAATGGAAGGGGACAACTGGGCGCCAGAGGATTGTTAACACAGACGAGAATCATGGAAGACTTCTCTAGCAAGTCTTGCAGTTCCTAAACAATAGTCTACGATGAACATCGCTGAGACTTAGTGTGAATGATAGGTCTGTTTGGCGGATGTTTTAAAAAGCTAGACGGAAAACGCATATTTTATTCAAGTTGCTCAGCGTTTAACTTAAATGGATGAGAAAACCCGATTTCAATATTGCTGCCGAGTGTTGTCTATGACTTATGCGCATCCAGATTTCTTAAATAACGTATAAGTTTTTCAGATGAAAGCCACATTCATCTTAATGACTACATAAACCGCCAAACAACTCGTTTTCTAGGGTTTAAATGACTTAATGTTGACATAGGGGAACCATTGCATAGTGCACGGCTTACGATTTGATTCACCGTATTCGGGCATGGAATATTGGACCCTTATTTCGTCGAAAATGATGCACAGAACATGCTAACAGTAAACCGGGAACGCTACAAAGACATTATTATAAATCCGCTGTTAATCACTGTGCTCCCAACAGTGAATGGTAAGTCGATCCGTATTACAACACTCTGAAAAAATGTCATCGTCCATGCAGATAATTGAAACCCAGCTCCTATTGTGCCGCCACAACGATAGTCAGCCGCCAAACCACTGCGTAATAGTGTTTTATTTTTCGCACCACTAATTGATTTAAAATATCAATAGCAATGTTCAAAATACGTCAGTATAAAGGTAATTGTAAAAGTACAAATTATAAAAAAATAACATACAAAAACAAAATAGGCGAATGCAGGATACTTATAATGAGTACACATAGTACGAAAAAAAGAGAAAGCAAAATTAGCAGAAAAAATCGTCCAATGTATAGCAACTCTTTGATAACAATAAATCTTTTAATTTCTTTTTAAATATATTAATATTTACAGAGGAAGTTATATCAGCACTCAGTTCATTGTAAAATCTACACCCAGCGGCTTATTTCTTGTGCCATGGGATAATAATAATAATAATAATAGTAGTTTATTTCATATAATACAAGTGTATACATGAAAAAGTCAGTCACAAGCAATACATAATACAATATTTAGGACTATAAAGTACATATATACCTATACAGATTTATTTATGGGGTAGTCTTTGAGAAAATATGGTTCAAGACCAATTAAAAAGATTTCAATCTACTTCGTAATAGTACTAAAGTATGTGCTGACTTAATAAAGATAGGTAGCTTATTGTAAATTTGTAGACATGAATAGTATATTCCTCTCTCAGTAAGAGTAAGCCTATGAATGGGAAAAGAATAATTTACATTTCTTAATCTTGTATCGTATTCATGAGTATTTCTGGCGTTTTGGAAAAGTTGGCGGTTTTTTATGACAAAATTCACACATTCATATATATAAACTGCATGCACTGTTAATATATTATTAGATCTGAATGCATCGCGGCATGTTTGATTAAATGCATACCCGAATATTATACGGATTACTCGTTTCTGTGCAAGAAAAACACGTTCTATATTACTACTTCCTCCCCAAAGAAGAATACCATATCTCATCCTAGAATAAAACAACCCGTAGTAGACATTCATTAACACTGGCAAATCCACAGTTGCTCTCAAATTTCTAATGGTATAACAAACAGTATTCAGTTGCTTACATAAGTTTTCAACATGGGTGGACCAACTTAAATTACTGTCCATATGCGTTATGCGCTAAATCATTTTGAGTGAAAAACCGGTTTGTATTTATAAATATACGTACACAGTTCAAAAATATATAAAGAAGGCAAAGTTAAAATTTTCAAATTTCGAAATTCATTTTTACAAGACTGTCTAAAGTTTATATTTGACAAAATTTGTGTAGCATATTTTTGAAGGACAAACACTCGCTGAGATTCATTACTATTTCCCCACAATATGATACCATAACGCACGAGTGAGTGAAAGTTAGCATAATATAGTGTCAATAATATGTATATTACTATTGCACTGACTAGATAAAAATTTCAGAGCATAACAGGTTCTGCGCAATCGTTCACAAAGAGTCGCAATGTGTGACTTAAAGGTTAAACACGTATCAAAAACAATACCTAGAATTTTTATATCCCTAACCAATGGTATGTCAAGTAATGTATCATCAATCAACTCCCTATCTCTTAACTGAAACCTCTTACAGACGGTCTTATCTTTGTTTAGTAGTAATCTATTCTTTTCAGAGCATGTAGTCACCTGCGCATATATTGCTCTAATTTTATTTTACAAATTTATTTCACATACGTCTGTAATTAAAATATTTGTGTCATCAGCATACATACACAAATAGATATTTTCAACATTATTGAAATAATGCTGCAAATCACCAATATATACCACGAAAAGGAGATACTGTTTGGGTTGTGTTTTAGTTTGGGATGAAGTGTTAAAACAGTGATTTAGTGAGTGTATTTGGCGTAGTCCAATAAAGTTGGAAGTAAGTAACAGTAAACAATACATAAAACATTCAAAAAGGAATGAAAATCTAGAAACTGAATGCGAAAAAAGAGCCTATCAGAGCCTACAAAATGACAACATTTTTAACTATATTAGATTCATTTAGAAACAAACTATACCTAAAGATTATACATTCATAAGCTTAGACCTGGTTTCACTTTATACAAGTATATCTATGAATCTAACTTAGTTATCGAAATTGTTAAAACTCGTTGCGGACTATATTAAAGATTTCATGCCATTAAAAACTTGAAAAATTTATTAATGTTTCAACCAGAAATGTTTGAATCTTATGCATTTCTGGTTCGAACCAAAGTTTGTTCCCCAAAAATTCGGCACGGCAATGGACTTACCTTCCACCCTAAAATTCAACGTTTCCTTACAGCTAAAAAAGGGAAGGGGTGGAAATTAACATAGCAACGTTTATTGTAACTATAAATTGTCCACATTTCATTCTCTTATATAATATTATAATTTGTCAAATTATGTTTCTCATGAAACATAATTTGCCGCTGTTATTTTAATTGATTCTGTAAACATCCTGGATCGAGAAGGAAATTTAATCTTGTATTCTAAATTTTCACCTTTCTTCCATCATGAAGCACACACTTTTGTTGCTATGAGCTAAATTAATTTTTGAAACCGTCTCTAATACTTACTTGTTTGGAATTTTCTACTATAGTAATAATCGCATCATAAAATTTGGGTAAAGTCAACAGTATGTTACAGATCACATTTTAAATATTGTAGTCCTAATATGTAAGTTTTTTAACTGTCTTTTCGTTTTTTGTGAATTTCTTGATATAACTAACTAATTAGGTAAATCGAATTTTGGCTAGTCGAGTGTTCGTAGAACGCTGAAAAAGTGATGGAACAAGAAAATGTGCAATACCAAAGTTAAAAAAAATGTCTTACTTGTAAAGTACAATTTTCTAGAATTTCTTTGAACGAAATCTCATTAATGTTTTAAATTTCTTCCTTGGAACTGTTGTTTCTCTTTATTGAGAAAAAATTAAATTGTGCGATTGTATACAAAGAAAGATACTTAATAAGATTAGTAAACGTCAAACATTGATTGAAAACTGTTCCAAGCAGCTGTTCACAAAAAATAAAAGAATGTCAGCCAACATCAAAGCGATATATTATTTGCGAAAGATATACATATGTGTTGTATCTAGTGGAAACTGAAATTGAAAATTTTCTACGTTCATTAAAAATTGAAGTTTAGTATACGGTTTCCACGAAAAGATTACGATATAAATCAGTGATTCAGTTTTGAAGAAATAAATGAGTTTCTCAATTTTGTTTCGAATAATAATAAAATAATTTAAGATGTTGCAGACAGTAGCTGGTATTCCAAGAATAATTTAGATATTGAAATCTGCTGTGGAATATTTTAGTAAGATTTTGATGAAGTTTTCCATTTTTTAAATATTAAAACAGTTGCCATAGGAAATACGTTATTTGTTTAGCTTCTTTTTTAAAATATCTAATAATATTATCACGTTTGTGCGTCATGCATAGCGAAACAAGATAGAAAAAGTTGCAACTTCTTTCAATTTTACCCGTGAAAACTTTTATTAATAATACTCATATTTCTGATAAAAATTTTATTAAATAATAATGGAAAATGGATATTACATTTCTTAGAAGGAATTGGAAAATCGTTGAAATACATACCTCTGATATATTGTTTCTAACGGTGTAGGAGTTCCTTAGGAATCTATTCTGGGATCACAATATAGATTACAATAATAAATTGTCAAAAAGCTTTATTGAATAAAAAAAAGAGTAAACAAAATTTAAACATTATAATAAGATCCAACTATATCACAATATAAAAATAAGACAGTTATATACTTCATTTAAAGTTAAACATTTTGATATTACTTTAAAATACTACATTTGATAGATACACATTATTTTGAAATGTCTATACAGTGAAAAACGGCAATAACGTCTTCGTTTTTACAAGGGTATATTTTCTGTACGTCTTAATACTTTTTCGAAGATCATGAAAAATTTTATCTTAGGATATACTACAAAAAGAATACGAACTTAATCATTTATTTTACATAATCTTACACTACGGACTAGTTAAGCGTAACGTTTGTAAATATTTCAATAATTGTTGAGGTATACATAAAATAAGTTGTAATCTATGGTTAGATCGTTTCAATATCTTTTAATAAATTAAGTTGGTCGATAAATTTTGATGGTATTTGTCACCAAATTGCACTAGAACTAAATTCTACATATATTTATGTATGTATGTACAACATAAGTATTGCGTTGAGAAGTCTGTGTTATTTCAGTTTTTGCACTATTTATATTTTGATAGGTATTCTTTTTAAGCTTAGATCTCCAAAAATGTCTCACATAAACTTAAAGTAAGGTTGAGTGCACGTACGAGTAATGATAACTGTGATAAATTTCATACAATTTATTTTATTTACTGGATTATTTATTATTTTTATAAAATTTCGAATTCTAGTGTATATGTACAAAATGCATTTTCTAACCCTGTTTAATTTATTTATAAAAAATAATATTCTAGACGTCATTATTTACACAGTAACTTGCTCACGATGTTTGAGATTATTTGCCAAAATAATTGTATACAATAACCTTCAGATGTCAAACAATATGAACTACTACTAATGCACAATTTAATTCAATATAAAAATGTTTACTTCAGCTGTTTCCTTGTGATAATTATATTTAATGATTAACGATGTTCGCAAGGATCCTTGTACATGCTAGTTTTTTGCAAGCATCAGCATCAGAAACAAATTATTAATTGGATGAACGTAGTAGTCCATTTTCAGACATCAAAGTAGTAAATTTTCGTCGTGAACATGTTCAAAATTGTACACAGATATATACAGACAAGATTACAATGAACATACAACGTTCTTATTGATAGAAACAGCTTAATTTTTACAGTTCTCGAATTGTTTGTGAATTAAACACTGGAACACAATAAGCGTTGTATATCCCCTTAGGAAAAACATTCAGTATATCATAGATAAATCTCTAAAGATTTAAGAAGGTTATGGCTTATAGTTTCGGTGAACGTTATCGTAACAAAATTATGTACAAATCCTTTACGTTTTCAAATTATATTCGTCTGTTTCGGATGAGATGATTTAATGAGGTGCATGAATGTGTATGATGTTTTATTATCCATTTTATACCCGTTACTTTGTTATATATTACATCTTCGTTGAAATGCTGTACATTGCATCTTGAATATTTTAAAGGATTTTTAAGGATGAGTAATGGTAATGTGAATGAAAACAGAAAGAATTATTTCGCATTCCAGCGGGGTATAAATGCGTCACAAACAGAATGCGTAATAACTTTTCGCTAATATCGGTCGTTAATTCGGTAATTATCCACGCATCCTTGGATGTTTGGATGTAAAATTTATGCCGACCGTAAAAGAAATGGGGAAAATTGGAACACGTCATAAAAATGTTCGTCGCGCAAACGCAAATTTATTTACAAACGCGTATTCGTCCACCACCTTGCAGGGACTCGAGTTTGCATCTTTTGTTAGTTAATTACATTTCTTTAATGGAATACGGAATGAGGCGAGAAGACGTATTAAATTCAACATCATCAGGTATCGGTAACTGCGTGTTGTAAATTGTAATATACATAGATATAGTGGTCGGTATTAAATATCATGTTAATTTTGAAGGGGATGTTTATTTTCTAGGTATGAGAGAAACATTAAAATACCTTCTAAACGACTCTCTGGTAGATTGCTACGTTTGTGTGTAAATGCTCGTTTGTGTTGTGAACGTTAAATGTTTGGAGCAGCTGTATTTACATACCGGGAACTTGGGAACTCAGATGTGGTTTCGCTGAACTTGAAGTGTAATCTAGCAACGAATTAGAGGATTATTTGCAGTTAAGATAGCAGGAATCAGTAAATTTTAAGCTAAAAAGTATTTAAAATAGTTTAGTTGTCCCTACAGAATTCGGTAATACGCTTCCTTTTGAGGGAAACACCCGGACAAACACAAGTGAAGGAATTTATTAATTCCTTGCTAAACAGTAATAAAAAACTACTTGATTTTAGCAAGTCAAAGTTAAGGACTCTTATAGGCCATCTGGCTGGCCATTGTTCTCTAAGGTACCATCTTAAAAAAGCGGGCAAAGTTGATCAAGACACGTGTCGATTCTGCGAACTCGGAACTGAAATAGCTGAATACATACTTTGCGAGTGCGAAGTATTAAGCCGGTAAACGATTCAGCTTCTAGTACAGGCAACCTTAACACCTGAATAGATCAAAGCCGTGGCAACCAAACTAGTCCCGAAGTTCGTTAAGAGCATTGGAATAGCAGGGTACTGATGGGATACGCTAATCACAGTAGATCAGGAGAGGTGCTTGAAATCTGAACAACCCACCAGCAATACAGTACAATCATGTTGGAACGATTCGAGTATTCGTCAAGTTTTTTAATTTAAATTGATCATATACAGGGTGAGGTATTAGTGCGTCAAAGCTCAATATATCCATTAATATTAAAGATGCATGTTATATACAAAAATCATAGAGTGTTAAGCTACGTATTTTAAAATTATTTTTAAATATACGGGGTGGGTGAACCAAACATACATTTTCTTAAATGGGACACACTGTTACAGTTTTATAGCAAAGTGATATTTTGAAAATATTGCGAAAACTGTGTACAGGGCGGTTCAAAACACAAATGCATTATTTTCTCATATTATTTAAATGGAACACCCTGTATTTTATATTGAGAAAGGGAAGGACACTGTATGCACTTTCATTTTTATTAACCACACCCTGTATGTAAAATCGTCAATTTCTGAGATATTTAATATTTTCTTAATGAAAGATGAGCTTTTTCAAAATGATTGTAAGATGTCAAATAAGCCATGAAAAAATGACATCATAAATTGAGATAAACTTATTAAATACAACACAACAACAAAATGTTAAACTTATATCGGTAATTAATATTTAATTATTTAAACCAAATGCTCGCTTTATAACGGATATCACAATAAATGTTCAAAATCTCCACCAAAAAGATCAAGCAACGTTGTAGCCATTCTTCGACTAATCGATTTGCATTTCTTAACATGTCTACAGACGCACTAATGCCTCATCCTGTATGTATATTAATTATTAGCTGCTTTTTTGCTTTTGTTTATTTTATTGTGCCTGATTAATGTTTTTATGTTTATCAACAAATTATAGCGACCTATCTCCAAAAGCATTTATACCGTCTATTTTCTTACAGTTTCTTTGTAATAAATACACGCAAAGCATATCAATGAACCCTAACTACCTTTCCATGTAAGGTTGCTAGGTTTACATAGTAACATTGTGATAGTTTGAATGGGGTAGCTATACAAATAGGGCCTAATAAGCGAGATTGGCTTTCCCAATTATAAATCTGTTGCCTTTGTAACATAATCAGCATATCGATTGTCTTACTACCTTATTCTGGATTATAATAGCTAATTATTTAAACAAGACTGTTATCACGGTGCAAATCATGTTACCTAAATATCATTTGAAAACTTATTGAGTTTGGTACAAGGATTATTAAAGAGATTGAAAACCAAACACAAGTTTTTATGTCGTAATAAAAGTAAGTTTTGTTCGAAATTTCTAAATATGTAATACTATCAAATAAAGTCAATTATTATTATGTCAAATTTGTCTGGAAACTGCGAATAAATTTAGTTATTGCGGCTTGTCTAGTGAATTGAAGTTCGTTTCAATAATGGTGGAGGCGCCGGTAAGAAACAATAGAACCGGTGAAAACATATTTCGGTTTTATAAATATATACATTTTTGTATTAAATCATGAAATTTGTTTATTAGTAAGTAGATTTCTACCGAAAGAAATTAAAGACATTTGAGTATTTGATTTAAATCTCCATTCAAATTGGAAACATATTTGATTTATTTGTAGAAATTCTGTAGCACAGAAAAATATTATTCCCTATTAGGACACGTAGCATTGAAATGTGAGCTTTAATTTATCTTTACATCAATGAGAGCATCCTTGCTGTAATTAAGAAAGATTTATCTTCACAATTATGTAGTAGATAATTTTTCTGTTAGTCATCTTAGATGGCTGCTTTTAATTCTGCCAGATCTTCTAAACTTTCAGCGTTTGTTTAAAATACCTTAAATCATAAAATATTTGCATTATTCGCTATATTCCAGAATTCCAATATCAAGCGAATAAGCAAAGTGATATCTCATATCTGTTGAAGACCTTTATCGTATTTTTCATTATTTACGTATGATAAATAACTAAAATAACGAACAGATTTTTTCCTGCATAGCTTTCGGCTGCTATTCTGTATATTTTGCGAAAATCGCCTTTAGGTATGAAAGCAATATATCGATGGGTGGTCCCCCATCTGTCGGATTTAGTACTACGCATCGGCGGGTTAAAGATTTTGCATATTTTATGAGGGATCACAAAACTCGCAAATACAATCGAACCGTCTAAAAGACGTAATCGAGCCGAAGAAAAATGGAATTATTATTTATGTTCACGGTAAGATTTTGAGGTTTTTCGCGATCATTTATAACGTTAATTTTTAATATTATTTTTGATTTGAGCAGAAAAATGCTTTCAATAGAATTCAAACTGCAGCTGATATTTAACAAGTTATAAACATAAAGATAAACCGTTTCGAAACTGCGCTGCGGTTGAAATTAAATTTATTTTGAATAGGGGAGTTTTAGAACTTAAATGCTGACAAGCCTGTAATTATTTCGGTGAAAAGTTAATACTGTTTATGTTGCTAACTTCGCCGTTGTTTATTTATTAAAAAGCCAATTTCGATGTACATATCTGCAGGCATAATTTTCGTTAGACATTATAGAAAAGGGTATCTCTTCCGAAAATGTATTCATAACCTATTTAGATCACAGCTAGAAGACAATTCCAAGTACCAGTCCAGTGTGGGTGTATATCAGAAGGGAGCCAGTGCTTTTCGCTATGTCAAACTGTCAAACTTAGTTTATTTAATATAAATTAAACTGTAGGATGATATTATTTTTGAAAATTGATCATGTATAAGCAAAGGAATAATTATAAATTAGGTATATATTAGGTGAAATGCAAAAGTTTTAACTCCTCTATTTCTTATCAATGCTTGAAGTACAGTCCCTTAGAGCCATGATATTGATCAAATATGGTGGGGACCACGCTCACTAGAATTGGAGCAACATAGTCAACCGCCTACACGTGTACAAAGAAGGAGATTTTGGTAAATGTTTTCGGTTTTTTTTTCATTGATTTTGATGATGATAGAGCACGATATTACATTATGAGTTCAAAGACGAACAAGTTGGTTAGCTATTGAGCAAAATTGTGGTGTAGAACGTCCAGCTTGCTAAAATGTTTAGGTCGAGGTTTATTTCTGAATATTGCATTTGCAAAATGCTGTCAAGACTCATCGGATATGCTACGACAGTTACCGAGATATAAAGCGTGAATTAAGCCAAAGGAATTTTGATGCTCGATGTGTAATGTTGAATTCTATAGTTAGAGGCACTATTCCTCTGAAACAAGATGCGATTGCTCGGTAACACAACCCATGACCTGTTGTAGATGAGGCTACTCCAGAACCCAGTTGGAATCTAGGTAACTGTCTTATTGGTTGATCTTTTTAGGTACTGTATGATATACTTTGAACTTGGTCTGATACTAATTATACGTATTGGTTACCTCTATTTTTTAGTTTTACTCCTAAATATTTGAATAAGATAAGTCTGGTTCAAATCCCAAATAGATAAAGTTGCCTGAACAACTCGTTTCATTAGAATAACATTAGGAGGTTGGCTAGATATTGGTAAACTCATGTTAGGCATCTCCATTAGATACAGTTGAGGAAGCACTTAATGCGAACAGAATTCTTTGTCGATTATATTTCAAAGGCGACTCTAAAAGATGCTGTTTAGAATCAAACTAGATATTCAGGTATAAAGATGAGATTTTATTTTCACAATTAGTGATTCACGTATATGGGGATGGAAATTTTAAAAATCAAGGATAGGTTTAACAAGAACTAAGACAAGACCGGTTGCGACTGGATACAGTATTTTTTGACGTTGAAAAAAGAGGAGCCTTTAATTGTAAGATGCAGATGAGTCTGGTTTCCAGTTTAATTATCAAGAGAGATACATTTTACCACTCTTATTTATTTTTTGTGTATCTAGGACGCAAATATTTGGGTCATATAATTGTGGTTTCTTTTATAGATTATTAGTCAACACACTCTTTGCCTATGAAGTTTCCTAGTATATTAGATACTGTTGAAAACCTTCAAAAATCCAACATATCCATTCTAGTAAATGAGATTGAAGGTGTTTTTTTTAATGTGTGGTGGGTGCTTAGTTGCAGTGACTCCGTAAGCTGTATTACTTGTCTGGCTATCACTGCAACTCTTGCGGTGTAGTTTAGTGTGTGTAGGTTGTGTTTAAATGGCTTTGTGACAGCATCATATCGCCTTTTATGATGCCGCGCTGTTAATCACTTTGCTCCCAACAGCGAATGGCAAGTCGAAATGTAGCATTAAAGATAAAGCCATTAACCGTGTAAGTATTGACATAAGAATATATTATAAATAAACATAATACTGAATTACTTACACTAAACATGTAAACACGGCTCGAGTGATCACATAAAGGATAAAGTGGACATAAGTATTGTATCGTGATTTATTAACATCTGTTACGTAATATTTCATTTCAGTTTTTGCATTAATTACTGTGGCGTGAAAATACGTAATACGGCTAAAAATAAAACACTTGACAGCGACCCGTACTTATCCGAATTGAGTACTAATAGTGATTGATATCTACTCTTCATTAAATTACTCCTGTGTTAATTTTATGAATAATATATTACCAAACTCCGTATAACGTGCTTCTAAACGAACATGATATTTAACCGCCCCTGTCGTTCCCCTTTGAAATGTTTAAAACATAATGTATGTTTGCGTTCACTTTTAGTCCGTTGTTGTTCTATTATTCATGTCTGAGAAGTTCATTACGAGCTCTTCTATAACGAAAGCGCAATGAGCCTTTGTTATTCACGTCAATATAGTAGCACTCTTGCAAGTGTTGTTTTTTAATTTTGATGTTGACAAACTTGTTGTAAAAGCATGTCATCGGAGCGTGACAAAAAGGATATTCTTAATATAACTATGACTATGCAATACAAGGGGCCTTTCTTATTATGAAATTAGTGCTTGTAAATCGTTATTGTCGATGAAAATTATGGTTGTAGCACTAGTTTCTGAATATGGTGAAATATGAAAGTGGAAGAAAAGAAGGTTAATACTGACAGTATTCATTGCAGGCTTGTATTTGGGGGTAGACTACCAACCGATTAATGAACAAACTTAATTTAGTAGTCTATTTAAAATGGAAAGAAACAGTTTGATTCATTTCCATACATACAAGAGGCCATAGAGGATAAGGCAATACGTTCCAAGCAGATTTTTTCCAAAATGGACAAATTTGAGAGCAGCGCGGTTATCAAATATCTTTGCCAGAAAGGTTCATCATCTCAAAAAATTCACATGGATATGATGATCAAGTACTGGGTGAATTTGTACATTGATATCCTTTATATCAGGTGGTGAAGAATTAGGCAAGAAACCTGTGAATAAGGTATTGGTGCTGGATGGTCGAAAACTATTGCTTACAAAGAAAACATTAATCTGGTCTTGATCCTGAAAGATAGACGAATCACTGAGAAATTCATAGCTCAACTTGTGGGTTTTCAATAGGTAGCATAGAAATCATTTTACATAAAGAATTTAACCTCAAAAAGGTGACTAGACGATAGGTACCGAAAATGTTGACGCCGGAGCGAAAGCATTCGACAGGTCACTTCAGAGACGAATTTGGCCATCATTAAGCGAGATCCTGAACACTTCCTAGGAAGATTTGCTACTGTGGATGAAACTTGGGTTCACCATTATGAGCCTGAATGAAAAAGGCAGAGCATGGAATGAAGGCACAAGGGTTTACCACCCCCTCGAAAGTTTCATGCAACAGTATTTGCGGGATGACGATGTAATTATCCTTATAGACTTTTTACAACGTGGTCAGACTACAACTGAGCAATATTATGCTGCTTTAATTTCAAAACTGCGTGATTCTATCAACGAGAAAGAGGAAGCGAAAACTCAGGCGGGTGTGCTGTTTCATCAGAACAACTCTTCTTCCCACAGGGTCTGTGTTTCAATGGCCACAATTCATAATGCACGCTTCGAAATTCTCCAACAGCTGCCTATTGTCCATATTTGGCCCTTAGTGACTCCCGTATATTCCTCAAACTCAAAGAACATCGTCGTGGTATTCATTTTCGATGATAGAGGTGAATTAATGATTTGCAGCCCAAGACAAAACATTTTTTTTCTGAAGGTGTTAAAAGGCGTCTACCATGGTTACGTCAAGTGTTTCGGTCTTAGGGGACTACGTTGAAAAATAAAAATTCTACCTTTCCAAGTTCGGTTCGTTCTATGTCAGGTGACTGAATTGCCCTCGTAAATTATATTACTATTGAGAGAATATGCTTTATAGGATCTTATGAGTATGCTGACTTCGTAAAAATAGCACAGATATGAGTAAATGTTAGGCATACGTTCACAACAATATCTCTTCTAGGTCTTTTATAAACTACACAAGGACTTCTCTTCCTAAATAATTTGAATATTATGTTCATTATCATAAAATGCAAGAACTATGACGTGTTCCTATTAACCATCAATTATTTCGTTTGAAATAATTTTGTAATCGTATTTATAGCGAGAAGTTAATGACAAACTGCGGAAATAAACATTTAATATCGTTTATAATCATTCCATATATTTGACAACAAAAATTCAAATAAGTTACCTTGGAATAGGATAGTTGATCAGTCTAATGCATTTATGTACAATGTATGTTATCGAATATTGTTTTTTAATGGACGTGATAGCAAAAGATATTCATTCAACCCGTACACAATTAATTTTCTGTGCGCTTTTAAAATAAATACCAATATGATCTTTACATTATTTAAATTATTTACCTAGAATAGTAGACTATTCTAGGTTAGATACAGTCGATTTTGAAGAAAATGTTTTCCCATATTAAATATTAGAGATGACATTGCTTGTCAGACAAATTGTATATACAAATATCAAGACATTGTATCCGCTTAAAATTAAAGAAGGAACGATTGATTCATTGTCTTCTTTCATATTGCACTTCATATATTAGGAAAAAGTCGCACGTAAAGTGTATAAAGTTGTACTTATGTAGTCATCATACGAACTTGTACACTTATAGTTTAGTATCATTTACATAGTCCATTCGCGATTCACTTAAAACAAATCTCACCTTCCTGTCCTACATTTTACTGCAAAGGTTATCTGCTCCGTTTCCTAGTAAGGTGATTGATGTTTCCTGTCCGAACAAGTGCTCTTTCTTGCGACTGATTGATACAGGCTTGCTTTTCTGTGTGCAGTAGGATTGAGTTCTCTTGCTGGACGTTAACGATAGAGATGTGGCATGACTACCTTGACATGTATCGCATCTCTGCCTCTTCTGTTTCATGCATAATAGATATCTGAAACAAAGAATCTGTTATAATGAACTCCAGAATGAGGAATAATATGTTTCTCTAGATTATACCTATTTGTTTGTAACTTTTACAACGTTAGCGATATAGTGAAATATTTAAGACGATATTATAATCTAAATTCTTTATTTTTGTTCCAGTCAGTGTTCCAGAATATCGGCTATTCTGTGTGTTTTTTTTTCGACTGCACTGGCGGGACAACCCCGAAAGGCAAATTCGGCCAAGAGAAAGACCAATCGTGCCTCCATGCCGTTTCAGTCCTCTCAACCAGGTTGCACCCGCACAAAGAACTCCAACACCTGGTCAAGAGTTAATTGACTTACTCCGGGATCGTCTAATTGATCGACCCCAAAGTATCTTCGCCTCTCCTAGTCCGCTGTTGAGCAGTCAGCACATGGACTGGAGTTTCCTCCGAACTCCCACAGTTTCTATACAAGGGGGAATTTACTATGCCCATGCGATGCATGTGTTTTCATTCATGACTTTTCCGAATTTTCTGAAAGATTCTGAGTGTTAACTGACCCTCATTTTGGGCTACCTAACTCCCATCATATACCTTTTCGCTCAAATAAGATCAAAATTTTTCAACGGGCTTCGTCAGATCGAAAAACAGATCACCCGTCGTTGACGATTCATTGAAAGCGTGATATACATAGTTAGAAAGAACCAAGATTATGGCAGGTGGAAATTTTCTTCTTAAAAAGTTGAATTTCATGGACTCCGCTACTTGGAATATTGAATGTCAGAATTGTTTCAGATTATTCTAGATTTGATGATTTTTGGAGCTTAGATCTATCTTTACCAAAATTTTAAAAGGTGTTTCAGTTGTTGTCAACGTTGTTATAAGTTTTCGAAATCTAAACTTCAATAATTTCAATTTTTGAAACCCGAAATAACAAGTTATATTCTATCTTGTTCTTGAATCCTTTGTCATTCTAGGTCGATCTAAGTTTATGTTTTATTGTTCTAGTGTTTTAGATCGTCCCCCTTTGTTCCTAAATTCAAAATTTGACAAGTTGTTCCAGATTGTTTTAATTGTTCTACGTAATTTTCATTTCAACATTTGAACTAAGAATCTGAATTAATATTATTATTAATTGCCAATTCAAGAAACACAACAAACAAATTTTTCTCTTTGCGTCTCTTTGTTCGATATTTGTTTTGTTGGGTATTGTTCCTTCTATACTGCGTCAAAGTTTCGCAAAGTAATACTCTTCACGCCCAAATTATTTTGTAAAATCTTGTTTATTGGAGTCCTACCAATACCCAAGGTGTTCCTAATAATCCTCTACGTGATTCGATTGTCGTCTTGAATCATACTTTGTACGGCGCCTTTTATGAAAATGTAACTGTCACAGCGCTCAAACGAGAGCGAAGCAGATTCATGAAACGGTTCTCGAGAAAATATCGATGAAAATTTAGCCCTATAAGGCGCTAATGTGCCCTGCTGGGCGTTTGGCCTCTCGTTGAGATTAACAAGGTGAACCTACCTGCCGAGGAGGGAGTAGATCTATCAAACGGTTATTGAGCTAGGTAACATTTATATGATGAAAATGTTCTCCAGAAAAATTTATGAAAATGTAACTGTCACACCGCTCAAACGAGTTAATGTGCCTTCCTGTGAGTTTGTCCTCTCGTTTAGATTAACACGACGAACCAACTTGCCCAGAGCGAAGCAGATTCATCAAACGGTTCTCGAGAAAATATCGATGAAAATTTAGCCCTATAAAGCGTTAATGTACCCTGCTGGGCGTTTGGCCACTCGGTTAGATTAACAAGGTGAACCTATTTGCCGAGGAGGAAGCAGATCTATCAAACGGTTATCGGGCTAGGTAATATTTATATGATGAAAATGTTGTCCAGAAAATTTATGAAAGTGTAACGGTCACAGCGCTCAAAGGCGTTAATGTGCCTTCCTGGTAGTTTGTCCTCTGGTTTAAGTTAACAAGATGAACCAACTTGCCCAACACTCAGGGCGATGAGTACAATCTTTTCCACCCCTCGGAGATCGAAAATTCGACAAATGCGCGGCTAGATTTTTTTCGTTTTTTTTTTAAATATCTCGGCTATTAAGAGAGACAGGACCGAAATCTCTTCGATAAAACACTCGGGGCGTTGAGTACAAATCTATCGGTTTTTTTTTAAATATCTCGGTCTTAAAGCGAGATTAGACCAAAATCAAAGGCGTCAATGTGCCTTGCTGGCAGTTTGTCCTCTCGTTTAGATTAACAAGACGAACCAACTTGCCCAGAGCGAAGCAGATTCATCAAACGGTTCTCGAGAAAATATCGATGAAAATTTAGCCCTATAAGGCGCTAATGTGCCCTGCTGGGCGTTTGGCCACTCGTTTAGATTAACAAGGTGAATTTATTTGCCGAGGAGAAAGCAGATCCATCAAACGGTTATTGAGCTAGGTAACATTTATATGATGAAAATGTTATCCAGATTCTGTTGCTTAGAAAGCTACTATAGTTTTATAGTTCGGCAACTGTTAAAAGCTTGTCGAAATTGTAACAGAATAATTTTATTCTGATTTTAAAAATTGTCATTTTTTCTAGACCTACCAGAACTATTCTCACAGCTGTATTTATCAAAGCGGTAAAAACCATCTGGACAAATTTTTAGTTTCGTGAATATACTATTAAGTCTTATATAACAATTCAAAGAGTGTTATGTAATAATTTCAACGCAAACCTGCTTTTTGTTACTTGCTCAACTTATTTCGCTGTCAAGCAACACACATTCATAAGTTAATTCATACAACTAAAATTTCTGGGATTTTATTACCGAATAAAATGCTCATAACATGACGTGCCTGTAATATAGTTAATAAGTATTTCATAGATGTTTCCTCATTCATGACAAATGTGTACTCATTTAAATCTAGAGCTACTTTGAAGTGCGTCTCGCTACAGTAATTACATTTGTTGTTATTGCATTCCACATAAATGCTTTAAACTTATATTTCTCCGACAGAAGCTAAATATAAACAATACCATTAAAGTTTAATTTAATCTATTTAAATGCTTCCACTACTGTTTCGAAAAACATACACCTTGGTAACTTTAGTTTAGATATTAAAATATTCGATGTGTTTACTGCCAATGTACATACCTTTGCAACAAGCCGAAGGTCTTAACTTTATATTACATTTTGCGTCTTATAAATTTGTAAAGTTATGAGCAGATTTAATTTTGAAAGTTATTCAATTTTGGAACACATCAAGTTAATATTGGGAAATTAAAATTAGTAACAACAGTAATTCTAATACAAACTACTTATGTACATAGTATCATATACATGCATGTAAGTATGAATCTGATTCGCTGATACACTTTTTTTAAGTATTCAGTTATTCAACAAAAGTTGACGTCGTGTCGAGCTCAATTACAGACAAAAGGTTTTATAGCAACCATGTTTTTTCATATTAGTTCGAATTTTGAACGGAAAATTGTTATTTCATCTATAGCGTCAACGATTTTTAAACTTTTTAACTACATGTTTCAATATTTTTCCCGAACTGGCAATCGAAAAAAAAAAGCTATAAAGCATTTCAACCCGAGATAAAGCATACAAATGCGACGCAATTTACAGAGATTTAATAATTTCAGTAATAAAACAGAATTGTGCTTTTTCTTTGTTAGCCACGGTTTTGAAGTGAAATTAATATATCAAGGGAAGTTTTATTCTGCGCTTTTAACTGTATACTCATGCAGCAAATGAATATTTTTAGTCACCAAACGTAAATGGAAAACAAACAACTGGGGGTAATTAACATTGTTAATGTTAAATATACTTTTTTAGTAAATAGAACTGTAGACGAATTGTGTTTTTGTGGTAAAGTGAGTGAAATAAATAGTACTCAACCAAGTTTGCATAAATATTTTGTTAGAATCACATAACGTAATGTTTGCTGTTTTATTTTTGAAGAGAAATTTAGGGCATGCAAACAATAGTCATCTGCTTTAATAGAAACTTCGAGTTTAAGTGATCAAACTACATATATTGATATAAGTTTAATCAGTAATCTCCGACAAGTTTTTAACTATATTGATGTAAGGATTTCCTAATTCTAATGTATTTTCTTACATCATATTAGACACCATTTCCCAGGAATTAGCCAAGGTTTTTCATGAAAGTCATATACAATAATTTTTAGTAGGGATTTCGATAAAGCTTGTTTCATAACTTTATTTCAGAACTGTATACGTACTGTGCTAGTCTGTCGTTTAAGTTAGTTAGAATTAACTTCGAACTGGTGTAGTTATGTATTTTATAATGATGATAAAACATGTGGTGTCTTTTTTATTTCTGGTGCTTCTTAAGGGCTTAACTTAAGGTCATTTGATAATTACTGGGTGCCAAATGTGCGAAGTTGATTGCACTTTAGTTTTAGAAAGAAGTGCTTGACAATTTCCAGATATCTGATATCAAATTCATGGATTTGTATTCATTTCAAATATCTTGAATAGTAAAATTGTTTGTTTCGCTTTAGTTCTATCAAAGAATCAATATTCTTCTCAATTCATAGTTATTTACTAGATGTTGTATCGTTGTACTTGTAGTGTATTCTATTCACCATTGTAAATAAGCATCGGAAGATATGAAATTAAAAATAAACATTATTCGCACTCACGCATCTTGAATCAGTCCGTAAGGTTTAAAATTCGAACCAAATAATTCTATTTCTGCCAGTCAACTTCAAATAAATGGCATAATAGTGTATGTAGTGACACATATATTTTTGCTCAGAAACTGTCCGACTTCATTTAAGAATAGGTCTAACAAGGATGAGGACGTTTGGAAGAAAGAAACGAAAAGCTGCGTGTTTTACAAACATTCCTTCAAGCAACATGAATAAACCAAAACCATTACAAAGATCAACGGTATAAACAGACAACAGAATTGCACCTAAAAGTATGTAAACTGTTTCTAAAAAGCTGTTGCCGTTGAGAAGTGACGAAACGGATTATATTTGATTGACTCATTGTGAAGAATATTTTGAGAGAGAACCAGGAGAAAAGTGTTTACGGACTAAACAAAATTTGGCAGAAATAAACAAATTTTTTCTATTATTTGTTGCAATTGAATACAGAAACTCGTTTCTCGTAGTCAGGCTCTGCCACTTCTCAATCAAGCTCTAAGTAAAGCAGGTGGAATTCATCTTTTTAAAATTATTAAAAATTTCCACATTCATTCCAGCATCAATCGTATCATTCTTTTATTCCAAACTAATTCATAGATGACCTTCAATGGCTGGCAAAACTCTCAGTTCTACTTCTGAAGTGCGTACATTTTTTTTTGAATAGATAACGCTTCCCATTAAATCGAATCCTTTTGATAGCTTTTTGAAGATTATGGAGAACTAGATAGTGTTGCGCATAAGTCTTACGTGTTAAGAAACATTTCTTGTGATACTCTCCCATTATATAAACCATACAAATGATGTTACTATAAATATGGACTTAAGCCTACTTGACGGATAAAAAATCTACCAATGGTAGTTTGTGATGATATCAAAGTTTACCGTTATTTATCTAGTTGGACATAAGGAGATAAGAGTGTCAGATTTTTCATATGAATACCAAGCATAAAGTGCTTTTTATTTTTCATGTACTAGATTCAAAATAAATGCTAAAAATATAAGCACCCTGCATAGTACAAAATCCTGAATTAAAATTCTCAGGCTAAGATTAGTAAAACCATTTTAAAATTACAAATCGGTTTTCAATAGACGTCAATGAAAGGCAGACAATTGTCTCGGAGAATAAATGCCGGTTCTTCGAGAATAAAGCCACTACATGAATTGAAAGCAGTAATTTTGCAAATGTAACGGTATTTTTGTGTTAATTTCAACAGCGGTAATGGCGGTTAATTTAGTTACCATCTCTATTACAACTTTTTATTATCTGTTTAGTGGACATTGTTATAATATCCAAACATTATTTCTATTAATTAATTAATTTCTGTTGTTTGTCTTGTTCTCGTCTGGGACTACGTAAAGCGATTTTGTGGCAGAATTAATGTTGTAAGCCGCTGTTAACTTTGAGAATTATGAAAATTTTATATTAATGGAGTAAGTTGAGTAGTAGAACCATTTTCAATTACATTGATATAAATTTTAAATAGGTATAAATATTATTATTAGGGAGGAAATAAATGTGACAGAATTGAGAAGCCATAAATTTTAAAGACACATAGATTATTGTTGTAGAGCTGTATTGATTTTATGGAATTATTGACCGACGTGCGTGTTCTACGTTTTTTACGTTGTCATTTGAAAATTGATATAAATTTTTATATCGAAAAAGTTCCTAACCGTTTTGTTAGATAGCAAATCATCCGCCATTATTTGTTTTCTTTCTCCCATTTCCTTATTTGATCTGAGTACCTCTTATGGATCGTATCTTATAAAAACCACGAGTAGGTAGAAGTTTTATTGCCTTTTGTCTGTCATATTTTTATTTCTTGTTTAATCTCTTTCAGTGTTTGCACAGGATTGTAAATTTTTATACAGTTCTGTCAATAATTGTCAGGAGTAAATACACTAGAGCTTATTTTTTATCTGGATAAAATTGCAGATTCTTTGGACGATTTAAATTATCTGAGTCCTGTAGAATGAGCTGATGATGGACTTAGAGGTATTTGATTTAGCTTTTCTATCAGTTTACACACGTCATCAACTAATCAGGCTAGTTGGTAAATAAAACGCGCCACATTTAAAAATTACTAGTTTCTATTTTGTTATAGGTTATACTTTTAAAAGATATCAGTCGAAATGTAAACTTATACGTCTAGGTATTTTAATAGATTTTTTTATTTACTATTCACCTCCAATACAGACAAGAGATTAAAACGTTCAGGCGGCAATGGGTTAAAATGAAAAGCTGTTTACACATGAATGATATGAAGCCAAAACAATGAAATACAAAGATTTTATTTGTCTGAAAATGGTAGCAGAAAATAGTAGCCTCTCCTAGTACCCCATATTACTCAAAAATTGTTTATCGAATTGATTATCAGGAAATTTCCGAGTGAAAGCTTTCTTCAAACTATCATTTGTCGATGAGGAGGCATTTCCCATTAGTGCCAAATCTGTATAACTCACAAAAACCATCTTCGTAGTTTGATGTCAATATTCTGCAATTCTATTTTTTTTTATAGAACCTCAAATACTTACAACCTTATTGAAAACACTAACTTCAGTAATTATGTTTCGCATGCGAAATAATAGACATCAACAACACATCTAACCTAACATGTAGCCTTCATGTTAATAAGATAGCATTCGCGCCCATTTCTCAGGATAGATCAGTTGGAAAGCTTGAAGTAATCTTTCGAAATAGCTGGAGCAATTCAACGATGACGGGAAACGTTTTAAATCAGTTGGGTAACGTCGTTGATAACGATGAACTGATCCAAATGCTAAATAAAACACGCCTATTTATTGCATTTCATCAAGATTTTTTTGCAATGCCTCAACTAGCTTCGAATGATGCTGTCTCTCCAATTGAAGGCAACGTTTAAGGGATTTGGAACTGCAGTGCCCTGCGATTTTAATTAATGTCCGGTCGCTTATACCTCCTTTGCTTAGTTCATTTACTGTAGCAGCTCTATTAGAATGATTTATGATTTTTATTTCTTCTTTTACCTAAATCTTTTTAGATTGCTGATAATTTAGTCCATTTAGACATCTCATTCACTCTAATAGGACATTCTTCGAACCATCTTTTCGAATTTTGTTTGTTGTGGAAGAGATTTACAGCCAAAACGAGTCTACTGCATTTTATATTGTCCCATTTTTCTAAGAGTAACTTAAATAACTGTAATAGACAAGTATTGGTATCAGAATTTGATATTAGATATTTTCTATCACATATTTTATTTGCCCATTTTAAGTTTTCTTTGGATTATATTCAATTTGTTCACCATTCATACCTTCAATTAACAAATGGGAGCGCAACAGAGAGGCCTCTCATTGGCAGAATACGCCAGGACAAAAGCAGGTGAAGGCACTGTTATCAGGATCGCCTAAGACAGCAAAGATGTTGCTATCTTTCAGCAAAGGGGATCTTGAACTGCTGGCAGTGTTTTTGATAGATCATGAAGTATCACCTACATAATCTCGGTAAAACTGAAGATCAAATCTGCCGTCTATGCCAAGAAAATCTAGAGACAGCAGAACATATTTTGTGTAAATGTATTTCTGTCAGTCATACTCGACATCAACACTTTAGTAGGCCGTTGCTAACGCCTACTGGCATTCAGGACGAAAATTCCAGACTAATTCGAAGGTTCATTAAAAGCCTCGAACTAGTATAACAACCAGAACGGCGATGTTACAATACAATACACTGCCCTCAGATCTAATCTAATTTGATCTAGTGGTCTCACCAACCCTCCAGGTTCATTCAAAAACTGCGAGGTGATAGAACTTCTTTTGAAGACTTGTAGTTCTCCTTTTTTTAAAATTTTAGCCATAGCTAATACTACAGTTTTATTGAAAACGGTAGAACTAGTCTTTTTTCTATGGCTGTGCTGTGTGTATGTTGGTTTGTGTCTTTAAGGGTCATATTTATAGCTCGTGCTTGAAGTTGTGCCGATGCTCGAAATTTCGACGTAAATGTCATTACAAATATGTCAAAATCGCGTGCTCAAGCATAGCCACAACCTCAAGTACGAACTATAAATATGACTTTAGAATGTAATATGTCTCAGTACGGCTCATATGGACTTATTAAACCGTCTCTTATGTACATATACATTGTGGTTATAGAGAGCAATCTTTTACCCACCACCTTACAAACTAACCGGTTGTCAGATCATAGATGGGACAAAACATTATCTCACATCTGAATCTAAAATCTATAAAGACAACAATTTAATTTAACCCGAATAAACAAAAATCTACTTCCTGGTCTAAATTCTGATCATATCAATGAAGTTTATATTCGTAATTGGCTTGAATATTCCAAACCTTTCACATCGCAATTTCCGGCATTGTTTTCATTCACGCGTTCACTTCAGTTTCCTAAACCATTTGCATATCCGGAAAATTTAATGAAATAATTATCTTCCGCTGTCCATCTTGTTCTGCTTATATTAAATTTTCCCGCTAAAATTTGCTAAAGTCCCGGCGACAAGTCAGCAATTATGAAAGCAATTATTGTTCACGTATAGAAAAGTAAGGAGAATGTGTGTACTCTAGGGAAATTAAAGCTTACTGTAAAATTTAATTATGTTCCCATGTACATATTTATGTTAGTCCACCAGGAAAACGAAGCTGCTGTCACGTTGATACGTATTGTATGTGTATATACTTACATACGTTGTAGATCGAGAACGAGAACAAAACTTTAAATTAATCCAGGAAGTTGACGATTTTCGCCTTGTTAAAGGTGTGATATTATGTAGACTGTTAAGTATACGTATGATGTTTCAAGTTTCTTCTACTTTAGTTTTAAGTTAAAAACTTTTTGTGTTTTGCATTATTTTCAAGTCTACTTATAAAAGATACGACGGTTCTTTTTATCCCGCTATAAGTAATGATTGGAACTTTACTTTCAGTACTTGAAAGTTATTATGAATAGAGTTATGAATGATGTCGCTGTTTTCCAGATTGTATTAATTCCTTGGTTAAAAGCTCGCAGTCTGTCGTCTCAACCTTCGCCTGTCTAAATTAGAAGTTTCAACATTGAATAGAAAGATTCATCATTAATTTAAGAAAGTACAGGCACACTATTATAATGCAGCGGAGGACAATAATTATTTCGTAGCGTTTAGGCACCGTGTAATAGAATTGCTTTATTATTTGTTTTACTGATACCAGTAAATATTACCTTTATGGCTTTTGTGGACTTTTGCTTGAGTAATTGAGCGTAAAAAAATTGTGTTTCCAAAGAATCCTAAACTCGTAAATTGTTAAGCCCAAACAAACGAACCGGTTAATACAAGAAGGAGATTAATGGCCACATATTTTGGCTGCAATTGAAATAAAAGTCAAATGGAATCCACATTGACTTATGTGTATTATGTGACCTCGAAGAAATTATAATCACAGGGCTCTTGTTAGGGTAAGCTTGGAGTGACTGCTCTTTTAGCCTTTTTATTTCTGTGGGATCCAGTTCCTATGACAACGTGGGTGGTGAGTGTCTGGATCGATGTGTGACTCTCTTCTAATCGCTACTTGCAAGAGAGACCTGTCCGGATCTAATGATTTGATAATAGAAATGTTTTGCTCAAATACAAACTCACATGACCATGAAAAGAAAGTATAAAATCCGAAGAGTCAAATTAGTTCCAATATCTCGGATTCGATGTTATCCTTAAACAACTTTTTACCGCAGCTCTTTCAGACCAAATTTTCTGTTCTGGTTTCTTTTTCTGTCATTTGATTTTGAAAATTCCGAGTTGATTCTGCTCCACTAATTATTACTAGAATTTTTCTAGAAGCATCTAGCGTTCCTTCACTTCTCATATTGGTTCTTGTAATACTATTTTATTGTCATTTTCCTAAAGTGGTTATTCATTGTATTGATTGTCGTTAAGAAGAACTTGTCCCTAGTGTCTCGTTTGTGATCCTCTTTGTTTTTTTTGGTAATATCGTTTGGTATTCCTTTCTCATTTTCTTCTCTCAATGTTATCATTTCATTTTCTATCCACTCCCCCTCACATCTTGATAGAACTAATTTTTCAGCTGCTTTATTGGTACATCTCTTAATTGTACTTCATCTAGAATCTAAATCGTCCTTATTATTAGTTTCCTTCCTTAACTGCCAATCTAGTTCTTCTCTGTATTATTTCTTTCTTCTTTCAGTATTTGTTTAGCTCGTTTTCTACCTAAATTTCTTCGTCCGCAGTGCCAGTGTAAACGATTCTGTAGTTAGTTTAATCTACACTAGGTTTTCATTTATTGGTTTGAATTCCATTATATTTTCTCTTAGTTTTCTTAGTATCATGAATTCTGCTCTCTTATTACCATAATTTTTATTTCCTGAATATGGTATTGTAAAATATTCTTTATATAACATGCTTTGTCTTTGGCATTGAACCTGTTGTATTGTGACTGTATCTATTGTATTTCCTTGCTACTTCTTGCATTTTTTTTTACTATTAACATGGTCCTTGCACGCCATGTACCAACTATGAGTGTTTCGGTTATCAACTTCATATGTCTTATCCTAACAATCTTTCCTGCTTCTCTCAATGTTCTTGCTGATTGCTTTAACTTCCTTGGAAGATTTCTTTCCCGTAATGTCAAATCACTATTAATGTATATTTTTCCTCGTTGAATTTAATTTTTCTTCTGAGTATTTCGAATTTTCCATCAAAGATTTCAATTGCCATAATTTGCGTAATTCTTGTTACCTCTTTATTGCTTGCTTGTATCTCTATTTCGACTACAATTACATTGGTTTTACGTTTTTCTTTCTTCCATATTTTCCACTCTCCTTTCTAAGTTCCTAAACGTGTTTTAAATCTGCTTCCATTTCTGAATTACCGCTTTAATTTCAGCACTTCGCTTTAATTTGGTTGTTGCTGTTTTTCAATTGTTATTTTATTCTGTTCTTTTCTAATTTGTTTTATTTCTTTCAATAAGTACCTCTGTGCAGATTTCGGCGATCTTCGTTTTTTTAAATTTCTGTAAAACATTGCAGCGTTCTCTTCTCCTTAACATTTGAACCAGCATTCTTAATATTAACCATTTTTATTTTATCTTTACTTCTGTCCTTAATGCGGCCCTGTCCAACGTTTTGATAGTGCTAACCGGTCAACAAGTCTAACTTAACCTTGCCTGCCAATTTATTTACAACTTTATTGAATGATCTAATTCAATGTTTATTTAGACGTTATGATTTATTGAATTCTAACTCACTATTCGTAATGATTAATTAATCTTGTGTGATTTTTTATTCACTTTCTAAAGCTGTATTGCTTATCGAGAATATCCACAAAAGTTCTAGCGTTTTTAAGTGTTTGCCGAGTCTCTATGTATGAGATGAAACCCCGCTTATAAACCTACCATAATAATTTTTGCAATTATTTTTATATGAAAACGGAAAGCAGACCCAAAATCACATTCTATACTTAATTTTCTAAAGCAGATTATTCACTGTCAGCAATCTATTTTTAAGGTAACATGCATTTAATTATTGTCGAAGTAAAGTAAGCCGATAAGCTAATTAGCCTTATAAAGGTCGTAGTACGGAGTAACCCTGCACTGTGCTTGCAGCATTCATTTAGGTTGATGTCTCTAATTGGACTTGATGTTTAAGAAAAACTTCGCTAATTAACTAAATATTGCGTCGCAGTAGCTTTCACGTCTCATGTTTTTAGATTTGTTGCCGTTTATTTTCTCGGAATCGAAAAAGAAAACAACCCCAAGCGTTAATTCTTTTCTACAAGCTGCTTCTTGGATTGACGGTCAACTTACCTATTAAAATGTTTCCTGAAAACTCCGCTAACCCAATAAAGAGCTACCGGATTCGCGCACGAGTTCAGGTAGCGTAAACAGAATCCTACGATCCTCAAATAATGCCAGAAGACGTTGTATTCTTCTTGCGCGTTCGGATGGAAGTAGAAGAACAACATGAATGTATGGTACGGTAGAAAGCAAATGGCGAAAACTAGGACGAATATCAGGACTGTTACTGCAACCTTCTTTCTAGCTTTTATCTGAAACGAAAGAAAAAAATGGTAAATAAGCTAATAATAATAAATATACTATAAATTAAGTGTTGGTTATATTTATTGGATAATTCAATTATACAGAATATACGTAAGGACAACTTTCCCGGAATACAATGAGTAAGAAGGAAGCATTAGGAAACGTGCAAAAATTCTCATAATAGCGAAATAACCGCCTGTGAGAATCAATATTACAAAAATAGGGGGAAAACTTAATTGGAGATGAAAGCAATATCATAAAAAAAAATACAAGGAGCAGAGTCAGATATGAAAGGCGAATAACGTGATTAGACTATGCTACAGCTAATGAAAACGACTAGGTAGATACAAAATACGTTTACATAAATAAGAGAGGGCAGGTACAAATGTATATATGACGAAAGTTAGCAACATTCTGAAATAAAGAGAGAGATATTTTCATTAGATGCGGACTTTTCATGAAAAAGTTTTTACATAACTTCGTTAAGAAATTCTGCTGCTTTTACCGAATAATTTAATGAGCAAGATACCATAAACGTTTTCTCTTTTATTTTTCAAGTTAGAATTATTTTCTTCTTTTAGCCATAAAATTGGATAATAGCCCACTAAAATAATTTCAGTTTTTGTAACATTTAATTGAAGAAGTAAGAGAGGTTTAAAATAGGGTACTTAATCATTTCCACAATTTTGGAATCATATGGACATTGTCCAAAAAATATGTATCTTTCTAGGAAATTGACACAGTCTAGCCAGTGAAATCTACTACAACTGTTGTTTTTTATAGAATATGAAATACATGTTATATAATTATATTATGCGCACATTCCTTTTTTTATTAATTAAATGCTGATTCGGTAGAAGAGTTCGTAAATTACAGTCGACTTGGGTGTAGGCATGAAAGTGACTTTATGTAAATTACATCTGGTTTAGGCAGTATAACATCTTACAAAGGCACTATTCGAGTAACATTGTTAGCTGCGTGCTTCTGTTTCTGCCAGGTGAACTGGGTGAAAATGTGTCTTTTAATTAGTTTAGCTGTTTCTCTCAGTTGTTTTTTGTATAACTACCTATTTAAGTTTAAATATCAAATATTATCTGTAAATTGTCACAGAAAAAAACATGTTAAAATTTGTATTGAAGGGGACTAAAAACCTATTAGTTAGAGTCTTGTTTGTGATTCATGCATGACTGTTCATTTAGGGTTCATTTAGATTGTAATTAAGTCATTGTCACATGAATTAATGGATTTTTGCCGATACGTGAACTAATGCATAATTTAAGAAAACGAAAATTGTATTTTATTACAAACTTTACCACCCTCTTTTACCAGGTAGGGGTTGAATTAAAAAAAAACGCTGAATTATCTGTTTCATTAATTCTGCCAAAAAACTTTATACCAATTTTCAAGGAAATTGGACCACAAATAGCTATTTATGTTACAAGTACATAAAGTAGTACTTTCTTGACTGAGTCGAATAATATATAATAATAACGAAGTCAAGATGGGTCGGTAACGGGTCGATGGCCGCAGTGGTTAGGCGGCTGACTATTGTTGTGAGAGGACGATAGGTGCCGGGGTTCAATTCTCTGGAGGGACGGTGACATTTTTTCAGAGAATTTAATCCCGGATCGACTTGCCATTCGCTGTTGGGAGCAAAGTGATTAACAGCGCGGCATCATAAAAGGCGATATGATGCTGTCACAAAGCCATTGAACGTAACTTACACACACAAACTACACCGCGAGAGTTGCAGTGATAGCCAGACAAGCGATACAGCTTACGGAATCACTGCAACTAAGCACACACCACATCAAAAATTAAAATTATATGTTCTTATTTTGACATTTATTTCACACTGACATAAGAGTCCATTGTTCAGTTTTTAAGTACTAGTACTTTAAAGTAGCACTTTATGGACGGTAATGTATGTAGCTCATAAAGTAGGCAACTATTATGCAGTCGAATACAAAATATTTTTTCGATACAAACTTTGCCACCCTTCCCCTTCCCCGCTAGCTTCTTTGGGACTAAATTTAAACAAAAAGCTGAGGAACGTGTTTCATCAATTGTGTCAAGGAGTAATAGTACCAAATTTCGGGAAAATTCAATTTTAGAAATATTATTTACTACACAAACTTTGCCACCGCCTTTCACATAATTTCACCACGTCTCAGCCGGTTAGGGATTAAACAAACTTCACCACCCTCCTTTCATGTTCGTAGGCGCAAAATTTCGAAACATAGCTTCTTAAATGATGTATACAATATAACATCAATATGGCCTCCAAATTTTAAATTTCTACCCTTAGTGGTTTAGGCTGGGTATTGATGCATCAGTCAAGACAATGCCTTTGATATACATGCATTATTGCGTAATATAACATCAATGTTTGTACCCACTTTTTACATTGAAAGACTGTTGTGTGTAATGGCGAAACTCCTGAATCCTATTTATGGCTAGTGTGAGTGCAACATGCCTGAGATAAAGCATGGCCTGATAGAGAGACGGCAGATCTCTTGCGTAGCCACTGATTGGGTCAATTCTGGCAGACCATTCAAAACGATTTCGTTCAAAAAAAGATGTTTCCAAAGGTATTTTTAAAAGAAGGCCAATGGAGTAGTATCACTGTCAATTTGATAACCACACTACTAGCTGAAACAGAAACTCTCATGTTGCAGCGCACTTTACACTTACACTTTTCCACGATCAAGGATCATGTCCTCACCATCTCCGACAGAAACCAGACGACCGTCATGGTATTCCTGACTTGGTGTTCGAAAAAATTAGCTATTATTATTAATTATAGCTTCTGGTTTCAAGTGGAGAGTTTTAAAGACCATTAAATCATATTTCACACACCAGATACTCCACACCGTCTGGAAGGGAAGAGAAACTTTAAACAGGTGGATACTGTCTGGAGTTCAGCAAGGCTAGGCACTGGGCGTTCAGCATCTATGTCGTTGACATTCCTAACCCAAACAAACTCCAAACAAACGCTGAATGTTCGAGGTTATCTGTGCAAATGACAGCGCCTCGGTGGCTTGTACAAGCCTAGAAATCTCAGCTCACTTTATTCAGGTGCAACTGGCTTCAATCGTTGGATTCTGTGACCCATGCGATCTGAAGATCAATCCGAAGATGGTCGAATATCTAGTTGCTTCATTCCACATCCTTTCATGGTGGATGGGGTGGGGGTCTGCAACTAGTACTCTCATAGACTTTGGGAAAACTCAACAAAAGATTTTTCGAACAGAGTCTCTTTTTGAGGTCTAAGACTATAAGGTGGTTAAACACCTCTATTGCTACCTATTGTTAACGCATAGGCTTAGACAAAATGTGGTATATACATAATTGATCTAGATTTAAACATAAATACATATGTATATCTAGGTACCTATTTAATTTAGGTCATATCTTGGCGCCACACAACTCTATAATTGCAACTGCAGGGAAATGAGAATGGGGCGTAAAAAGGTATAGCATTGTATGTAATTTGTAGTTATACAAGAAGAATAATGCCTGCAGAGTTGTCGAGAGCCGCTTTATTTACTTTTCAGTTTGATATACAATTTCTGCAGCAATTACAAATCTACTAGGATACCTCACAATTCATAAACGGGCTACGTAGTGGCGTTTAATTAAACGGACAATTCATACTAAAATAGGAAATGTTTTAGAGTAATAAATTGTTATTTCGAAAACAATACAATTTACACGTGTTTTCCTAGCGTATAAAATCTAATTTTCCTGAGAGTCTACATAACTCACTAAATACCACACTTGTATTCCAGCTACCTTCACATCCCGTGTTTATTTTTGCAGGCTTGATATATATGTATGTATATTTGAATTCAAATATATGCGAGCTGTGGGGTTTAGTTAAACAATACTGAGTAAATAATGTGCAGAGAAACTATTAGATATCTGACATTTATATTACTTTGCGTGAAAAAAGTAATTAACGCCTGAAATTAGTGGCGTTTATTCGAGCTATAGTTTACAGGCTTTACGTATAAATGTGTGAAAAAAGTTAAACGGGTCGAATTTACACGGTGAGATCTTTAAAATTTTGTTGAAGAATGATTTGATAACAAGACAAAGTTCACAAATTAGGAAGCTTTTTAAAGATGAAAATTTTGCACGTACTATGAATGATTTAGAGCTGATAGCATGAATTTGTTTTAAAAATGTTTGCAAACATTTTCTGGAAAATCTAAAGAGTAAAACGTACGTAGATATTGTAGATAATTTTCTAGAAAACTATAAAAATTTAGGGTGCCGAATGTCACATTTGGATTTCTTTCCTACTAATTTAGAAAAGATGAGTGACGAACAGGATGAAAGGTTCCATCAAGATATTGCAGAAATTGGAAGACGATATCAGAGTGGATGGGGTACTGTCATGATGGGAGATTATTGAGGATTTCAACAGCCAACATAAAAGGAAGAGTTTATCACAATATAAAGCAAAGGAATATATCTTACCTGTCTTTGGGTACCTTGAATTTCTCCAGGTACATTTCTTGTACTGACTATGAGATGGTTGGCCATGTTCATGTAAAATATGGCGATTACTGTTAAGGGAACGACGTACAAGGCCAGAAATTTCGCCATTACATTCACTTTTGGGTACTTGTTGTTGAGCCAATGTGGCGGAAATGGATAGCACACTGTGAAGGTGATTGTTGGTGCTTCGATCCGCATAAGATGAGATCCAACGGCTGCTGGAATGGCTAATATCATAGCTAGTATCCATATAGAAATCGCTATACCTATTGTAATTCCTGTTGCCTTTTTACCTCCACCTGGAAATGAAAAATACAATTTTGTTTAAAAAAATATAAGAAGTATAGGGTCATCACATCGCTACAACATTTAAGCGTATTAATAAGACCAATTCTATATATTCGATTACATTATATGTAAATGTATTTCTGATCTATAGAGCGTGATATACATAAACACCAGCTATCAACATCGTGGGAAACTTAAGAACAAAACTGGCAGATAGCAATAACGTACGCAATTCAATTACGAGAATCTTAAAGATAAATACTTCGCTTTTAATGGCGTCCTTAGTAAAAGTATATAGCTGAATGCGCAATTAGGTCGACTGTATACTCCTTTCCCCTGCAGGTAATGGATCTTTTTGTTTTGAGTACCTACCTCTGCATTTTAGTGTTAGGATTTCCCCGGTCTAATAAAAAGATAACTAGAATTGTGATGCTCGGGAAAATGTGAAGTTAAAATCAAAACCATTTATTATAGAAACGTCTGTTTTGATGTCCTTCTATACAATCGCAGCAGAAAGTACCGGTGAAATAAACAGATAAGTAGCGAAAGGTGTAATAAGCTTTTTACCTATAAACATTTTATGTCACTATATCAGTTATGTAACGAAACTAGCAGGGATTTATCTTTCCCATTTTCCTGGTAATTCTTTGAATAATAGTGGTTGACAAAGTTTTACATTTTGTTACTTGTGTCCTACATGTAGAAAAGTATGAGAAAATTCATAAACGTGAAAAGTTTTGACTAAAAAATCAAACTTAATGAGAACAGTATTTAAAAACATTCCTATTGATTAAGAGACTTTACAATATCTTTATATATATGTATATATATATTCTTAATGTGTGGTGGGTGCTCAGTCACATTGACTTCATAAGCTTTATCGCTTGTTTGACTGTCACTGCAACTTTCGCGGTGTAGTTTTGCTGTGTGTATAATTGTGTTCAAATGGCCTTGTGACAGCATTACACCGTGTTTTATAATGTCGCCCTGTTAATCATTTTGCTCTCAACAGCGTATGGTAGGTGGATAGGATTCCAATTCTTCTTCCGAAGAATTGAAACCTGGCTCCTATCGTTCGAAATTAATTTTAAACAACTCTCATCATTATCTTCATAATAAAATATCTGAAAACAAACATAGATTCAATAGTAGTGTACTAGGTACATGCATTTTGGGTCTCCTGTCCCAGCTTTGAAAAACAAAATTTTAGTCAACTCGCTTATTTACTCCACTGTTTGCGGTTTGACAGCTGTCAAAATACCAATAACTAGTCAATAACTGTTCACAATAATGATTTTATCTTATCGAAATTGTATCAAGTACCCGTTGTTATTTGACCGTTATTAGAAATAATTTTGAGAAGTACATTTGCAAAAAAAATAGCTACTACTTCTGTGGTTCAACAAATTTTATAAGTATTTTTCAAATTCAGTTTTCAATAGTGTTACAGTTAGTTTCTACTTACTTTGATAACTGTCTACGCACAAACATAAAAAGTTATTGCTTTGCTAATTTTGAAAAATTAAAAATGGAATTTTTACAAACTTTGCCAGCTGTCGCAACTATTATGCCACCTATACACTGTGTCCAAGATAAGAATGAACTGCATAGAGATCGCAGGAACGGTAAGAGATACAAAGTTGCTTAAATTGGCGAAAAGTTGCGCATTTTAGTGATCTTTCACATGGCGTTCGAGATATTTAGGAAAACGTGCTTTTTTCAATATTCGTTTTTATTTTTTTCTGACTTTATTTGACAAGTTATTGAAAAATAAATAAAAGTCTTTCATTGGCACTTTTATAGCTCTACAAGACTGTGTTTTTATATTTTTTGTCCGACGTTTTGTTTTTGAAAAACCATCATCAACTTCTATTTTTTATATGGACGGAGAAAAAAGTACACCCTGTATCTGATGGCATTTTTCGTTAGGAATTCAACGATGTAATATTAGTTATATTATATATTAGTAATAGTAACGCAGTACCTATGACAGATAGCATATGTAGATAAGTTAATTGGACAAAATACACTGTTTCAATGAAAATGATGGAACCAGTTTGGATTTGTCGAGTTGATGTTCCAGAGTTTGCAATAACTGCTTATAAAATATCATTTTGAATTTCCTCTTTAGAATGTTTTTGTCGAGACTTCAGGGACTTGTTAAATGAACCATATTCTTTTAAATTGACACACAAATGTCTAAAAATGGATACACTGTTGTCTTCTCTTTGTAAACGTTCTAAAGTACATTGCCTAGGCATTCACAGAATTTTTATGGCATGTTAGCATATCATATTTTTCTTCATTGCTAAATCGCTCCCCCTCCATGTTTAAAAGTAAATTATATCGTATGAACAATTCGGTAAAACAGCATGCAACAAACAACAAACAACAAACAACAATTACCAATAAATAACATCGAACAAAAAAATAATAAAGAACAATAAAAACAATAATAAGGACACACAAAAACGTTTCTTTTGAAGAAGTAAAATGCAGTTTACAAGTATAACCGTCAAAATCGTTATAAAATAAATGGTTTTCCAGCGCCATAATACACTATTGAAGCTATGGTCACTAAAATGCGCAACTTTTCGCTAATTTAAGCAACTTTGTATCTCTTACCGTTCCCGAGATCCCCATTCTTATCTTGGACACAGTGTATATGTAGGTATACAATATAAAAGTTGCTGGTTCTATGGCTTAACACGTACCAGAAGTATTTTTTTCAGCTCAAACTTTAAAAACTATCAGAGGTATTTTTACAATTGAAATCTGTAATATTGAAAGCATACTTTGACGACTGTCACAACTATTTTGACAGTTAAAAATATTTAAGAAGTTAGTGGTTCAATAGCTTAACACTTTCAAACTGAAAAAAGTTTTTACGTAATTTGACAGTTGTCAAACGGTTACATCTATTCTATAGTTTAGAAATTGTCAAAATGTGAAAATGACATTATTGAGAACATAGCCACAAAGAAATTATATCTTGAATCTGGGGGTCAGACCATGCCTATTTTGAGGTCACTAAAACCGAATCTGAAGTTCAAAAAAACCATCACGACGCGATTTCGGTGTAACTAAAAAAAAAACACTGAAATATCTTGACGTATTATCTTATGACCACGTAACGCCATAATCCTATAACCCCGTAATCGACAAAGAAATTCTTACGATCAATTTATATTAATCGTAATATGTAATAGCGTTGATTGAAGGAACATAAAGATGCGCAACCTATGACAGTTGACAGAAATCTCAGATCCCTTAAATGGAGATTTGATTCCTATGAACTCAGATAAATGGAGATTTCATTAAACTGAGATTTAATAAATTTATGAACATCTTTATAAATCAACGGTAATAGGGACTGTCGATTCCTTGAACTCATTTCATTAGACTTAATAAATCTATGTACCTATAACTGAACAACCATATGATCCTGCAAGTAAAGTTTTTGTGACTCCGCTTTCGCACTAAATTCACCCGACAGTTTTGTCTCAGAAAATGGGTCTCGCAATCCTAGATTCCATTCCCGATCATATGTATATGTTTATTAAAAGATTTTTTTCGAAAATATAGCTCAAGCTTTTATGGGGTTATCAGCTTGAACCGATTGGTTTCTTAGTTTACAGCTTAAGTTAAAATGTTTGGGTGATTAATTGCTCAGACAATGCGATTTTTCAAAATTTATTAGGTTAGGTTGTTAATGTGTTATGGGGTTAAGGGTTTAACTCCACAAACCCGAGTTACAGAGTTTAACTAATTGGTTTCTTAGTTTACGGCTTGAGTGAAAACGCTACAGCGTTGAACAGCGTAGACCATGGTTTTTCTTTACGATAAGTGTGTAATAGGGTTAAGGGTTTACGAGATTGTAGGGTTTAATTAATAGGTTTATTAGTTTACGGCTTGAGTCAAAACGTCATAGTTTTAAACAGCTTAGATTATAGTTTTTTTGAGGTTATGCCGAAATCCTGACGTGCGATGGTTTTTCTTTTGACCTCGGATTCAGATTGAGCAACCCCAAAAACATGCAGTAAACATTTGACGTCTAACTTTCAAACTCAATTCTTTTGGTGTGACAATGTAATTGTTCAAAATAGCTGTTTTTATGGTATAGCTGTTAGAAATAAGTCTGGAAATTGCTCCTATAATAATTATAATAAGTAACTGTTTCTATAGTACAAACTGTTAGAAATAATTTTGGTAGTTACTATAAAAAAAGTAGCTAGTGTTTTCTTAATTCAGCAGCTATCACAAGTATTTTAACAACTCCAACTTACTGAGAGACAATTGTCAGAGAGATTTTGGCAGTTGCATTTATATAAAAATGTAATAAGTTATTGCCTACTTACTTCATCAAGAAGTAACATGTATTCAAAAAGTCTTTACCTCTGGGGTAGGTATGAATACATTTAGACGCATGCTGCTACTAATTTATAACTGTAATAAATTATCATTTATTTTACAGCACTTTAAATTACATTTCAGTTATTAATAGGTTATATTAATAATTTAAGCAGTGACATGCGTTTACAAATTCATGACTATCCGGGACGTACAAACTAATTGAACTCATGATATTTTAACATCGTCAGAAAAAGAAACTTTTTCCTTACTTTGACAGGTGTCAGAGCTATTTTCACAGTCAGGTTATAAAAGAAATTTGAAGAAAACAGCTGAAACTTATAAAAGTAGTTCGCCATTTGAACGTTAGATTCAATAAAATGAATACGCAACTTTTAGGAAATGTTAAATTTTAGGTAAAATAATTATCTACCAAACAGTAAAAGTCTTACGAAAACACCCCCAGGACGATAGGTGAAACCATAATATTCAGGAAGTATACCAGTAGAACCCGGATTCGTCATTATATATATATTCTAAAGAAGAAAACGGATAATATAATCTTAAGACCGTGTAGAGGAAGAAATTGCGGATTTTTACAATATTGGAGAATGAATCTCCTTCAGCTGCGAATCCAATTAAGCGAATGATAAACATTTAATTGGATTTCAGATATATGTATTTATCAGTATTTCACAGAATAGTAAAGCTTCCCTCTTACTTTAATTTGAACCCCTTCGCAGATTAAAACAGGTTTAAATTTATTACCTATCTCTACCTTAAGAAACCTTAAATTCTCTTCGCGCTGCTGCAGGTTAATGAAGCAATTCAATGGCGATATTTCAAATTTAAGTATCACTTAAAAAGAAAATACGGTGTAAAAGTTACCCTCCTTTATTTCTGTTTGCTACTTTTTTGGTCTGACTTTGATTTTTACGGTGGGAATTCGAGTAGAAACTCGGAGCCGATCATAATATAAAATATAAAGGTGGGGTTTATTGAATCGTGAAAAAATTGCAGGACCCTACAAGGCTACTAAACGATATTTTATTTGAATTTGTAAGAGATTTCTCAAAACCGCTGGTTTCGGTACTATTTGATGTAAAGTTATGGAGTGGGGTGGTTGTGGAAATTTCGGTGGCTACGAGAGATGATATCGCTTTGCTCCTACCACCAACTAGAGTGAGCGACTGTTTAACTATAATGGGTTATTAATTAATTCTGAACTGATATCTGGAATTTGTACTGTAAATTGTATTTTATTTTATTGTCTGACTAATATTGATATCTGGAATTTGTATGTGTAAATTGTGTGATGCTTTGTTACCTTCTAAAATTTCAAGTACCTTCGGTGTTTTATACCGGAATGGCCCATTTTATTGTGATGTATTTTATTCTCAACCTTCGGTGTTTTAAGGTTGAGCATTTTATTTCCTTTTGTATCTTTGGAAACCAAAAATACATAACTTGTTTATATTTTTTCTTATGTCCGACTTCGTTTTAGATTACTTATATATCTAGTTGTCAATTTCTCTTGCCAATCTCGTTTCATTCTTCCCCTTCCCTAACTTCCACCAGCAAATTTCTTAATCTTTTCCGTTTAGAGCGTCTTTATAGACTTCTTCTAATCTACCTTTTGGAAGCGCGGTCGATTTCGTTTTGGACCGTTATATTATAACTATAACTATACAGTGCTATAATAAATTACAGCAAATGCTGGATAGTTTTCCCGGATTAATTGTTATTTTTCTTGCTTATTATCCTTAGACCTCGGCAACAGATGCTGTATATATATCCTTTTTACACCGTATTTATGATTAGTCTTTCATTTCAAGTTTACTTCTTCTTGGTTTACTGTCTTTTATTTGAGAAGTTCTGCATACGGGTTCTATTTATGTTTTTTGATTAGAGCTTTTAGTTAAAAATTTTGAGCAAAACCTTGACATTATGTATACATTAGTTGGTGATTAATTTACGAATCTTCGACACCACACTACAGAAAACCAGGGTGGGCTGTATTTGAAAGCGAGAGGTCCTCACTTTCTATGAAAATATTTTTGACATAGTAGAATTAGTTTTGATGAAGTGTTGATATCCATTTTAAAGAATTAACAAATAGGGGACTACCCTCCACATTTTCTACTTCCCTACATAAGTTGCTCTGTTTTCCAAGTATTTGAGATGTTCTCAGAAAAACGCCATACATGTAGTTGCATGCAGTGTGTACATGGAAAAGGTGTAGAAGGTTGTGAGAGGACATAGCTACACAAGGTAGACGTTCAGAAACAGTTCAGACGAGTAGCCACAACATCTGAATCACCACAATGGATTGTGACAATTGCTGTCTCTGAATATCAAGGACATCGCTGAAAGACTGCAGGATATTATAGAAAGATTCCTTTAACAAAGGATTCAAAACGCCTGAAATAGAGACGATATTGTTTACGCATTTATTTTTATGCTTAATTTCTGGTTAATTTCTTCTACATCATCACATATCTTGGCGGGAGGTAGAGAGTTTGCTGATGAAATTTTCAAGACTGCCTCTACTCCTCTTGAAGTGATTTACACCCTGCATGTGGTGCGATATAACGCAATCATTTCTGTCATGTACCGTAGCTTATGCATTTAAGAACTGAAGGATATTCAAGTGGGACTGCAACCCTCTCACTTGAGTCGATTGAATATGACTGACTTACCAACAAACTTTCTCCTTCTCATTTAGCGCTGTTTATTGGGAGGAGAGTACAGAAGCAAGATTCGAACGTAAGGAATAACATGTTTTACTCGATAAGGATATGAAAATTTTAAATGATTTCCAATTTTTGGCGTTGCTACGAACAAACGTACGTAATTGATGGCTGGATTTCGACTGCTAAAGCGAAAGTAAATGTTTTCCAGAAGAGATCAAGAAAGAGTAATAGTAAGCTACTTTAGAGACACCTACATAAAGTAACATAACGACGAAGACGGCAAAATCTATCCTCCCCAATTTCTTTGTGCAATATACATATATCAATGAACAATTGACGGGTAGCATAGTAGTAACAATAATGTCAAAGGGCGGCAAATAAGTTGTCAGAAGACATGTGCTTCTCCTCTGAGGCTTCATAATCAGGATATTATTTAAATAATCTCTGGTAATCACCAATATCCATTATATAATAGTTACGATAGTTAAGTGGTTTCAATTGGGTAAACTATAAAAGCGATCGGAGCAAGATGTCCTTAAAAACCAAACCGAAACAAGAAATATTTCGCAATTTCAGTCAGGTTCAAAGCATTGCACAAAAATATTGGCAACCGTGAAGTGATATGATATATATTTCAGAACCAGAAATGTATTGAAACCATATTCAAAATATTTTACAGTAATTGACTCTGACATGTTTATGCTATGGCCAAATTTTCGGATTTATATCTTCTGTTGGTCCCCCAAATACATTTAATGGGCCTTCAAAGAAGGTCACTTTGGTTTGTAATTTCTCGCATCAAACAAGATTGAAAGTAGTCTATTTTAAACAAATTTCTAACTTCTGAATCCTCTCAACAGTGTGAAAGTTTTTTTATAAATTCTAGTAAACAATTACAAATTTTATAGTTGTTTAAAACTAGATACTAAACTATTCCAGGCCTTAAAATAATATTGTGAATCTTAATAACATTTAAAATTCCGATGTACAAGCAAGTCGTTCTAATATTGTATTATATTCGAAATGATTCAGTTACTAATAGATCTAATAAATATTTGTTCGTATGTTATAGATCAAATAGGAACATAAACATCGATTGAGAATTTACGAATAACAAGCAATCTACAAGTAATCAAACATTTTTTTTTCTCTTAAATTACAAATACCATAAATTTATACAAGGTCTGTAAAAATTTGTTACAAAGTAACTTAGTTTTTGCTACAACTCTCCAGAATTACTAGTACATTGAAATAAGTTTTCACTAAATTTGATATACACTCGATATAAACTGTAAACTTACTGCTAGTGTGTAGCTTTTTCAAAGGATCCACTATGGCGAAGAAGCGGTCCGCTGACAAGGCCGTAAGGGTAAATACAGACACTCCCACAGAAACATCTTGTGCTGTCTCTGAGATCTTACATACTAATTCGCCCCAGGGCCAAGATTCCACTGTGTAAACGACTGATGTGAAAGGGACGCTGATTAGTAAGACTAGAAGGTCACCGAAGGCAAGTGATAAAATATATCTGCAAGAGAAAATAGGAGCATTAAATTACACATTTAGTATCTATGTATAGAATGTATAAATAGCTGCCTTGTACATGACAAATTTAGTTGCTTTATAGCATATGACCGCATGGACAAACATCTGTGTACAAACTAACATGAAAGACATACGCACACATCATCCAACATGTATTTTTCATGCTCATATTAAACAATATAGTCAATATAATAACTTCGAGCAGAATTTGATATGAAGATATAAAATTGTTTTCATATTCGAAAAATTTCAATTTAAACATTTTCGTTAGTCATTCGTGCGTATTTCATTTCAGCCGGTATCAAATTAATCGTACCTTACTAACTCCCCTACTAACAAAATTCAATATTTGAGATTCATTTTTCTATTGTAGCAAGTCTAATTTTTAAATTGTTTTTTTTTCAGTATATTTTCATAAAATAGTGTCTGCTGCTTTTTATTTACCACGTTTCGCAAAGACAATTAGAAAGAACGATGTTTCTTCTTGTCTGAATCGAGGCCTTTATGGTACCTTTTCAAACTTGAAGTTTGTTGGGAGATGGCCCGAGTGTTGTCTTGCAAAAAGCTCGTAAAATAATTTGAACGTAAGTCAGTTTCAGAGTTATTTAAGTGGACTTTTTTATTTCTTGTTTTATTGTGTTTTCTTGGGTGTATCAGAGCAGTTTTTCATTCTACGTTCTTTTTTGTTAACACTTTAAAAGAAGATCAAACATTTATTTACTTTTTGCATCAATGTTATATTTGAAATAGTTTTGTTTCAGCATGTTTTCGTTTTCTTTTTCATTTGTAGGTCAAATAAAACGGCGGTTAATTAAGAATCAATTTATTCTAGATGATAAATTATTACGTTTTCGTTTAAAATACTTTCTTAGGAGAAGAAAATGATATTTAATATCAGTCAAATAATATTAAAGCATGTAGCCATTATGTATACATTTTCTAGTGCGACAGGTTGCATTACAAAGCCCTCTCCGGAAAAAAAAATTAGCTAAGTGACAGAACTGCTGAACAACTGTGTTTACTTCATTTGTGTTTGTGCGGGAGCTCGAACGTTAGTAACTGTTTCGAATTGTTGCGAAAAAAACCTGTCTTCAATTCAGAAAAATCTTGGCGAAGTGGGTGCCCGAGTTGCTGTCTGATGAGCGAAAGAAGAAAAAAGTCAATGATGCGCAGTAAATTTTAGACGAGTATGGTGCCGAATGGGATGATTTATTGTACAATCTGCTAACTGTCGATGAGATTTGGGTCTACTACGAACCACCACAGACCCAAACTTCATCTTCCAAATGGCAGCTTTCTGGTCAGCCGCCGCCAAAGTTCGAGCGTACCAAAATGACATTTAAAAAGATCATGGCTGCTGTGTTCTGAAATAAAGACGGGAGCGTGTATATTGACTATCCAAATCGGGTAAATCTATCAACAAAACATACTACATAAACTTTCTTGATGTAATCAATGACAAGATTCCGCTAGGAAGCGTCGTAAAGTTTAATTTCTTCAAGGCAATTGTCCAGCCCATCAAGCAAATGTTACACTTGAAATGATCATTGTGCTGGGCTGGATGCTATTGAAACATCCACACTATTTACTTGTTTCGAAATTTAATAATGATATGTTAGTAACCCTCTTGAGTAGGCTTCAAACATTAAACTGGCACATGAGTCTGCGTCGCTGTCTGTGTGGGACATTACTTGAGGTACAACTGGTATATTTTCGGCACAATTCTCAAAATTATTTTTTTTCTATATCAGCCACTAGAAGACGATCTTTGATTGATGCTGATCCAGTAACTGCTATTGTTGTTGTTCTGTGTGTCCATTTAGTAATTTACTCATTCTGTGGACCAAATTGCATCATGTTATTGCCGACGCAAGCGTAAGTTCTTCCTCTAGAAATAAAGTCCGCATAGAGGTTAATTTAATTGAATTAGTGATGTAAGGATGTAATTTGAGCCTTCGTTTTTGGAGTTTCATAATACTGGTCGACAATTGCCTTTTACTGTTGGTTTGGACTCATTTCTACACTTGCTGCAAATGTGTCCAATCTAGCTACAATTCCAACATTGTAGTGTTCGGTTTGGATTTAATTTTTCCTAAAACCGTCGGATCATTTGTTCTATAAACTCATCTCCTTTGGGGTGGTAACATTCTTAACTTTTTGAAGCTTGTTTTGCTATTTTAAATTCCATGTACAGAAGAATCACTCAAGTTTTATTATCGCGAAGACCATCCAAAAGAATCTTAACAGCTAACTGTTCTGAAAACCTGTTTGGTGTCGGTGATATGGAAATCGAACCATTTGAGCAAGATCTACTTCTTCAAGCTCTTGTTAGCGTATGATATATCTGTAGTTAACGCGAGCTAGTTGGGAAAACTCTTTTCATTCATCTGGAGGTGAAAAGTTTGTAAAACACGATTAACGTGTATTTTTAAGGCTACGATTAAGGCTGCAGTGGAACTGCTACATTTCAAGTACACAAATTTCTAGCATTTTCCATTAGCTTAGTAAAATTTTTGCTTATAGCTATCGAGTATTTTTTTTCCACTTTCCTCGAAATTTCAAAAGACTGCTGTTTCACTTGATCTGTGTACTTGCATTAAATAGTTTTCTTGTTAGTATGTCTTTGCTGTCATATCGTCTATACAAATCTTCTTATGCGACGTGGTTAATCATTGTTTCTATTTTTATTACTGTGTTACTTATCTCAAATTTATTTTTAATGCAAATTTGTATAGTTGCAGTCATTTTATTATATGTATACATATTGCCACGTAGCAGTATTTCAGTTAATTAAGCGGGCACAATCATTATCTCAAATCGCCAAAAATATCATCGCGAGATAGAAAGTAATTATCGAATTACATCACCTTTATCTTAACCCCGAGCAACTTAAACTTGAGGGCAAGTATTTCGGCACAAGAGAAACGGTCCCCACAACACTTTTGTTGTCGTTTTCGAAATTTGATTCAATTATACTTTAGGCGATCTACATCGAAAGTTCTTCATTAAACGATGAGTCCTGACAATCTACGTCGCAAAATTTACAATTTAAAAGGTTTTTGTTCTTTATTTTCGACAGCGGTCTTTAATAAGCCCATTCGCTGCCTAAATTAAATTATGTCTTGGTAGTTTTGGCGGCAGTTTCTGCAGGCTCTCGTTTAGAATTTCGGCCGATGTCGCATATATCGCCGGCAGAAGGTTTTCCGGTGAAAATCTCATTTCGTTCCCGTCACTGGGATGAAAGGGATAAGTACTTAAAAAAAACGCTCGAAAACTGTTTTGAATGTAAAAAATGGTTTTGCATGTTTCTAAACTTATATTCTCACTTTTTTTAAGTTTACGCGCACGATATCCTTGCGGCAAGAAAAGAACCAAATGAAATAATACTGTTAGAGATGTTAAAAGTGTAGGGAAAGTAATAAGTGGAATGGATATCTTCAAAAGCAGTTTGAAAATCTGAAAAGTCTCAGTATTAAAGTATTTGTTCCCTGTTCAGAATATAGCGACAGCCAAAATAACATGAGTTAAATTATATTCCTAATATTAGTCCTTGAAAAGAAACATGATGGTTAAAGAATAGCAATAAATTAAAAAATAAAAGGTTTGTATATGTTTTGTTTTTAGAAAAAAATCGTGTCAACAAAGGTGGTGATATATGTTCTGCGGAAATCAATTACTCAGAAGGTGACGAATTACTTGTCGGAGATCTAATATAAACAGCACGGAACTCTTATAAATCTTTTCAATATTCTTTCGTTAGTTTCATTTTCCATTCCTGTTACCGAGGAATGTGTAGGATGCAGTTATGTTTATACTTTGAAATATTTCTAAATATATCATGTTCTATATTTTTAATTATAATTCTTGGAAAAATCACCGCTAGAAAGCTATGTACTTGTACAGTCAAATTATCAGAGGTAGTTAAATTATGCTGGTAGCTTTCCAAGAATTTAGAAATACCCCGATGAGTTGCTATAATTAAAGGAAATAATTCAATTCCGTATTTTCCGGGTCAACAGTTTTGAATTCTTTCTGTGGAATTTTTGTAATTTGACATTTCTGCAAATGTAAAATACTCTGTTATTAGAGGAATTTACACGAACCCCAAGAGGTATCATTAAAGGTATAATTAGGATGTTTTCATTTTAAAATCGATACACATTCTAATTAATTTGAATTGTGTGTAAACGAAGTAATGTTTTTACTATTTCCCTATTGAAGTAATTATTGGTTTTAGAGTAGAAACATTTTGACTTTTTCTTGGTATTTTATCCACTAAGTAATACGAGCATCTGCAAGTATGCTGTGTGATAATGGCTCCATCAAACCGTGATTAAAATCGATTACACTTCAGAGTAAAATTTCAAACTAGTTGTCCGGATTTTAATCTCCCGAAAGTTGTCAAAGTAATGTGGTCAATTTACTTGGACATAGCTAGAGCTTTTGATATAGTTTGGCACCAGAACTTAATTTGTACCTCTAGAACAGCAAAGGTGTTATTTAATTCTTGCTTCTGGCTTCCATATTGCACATTTTTATATACGATCTCCCATGAATTCCAGCAATTAGTCATCTATGCGTAGTGCTTAAATTTATGCTTACAACTTCCAGAGATGAAGCAGTTGTTCATAACCGGCTTTCATATGCTCTGTTTTAAATTCACGAATGGTGCAAAAAATTGTGTCTCTCTTTTCATCTTCTGAGAAATTGGTCTGTAATGTATTTGGGCAAAATCCTGGGTGGTCGTCTTACCATATCTAGTTTCTAAAGAGAAATAACATTCCTTCTGTGCTTAAAAGCTCCCTCTCACTTCGCCTAAAACATTTTATTTACACAGTCTCCTTAAGATCCATTATTACCTACATATATGGAGCATTGACATGCTCGTGTATCACTACATCTCATCTCAAATAACTGCCAGCCTAGCAAAACAAAACATTGACGGTGGTTGTGGAAATGTCATGGTTTATTAAAAACACTGATTTTATCGGGATCTGGAGGGTCCTCTCATTACACCAATTTATGACACAAATGCCTCCGTCTATAAAGAATCAGAACGCGATTTCTAAATAGAAGGTCTGGGTAGCCTTTTAAATTGACCTTAAGTAAGTCTGAAACGAAATTCGAAATACAAACTCCAAACAGGGAAATGAATAGTATAGTTGGAATACTGGAATTTGGAGTAAGACAAATTGATGTAGTGAAGCAGTTAGGTGCAATACAGAGCGTTTGAAAAACAAAATTTTAGTCAACTCGCTTATTTACTCCACTGTTTGCGGTTTGACAAAGGTCAAAATACCAGTAACTAGTCAATAACTGTTCACAATAATGATTTTATCCTATCGAAATTGTATCAAGTACCCGTTGTTATTTGACCGTTATTAGAAATAATTTTTGAGAAGTACATTTGCAAAAAAAATAGCTACTACTTCTGTGGTTCAACAAATTTTATAAGTATTTTCAAATTCAGTTTTCAATAGGGTAACAGTTAGTTTCTTACTTACTTTGATAACAGTTATGTCACGCACAAACATAAAAGTTATTGCTTTGCTAATTTTGAAAAATTAAAAATGGAATTTTTACAAACTTTGCCAGCTGTCGCAACTATTATGCCACCTATACACTGTGTCCAAGATAAGAATGAAACTGCATAGAGATCGCAGGAACGGTAAGAGATACAAAGTTGCTTAAATTGGCGAAAAGTTGCGCATTTTAGTGATCTTTCACATGGCCTTCGAGATATTTAGGAAAACGTGCTTTTTCAATATTCGTTTTTATTTTTTTCTGACTTTATTTGACAAGTTATTGAAAAATAAATAAAAGTCTTTCATTGGCACTTTTATAGCTCTACAAGACTGTGTTTTTATATTTTTTGTCCGACGTTTTGTTTTTGAAAAACCATCATGAACTTCTATTTTTTATATGGACGGAGAAAAAGTACACCCTGTATCTGATGGCATTTTTTCGTTAGGAATTCAACGATGTAATATTAGTTATATTATATATTAGTAATAGTAACGCAGTACCTATGACAGATAGCATATGTAGATAAGTTAATTGGACAAAATACACTGTTTCAATGAAAATGATGGAACCAGTTTGGATTTGTCGAGTTGATGTTCCAGAGTTTGCAATAACTGCTTATAAAATATCATTTTGAATTTCCTCTTTAGAATGTTTTTGTCGAGACTTCAGGGACTTGTTAAATGAACCATATTCTTTTAAATTGACACACAAATGTCTAAAAAAAAATGGATACACTGTTGTCTTCTTTGTAAACGTTCTAAAGTACATTGCCTAGGCATTCACAGAATTTTTATGGCATGTTAGCATATCATATTTTTCTTCATTGCTAAATCGCTCCCCCTCCATGTTTAAAAGTAAATTATATCGTATGAACAATTCGGTAAAACAGCATGCAAAAAACAACAAACAACAAACAACAATTACCAATAAATAACATCGAACAAAAAAATAATAAAGAACAATAAAAACAATAATAAGGACACACAAAAACGTTTCTTTTGAAGAAGTAAAATGCAGTTTACAAGTATAACCGTCAAAATCGTTGTAAAATAAATGGTTTTCCAGCGCCATAATACACTATTGAAGCTATAGGTCACTAAAATGCGCAACTTTTCGCTAATTTAAGCAACTTTGTATCTCTTACCGTTCCCGAGATCCCCATTCTTATCTTGGACACAGTGTATATGTAGGTATACAATATAAAAGTTGCTGGTTCTATGGCTTAACACGTACCAGAAGTATTTTTTTCAGCTCAAACTTTAAAAACTATCAGAGGTATTTTTACAATTGAAATCTGTAATATTGAAAGCATACTTTGACGACTGTCAGAACTATTTTGACAGTTAAAAATATTTAAGAAGTTAGTGGTTCAATAGCTTAACACTTTCAAACTGAAAAAAGTTTTTACGTAATTTGACAGTTGTCAAACGGTTACATCTATTCTATAGTTTAGAAATTGTCAAAATGTGAAAATGACATTATTGAGAACATAGCGACGAGGAAATTATATCTTGAATCTGGGGGTCAGACCATGCCTATTTTGAGGTCACTAAAACCGAATCTGAAGTTCAAAAAAACCATCACGACGCGATTTCGGTGTAACTAAAAAAAAACACTGAAATATCTTGACGTATTATCTTATGACCACGTAACGCCATAATCCTATAACCCCGTAGTCGACAAAGAAATTCTTACGATCAATTTATATTAATCGTAATAATATGTAATAGGGACTGTCGATTCCTTGAACTCATTTCATTAAACTTAATAAATTTATGAACCTATAACTGAACAACTATATGATCCTGCAAGTAAAGTTTTTGTGACTCCGCTTTCGCACTAAATTCACCCGACAGTTTTGTCTCAGAAAATGGGTCTCGCAATCCTAGATTCCATTCCCGATCATATATGTCTATTAAAAGATTTTTTTCGAAAATATAGCTCAAGCTTTTATGGGGTTATCAGCTTGAACCGATTGGTTTCTTAGTTTACAGCTTAAGTTAAAATGTTTGGGTGATTAATTGCTCAGACAATGCGATTTTTCAAAATTTATTAGGTTAGGTTGTTAATGTGTTATGGGGTTAAGGGTTTGTAGAGTTACAGAGTTTAACGAATTGGTTTCTTAGTTTACGGCTTGAGTGAAAACGCTACAGCGTTGAACAGCGTAGACCATAGTTTTTCTTTACGATAAGTGTGTAATAGGGTTAAGGGTTTATAAGATTGTAGGGTTTAATTAATAGGTTTATTAGTTTACGGCTTGAGTCAAAACGTCATAGTTTTAAACAGCTTACATTATAGAGTTTTTTTTGAGGTTATGCCGAAATCCTGACGTGCGATGGTTTTTCTTTTGACCTCGGATTCAGATTGAGCAACCCCAAAAACATGCAGTAAACATTTGACGTCTAACTTTCAAACTCAATTCTTTTGGTGTGACAATGTAATTGTTCAAAATAGCTGCTTTTATGGTATAACTGTTAGAAATAAGTCTGGAAATTGCTCCTATAATAATTATAATAAGTAACTGTTTCTATAGTACAAACTGTTAGAAATAATTTTGGTAGTTACTATAAAAAAAGTAGCTAGTGTTTTCTTAATTCAGCAGCTATCACAAGTATTTTAACAACTCCAACTTACTGAGAGACAATTGTCAGAGAGATTTTGGCAGTTGCATTTATATAAAAATGTAATAAGTTATTGCCTACTTACTTCATCAAGAAGTAACATGTATTCAAAAAGTCTTTACCTCTGGGGTAGGTATGAATACATTTAGACGCATGCTGCTACTAATTTATAACTGTAATAAATTATCATTTATTTTACAGAAGTTTAACTACTTTAGTTAAAACACTTTAAATTACATTTCAGTTATTAATAGGTTATATTAATAATTTAAGCAGTGACATGCGTTTACAAATTCATGACTATCCGGGACGTACAGACTAATTGAACTCATGTTATTTTAACATCGTCAGAAAAAGAAACTTTTCCTTACTTTGACAGGTGTCAGAGCTATTTTCACAGTCAGGTTATAAAAGAAATTTGAAGAAAACAACTGAAACATATAAAAGTAGTTCGCCATTTGAACGTTGGATTCAATAAAATGAATACGCAACTTTTAGGAAATGTTATAAATTTTAGGTAAAATAATTATCTACCAAACAGTAAAAGTCTTACGAAAACACCCCCAGGACGATAGGTGAAACCATAATATTCAGGAAGTATACCAGTAGAACCCGGATTCGTCATTATATATTCTAAAGAAGAAAACGGATAATATAATCTTAAGACCGTGTAGAGGAAGAAATTGCGGATTTTTACAATATTGGAGAATGAATCTCCTTCAGCTGCGAATCCAATTAAGCGAATGATAAACATTTAATTGGATTTCAGATATATGTATTTATCAGTATTTCACAGAATAGTAAAGCTTCCCTCTTACTTTAATTTGAACCCCTTCGCAGATTAAAACAGGTTTAAATTTATTACCTATCTCTACCTTAAGAAACCCTAAATTCTCTTCGCGCTGCTGCAGGTTAATGAAGCAATTCAATGGCGATATTTCAAATTTAAGTATCACTTAAAAAGAAAATACGGTGTAAAAGTTACCCTCCTTTATTTCTGTTTGCTACTTTTTTGGTCTGACTTTGATTTTTACGGTGGGAATTCGAGTAGAAACTCGGAGCCGATCATAATATAAAATATAAAGGTGGGGTTTATTGAATCGTGAAAAAATTGCAGGACCCTACAAGGCTACTAAACGATATTTTATTTGAATTTGTAAGAGATTTCTCAAAACCGCTGGTTTCGGTACTATTTGATGTAAAGTTACGGAGTGGGGTGGTTGTGGAAATTTCGGTGGCTACGAGAGATGATATCGCTTTGCTCCTACCACCAACTAGAGTGAGCGACTGTTTAACTATAATGGGTTATTAATTCTGAACAATCTGCACTGTTGTTTGTCTGACTAATATTGATATCTGGAATTTGTATGTGTAAATTGTATTTTATTTTATTACCGTTCACTATTATTTATTTCCAACTTACTGTAACTAGCAGATCCCGAGATTTTGTAGATGTTTCAACATCATTTGTCCTATATGTCTAAACTATTTCTCTTGTTTTAATCTTTTGCCTATCACTCGTCTTTTCAATGGCCCATTTTATAGCCCAGTGTGATGCTTTGTTACCTTCTAAAATTTCAAGTACCTTCGGTGTTTTATACCGGAATCTATTGTAGCATTTTATTCTCAATTAAGGTTGAGTTTTGTTTCCTTTTGTATCTTTGGAAACCAAAAATACATAACTTGTTTATATTTTTTCTTATGTCCGACTTCGTTTTAGATTACTTATATATCTAGTTGTCAATTTCTCTTGCCAATCTCGTTTCATTCTTCCCCTTTTCTAACTTCCACCAGCAAATTTCTTAATCCTTTCCGTTTAGAGCGTCTTTATAGACTTCTTCTAATCTACCTTTTGGAAGCGCGGTCGATTTCGTTTTGGACCGTTATATTATATATAACTATACAGTGCTATAATAAATTACAGCAAATGCTGGATAGTTTTCCCGGATTAATTGTTATTTTTCTTGCTTATTATCCTTAGACCTCGGCAACAGATGCTGTATATATATCCTTTTTACACCGTATTTATGATTAGTCTTATCTTTGTCTTTCATTTCAAGTTTACTTCTTCTTCGTTTCCTGTCTTTTATTTGAGAAGTTCTGCATACGGGTTCTATTTATGTTTTTTGATTAGAGCTTTTAGTTAAAAATTTTGAGCAAAACCTTGACATTATGTATACATTAGTTGGTGATTAATTTACGAATCTTCGACACCACACTACAGAAAACCAGGGTGGGCTGTATTTGAAAGCGAGAGGTCCTCACTTTCTATGAAAATATTTTTGACATAGTAGAATTAGTTTTGATGAAGTGTTGATATCCATTTTAAAGAATTAACAAATAGGGGACTACCCTCCACATTTTCTACTTCCCTACATAAGTTGCTCTGTTTTCCAAGTATTTGAGATGTTCTCAGAAAAACGCCATACATGTAGTTGCATGCCGTGTATACATGGAAAAGGTGTAGTAGGTTGTGAGAGAACATAGCTACACAAGGTAGACGTTCAGAAACAGTTCAGACGAGTAGCCACAACATCTGAATCACCACAATGGATTGTGACAATTGCTGTCTCTGAATATCAAGGACATCGCTGAAAGACTGCAGGATATTATAGAAAGATTCCTTTAACAAAGGATTCAAAACGCCTGGAATAGAGACGATATTGTTTACGCATTTATTTTTATTCTTAATTTCTGGTTAATTTCTTCTACATCATCACATATCTTGGCGGGAGGTAGAGAGTTTGCTGATGAAATTTTCAAGACTGCCTCTACTCCTCTTGAAGTGATTTACACGCTGCATGTGGTGCGATATAACGCAATCATTTCTGTCATGCGTACCTGTAGCTTATGCATTTAAGAACTGAAGGATATTCAAGTGGGACTGCAACCCTCTCACTTGAGTCGATTGAATATGACTGACTTACCAACAAACTTTCTCCTTCTCATTTAGCGCTGTTTATTGGGAGGAGAGTACAGAAGCAAGATTCGAACGTAAGGAATAACATGTTTTACTCGATAAGGATATGAAAATTTTAAATGATTTCCAATTTTTGGCGTTGCTACGAACAAACGTACGTAATTGATGGCTGGATTTCGACTGCTAAAGCGAAAGTAAATGTTTTCCAGAAGAGATCAAGAAAGAGTAATAGTAAGCTACTTTAGAGACACCTACATAAAGTAACATAACGACGAAGACGGAAAAATCTATCCTCCCAATTTCTTTGTGCAATATACATATATCAATGAACAATTGACGGGTAGCATAGTAGTAACAATAATGTCAAAGGGCGGCAAATAAGTTGTCAGAAGACATGTGCTTCTCCTCTGAGGCTTCATAATCAGGATATTATTTAAATAATCCCTGGTAATCACCAATATCCATTATATAATAGTTACGATAGTTAAGTGGTTTCAATTGGGTAAACTATAAAAGCGATCGGAGCAAGATGTCCTTAAAAACCAAACCGAAACAAGAAATATTTCGCAATTTCAGTCAGGTTCAAAGCATTGCACAAAGATATTGGCAACCGTGAAGTGATATGATATATATTTCTGAACCAGAAATGTATTGAAACCATATTCAAAATATTTTACAGTAATTGACTCTGACATGTATATACTATGGCCAAATTTTCGGATTTATATCTTCTGTTGGTCCCCCAAATACATTTAATGGGCCTTCAAAGAAGGTCACTTTGGTTTGTAATTTCTCGCATCAAACAAGATTGAAAGTAGTCTATTTTAAACAAATTTCTAACTTCTGAATCCTCTCAACAGTGTGAAAGTTTTTTTATAAATTCTAGTAAACAATTACAAATTTTATAGTTGTTTAAAACTAGATACTAAACTATTCCAGGCCTTAAAATAATATTGTGAATCTTAATAACATTTAAAATTCCGATGTATAAGCAAGTCGTTCTAATATTGTATTATATTCGAAATGATTCAGTTACTAATAGATCTAATAAATATTTGTTCGTATGTTATAGATCAAATAGGAACATAAACATCGATTGAGAATTTACGAATAACAAGCAATCTACAAGTAATCAAACATTTTTTTTGTTCTCTTAAATTACAAATACCATAAATTTATACAAGGTCTGTAAAAATTTGTTACAAAGTAACTTAGTTTTTGCTACAACTCTCCAGAATTACTAGTACATTGAAATAAGTTTTCACTAAATTTGATATACACTCGATATAAACTGTAAACTTACTGCTAGTGTGTAGCTTTTTCAAAGGATCCACTATGGCGAAGAAGCGGTCCGCTGACAAGGCCGTAAGGGTAAATACAGACACTCCCACAGAAACATCTTGTGCTGTCTCTGAGATCTTACATACTAATTCGCCCCAGGGCCAAGATTCCACTGTGTAAACGACTGATGTGAAAGGGACGCTGATTAGTAAGACTAGAAGGTCACCGAAGGCAAGTGATAAAATATATCTGCAAGAGAAAATAGGAGCATTAAATTACACATTTAGTATCTATGTATAGAATGTATAAATAGCTGCCTTGTACATGACAAATTTAGTTGCTTTATAGCATATGACCGCATGGACAAACTAACATGAAAGACATACGCACACATCATCCAACATGTATTTTTCATGCTCATATTAAACAATATAGTCAATATAATAACTTCGAGCAGAATTTGATATGAAGATATAAAATTGTTTTCATATTCGAAAAATTTCAATTTAAACATTTTCGTTAGTCATTCGTGCGTATTTCATTTCAGCCGGTATCAAATTAATCATACCTTACTAACTCCCCTACTAACAATTCAATTCAATATTTGAGATTCATTTTTCTATTGTAGCAAGCCTAATTTTTAAATTGTTTTTTTTTTTTCAGTATATTTTCATAAAATAGTGTCTGCTGCTTTTTATTTACCACGTTTCGCAAAGACAATTAGAAAGAACGATGTTTCTTCTTGTTTGAATCGAGGCCTTTATGGTACCTTTTCAAACTTGAAGTTTGTTGGGAGATGGCCCGAGTGTTGTCTTGAAAAAGCTCGTAAAATAATTTGAACGTAAGTCAGTTTCAGAGTTATTTAAGTGGACTTTTTTATTTCTTGTTTTATTGTGTTTTCTTGGGTGTATCAGAGCAGTTTTCATTCTACGTTCTTTTTTGTTAACACTTTAAAAGAAGATCAAACATTTATTTACTTTTTGCATCAATGTTATATTTGAAATAGTTTTGTTTCAGCATGTTTTCGTTTTCTTTTTCATTTGTAGGTCAAATAAAACGGCGGTTAATTAAGAATCAATTTATTCTAGATGATAAATTATTACGTTTTCGTTTAAAATACTTTCTCAGGAGAAGAAAATGATATTTAATATCTGTCAAATAATATTAAAGCATGTAGCCATTATGTATACATTTTCTAGTGCGACAGGTTGAATTACAAGTCCGGAAAAAAAAATTAGCTAAGTGACAGAACTGCTGAACAACTGTGTTTACTTCATTTGTGTTTGTGCGGGAGCTCGAACGTTAGTGACTGTTTCGAATTTTTGCGAAAAAAACCTGTCTTCAATTCAGAAAAATCTTGGCGAAGTGGGTGCCCGAGTTGCTGTCTGATGAGCGAAAGAAGAAAAAAGTCAATGATGCGCAGTAAATTTTAGACGAGTATGGTGCCGAATGGGATGATTTATTGTACAATCTGCTAACTGTCGATGAGATTTGGGTCTACTACGAACCACCACAGACCCAAACTTCAGCTTCCAAATGGCAGCTTTCTGGTCAGCCGCCGCCAAAGTTCGAGCGTACCAAAATGACATTTAAAAAGATCATGGCTGCTGTGTTCTGAAATAAAGACGGGAGCGTGTATATTGACTATCCAAATCGGGTAAATCTATCAACAAAACATACTACATGAACTTTCTTGATGTAATCAATGACAAGATTCCGCTAGGAAGCGTCGTAAAGTTTAATTTCTTCAAGGCAATTGTCCAGCCCATCAAGCAAATGTTACACTTGAAATGATCATTGTGCTGGGCTGGATGCTATTGAAACATCCACACTATTTACTTGTTTCGAAATTTAATAATGATATGTTAGTAACCCTCTTGAGTAGGCTTCAAACATTAAACTGGCACATGAGTCTGCGTCGCTGTCTGTGTGGGACATTACTTGAGGTACAACTGGTATATTTTCGGCACAATTCTCAAAATTATTTCTTTTTCTATATCAGCCACTAGAAGACGATATTTGATTGATGCTGATCCAGTAACTGCTATTGTTGTTGTTCTGTGTGTCCATTTAGTAATTTACTCATTCTGTGGACCAAATTGCATCATGTCATTGCCGACGCAAGCGTAAGTTCTTCCTCCAGAAATAAAGTCCGCATAGAGGTTAATTTAATTGAATTAGTGATGTAAGGATGTAATTTGAGCCTTCGTTTTTGGAGTTTCATAATACTGGTCGACAATTGCCTTTTACTGTTGGTTTGGACTCATTTCTACACTTGCTGCAAATGTGTCCAATCTAGCTACAATTCCAACATTGTAGTGTTCGGTTTGGATTTAATTTTTCCTAAAACCGTCGGATCATTTGTTCTATAAACTCATCTCCTTTGGGGTGGTAACATTCTTAACTTTTTGAAGCTTGTTTTGCTATTTTAAATTCCATGTACAGAAGAATCACTCAAGTTTTATTATCGCGAAGACCATCCAAAAGAATCTTAACAGCTAACTGTTCTGAAAACCTGTTTGGTGTCGGTGATATGGAAATCGAACCATTTGAGCAAGATCTACTTCTTCAAGCTCTTGTTAGCGTATGATATATCTGTAGTTAACGCGAGCTAGTTGGGAAAACTCTTTTCATTCATCTGGAGGTGAAAAGTTTGTAAAACACGATTAACGTGTATTTTTAAGGCTACGATTAAGGCTGCAGTGGAACTGCTACATTTCAAGTACACAAATTTCTAGCATTTTCCATTAGCTTAGTAACATTTTTGCTTATAGCTATCGAGTATTTTTTTTCCACTTTCCTCGAAATTTCAAAAGACTGCTGTTTCACTTGATCTGTGTACTTGCATTAAATAGTTTTCTTGTTAGTATGTCTTTGCTGTCATATCGTCTATACAAATCTTCTTATGCGACGTGGTTAATCATTGTTTCTATTTTTATTACTGTGTTACTTATCTCAAATTTATTTTTAATGCAAATTTGTATAGTTGCAGTCATTTTATTATATGTATACATATAGCCACGTAGCAGTATTTCAGTTAATTAAGCGGGCACAATCATTATCTCAAATCGCCAAAAATATCATCGCGAGATAGAAAGTAATTATCGAATTACATCACCTTTATCTTAACCCCGAGCAACTTAAACTTGAGGGCAAGTATTTCGGCACAAGAGAAACGGTCCCCACAACACTTTTGTTGTCGTTTTCGAAATTTGATTCAATTATACTTTAGGCGATCTACATCGAAAGTTCTTCATTAAACGATGAGTCCTGACAATCTACGTCGCAAAATTTACAATTTAAAAGGTTTTTTGTTCTTTATTTTCGACAGCGGTCTTTAATAAGCCCATTCGCTGCCTAAATTAAATTATGTCTTGGTAGTTTTGGCGGCAGTTTCTGCAGGCTCTCGTTTAGAATTTCGGCCGATGTCGCATATATCGCCGGCAGAAGGTTTTCCGGTGAAAATCTCATTTCGTTCCCGTCATTGGGATGAAAGGGATAAGTACTTAAAAAAAACGCTCGAAAACTGTTTTGAATGTAAAAAATGGTTTTGCATGTTTCTAAACTTATATTCTCACTTTTTTAAGTTTACGCGCACGATATCCTTGCGGCAAGAAAAGAACCAAATGAAATAATACTGTTAGAGATGTTAAAAGTGTAGGGAAAGTAATAAGTGGAATGGATATCTTCAAAAGCAGTTTGAAAATCTGATAAAAGTCTCAGTATTAAAGTATTTCTTCCCTGTTCAGAATATAGCGACAGCCAAAATAACATGAGTTAAATTATATTCCTAATATTAGTCCTTGAAAAGAAACATGATAGTTAAAGAATTGCAATAAATTAAAAAATAAAAGGTTTGTATATGTTTTGTTTTTAGAAAAAAATCGTGTCAACAAAGGTGGTGATATATGTTCTGCGGAAATCAATTACTCAGAAGGTGACGAATTACTTGTCGGAGATCTAATATAAACAGCACGGAACTCTTATAAATCTTTTCAATATTCTTTCGTTAGATTCATTTTCCATTCCTGTTACCGAGGAATGTGTAGGATGCAGTTATGTTTATACTTTGAAATATTTCTAAATATATCATGTATGTACTATATTTTTAATTATAATTCTTGGAAAAATCACCGCTAGAAAGCTATGTACTTGTACAGTCAAATTATCAGAGGTAGTTAAATTATGCTGGTAGCTTTCCAAGAATTTAGAAATACCCCGATGAGTTGCTATAATTAAAGGAAATAATTCAATTGCGTATTTTCCGGGTCAACAGTTTTGAATTCTTTCTGTGGAATTTTTGTAATTTGACATTTCTGCAAATGAAAAATACTCTGTTATTAGAGGAATTTACACGAACCCCAAGAGGTATCATTAAAGGTATAATTAGGATGTTTTCATTTTAAAATCGATACACATTCTAATTAATTTGAATTGTGTGTAAACGAAGTAATGTTTTTACTATTTCCTTATTGAAGTAATTATTGGTTTTAGAGTAGAAACATTTTGACTTTTTCTTGGTATTTTATCCACTAAGTAATACGAGCATCTGCAAGTATGCTGTGTGATAATGGCTCTATCAAACCGTGATTAAAATCGATTACACTTCAGAGTAGAATTTCAAACTAGTTGTCCGGATTTTAATCTCCCGAAAGTTGCCAAAGTAATGTGGTCAATTTACTTGGACATAGCTAGAGCTTTTGATATAGTTTGGCACCAGAACTTAATTTGTACCTCTAGAACAGCAAAGGTGTTATTTAATTCTTGCTTCTGGCTTCCATATTGCTCATTTTTATATACGATCTCCCATGAATTCCAGCAGTTAAATTAGTCATCTATGCGTAGTGCTTGAATTTATGCTCACAACTTCCAGAGATGAAGCAGTTGTTCATAACCGGCTTTCATATGCTCTGTTTTAAATTCACGAATGGTGCAAAAAATTGTGTCTCTCTTTCATCTTCTGAGAAATTGGTCTGTAATGTATTTGGGCAAAATCCTGGGTGGTCGTCTTACCATATCTAGTTTCTAAAGAGAAATAACATTCCCTTCTGTGCTTAAAAAGCTCCCTCTCACTTCGCCTAAAACATTTTATTTACACAGTCTCCTTAAGATCCATTATTACCTACATATATGGAGCATTGACATGCTCGTGTATCACTACATCTCATCTCAAATAACTGCCAGCCTAGCAAAACAAAACATTGACGGTGGTTGTGGAAATGCCATGGTTTATTAAAAACACTGATTTTATCGGGATCTGGAGGGTCCTCTCATTACACCAATTTATGACACAAATGCCTCCGTCTATAAAGAATCAGAACGCGATTTCTAAATAGAAGGTCTGGGTAGCCTTTTAAATTGACCTTAAGTAAGTCTGAAACGAAATTCGAAATACAAACTCCAAACAGGGAAATGAATAGTATAGTTGGAATACTGGAATTTGGAGTAAGACAAATTGATGTAGTGAAGCAGTTAGGTGCAATACAGAGCGTAATTAGCCGACTATGACGACGTTACAGAGGTACAGGTAACCTCACAGAAAAAGACAATACTTTCCAGGCTCGTCGACAGAGTTCAGTAACTGCTGCTGAATTAAGTGATGCAAATCTTCACTCCAGACGCCACTTTGGAGTTCAACCATTAATCAGGGCAAATCGAGATCAAGCGTAACCTGAGCTCAGAAACACTTAAACTGGATTCGAGATCAATGGCGGACTATATTTTCTGAAGAGTCCATATTCGGATTAGACTAGATAGTTGTAGACTAAGAGTCTGGCGTCAGCCTGGTAACGCAGCAAGGCATAGCATGCACAAGAAGTACACAGTTACCGATGTGGTATTTTAATGATATGGACTGCGTATTATGCTGGGTGAGAAAACTGATCTCATTTTTCTAGACCAATTCTTAAATGAGGAGCAACATATTCGGAGTATTCTTGAACTTGTTGTTCAGCCATTTACAGAACATTTATTGGAACTGTTGGGGACTCAATGAAGCAAGAATTGAAATTTTGCCATGGCCAGCTTAGTCCACAGAGCTCAATCCAATTAAGCGTGCATAGGATATGCTTCGGAAAATATGTCTGTCACATATGGAAACTATACAAAATTAAAGACAGATGTAAGAACTGCTGTAAAATCTTCTTCCACAAAAACACTTTGACAATCTTGTTCTGTCAATACCAATAAGATACAGGGCGGATTTAAAGTCTGTCCTCCTCCAGACTTTAAAACCACCCCGTCCTTAGTAAGTTCTTAATAGTTAAAATTTTAATTCGATATGAGATTTTTTTTTGAATTTCTGTGATTTATTATTAAAGTTGTTTAAAATATTGTTGCACATTTAAGAAAAAGTATGTTAAATGATGCGAAAAATTCCTTTTTTTAAAGCAACTGAAATATATTCTTGGATTATGTTGATGTGTGAAGATTGGCCAAAAAGATTGAAGACAAACTAAAATTCCCGCCAATCTATCTCTCTAATTGCCATAGCCGTATTAATAATAGTAATAATATTTAACTTGCGAAAAGTCTATACTAGGATCGAGCAAAAATCTCTGATCTAGTGTATTTTTATTTATAGAAAACGTAACGAAATAAGGTTTAGAACAGTATGATGTCTGCTGAAAATGATTATAAACAAAAAATTATTAAAAATTTATTGATAAGAGCAAGACACATCTAGCTATAACCAGGTTACATATCTCTAAAACTCTTTAGTATGTGCGGAGAAGAAGACTAGTAAAGTGAGTAGTTTTAATAAAATTTTACCAACATACAGGTGGCAGTACTAAATCTTGGCAAACATTACAAATTAACTTGCTACTTACGTGTTTGGCACATTTCGCATCGTTCTGTGTCGAAGGAATATCACTACAAGTGTTCCATTTCCCAAAACACCTATCACGAATATTAGAAAAAACAGTATCGGTACGATATAAGTTTCTGGCCTTTCTATGTAAGGTTTGTAGTCCGCACTATCGTTCACGAACGACCTATTTACGCTAAGCTCGTACAGCTGTTCGTCAGTCATCTTTATCGGGCAGTAGTGCCAGTGTTAAATAATTGCTGAATTACACGATTGCGGTAGCTTTTTAAGACAAACGATCACTTCCTGGATCCAACATTGCGGTTCAAGTAGTTGACGGCTGCAGACTTGATTAGATGGGATTATCCGATAGGAATTGGATTGGCTATCTGTAAGAAGATAATATCGTATTAGATGTATAAGAATTGGATTGTAAATAGAGGCTGTATTGAAATAGTGTATGGCGTTGTGTGTATGTAATTACTTTATTTGATTTAGTTCATTTAAGGTTACCATTTGCATTTATTACATTAGTGTTAATAATTAAATGCCGCGTTGAAGCCTTTGCTGCTATTTTGCTAAATAATAAATATATTTATTAAGTATTATTAAACTCTCTTTATAATATAATGGAACAATAATGGCATTTACATTACCGACATAAAATCGAAAGTACATCGAGCTTGTTAAAAATAAAAACTACATTCAATGTTTAGCATTCCGAACTGAATGTTTTTATAGCCTTATATTTATATTTCTTCCTTTACAACTTATTAACAATACATATTTCAAGCACACATGTGATCAGATTTAGTTAACTATAAAGTATGGACAATTACTGATAAAAGTACAGACACGAGAAGTTGCCTTCTTTAAAACAATGCGGTAATCTAAATCAATTCAACTATCGCAAAAGCTCCTGTTTAGGACCCTGCTGAACAGATTAGAAAGGATAGACAGCATAAACGAATGGCCATTAGAATATGTAGTGCCTATAGAATTATTTCAGGAGAAGCTGCCAACGTCATGGCTGGAACTCCACCTATAGATCTGCTAATTAAGTAGAGATGAGATTGGTATACGGGCCAAGACAGCAAACAAGAGAATACAATGGCAGGTAAAGTGAGCGAGTGGTAGATATAGACGTTCAACCTATAACTTAATTCCACAAATACAACTTTGGATAAACTGACCCTATGGCGATGGGTGTTTTAGGCAATACCTACACCGTCGAAACAGAACAGAAACGATGTTGAGCATATTCTTTTTGAGTGTAACAAAATGGCATACTGTACGGGAAAAATATGCCAACAAAGCTGGACAAATCTTCAACAGAATAAACATGATGATGGACCTTACAATATCCGAGGAAGCGTGGACTAGAGGGTACAATACTATTAGAACAGTAATAGAAATGAAAGAATAGGAGGAAAGACACGTCAGTAGACCCAACAGAAATTGGGCAACGCTCATCGGTACAAGAAGATAAGAGGAGGGGCTTTTAATAAAATCTTCTAGAGTCATTCATTTAGGTGGGTATTGCTCTTGTGTATTCCAGTTAGGTAATCCGTTGCAATTTGTGCTATTTTTTCGTCAAATTTTGGTCATCAGTCTTATTTACTATTGCATATGTTCAATATATCATTTGCGGTTTGAATCCGTAAGTATTCCCAAAGATTCTTTTGTAAGTCCAGAATGTCATTGTGCTTTTTATGAAAGCTCTATCTAAATGACCGTACCTGTACGGTCTTTGATCAAAGATGACTCGGAAATACATAGTTAGGATTAGTACAGGATCAGCTTATCTATGTAATCTTGACCTTCTTTTATGCATTCGTTTGAAAAAGTCATTTATGACCAGGTACCAAAGCGTAGGCGATAGTATGTTTCTTTGGAGACATTCCTTTGCCAGTCTGAAACCCATACAGTTTCCTCTCAGCTGACCCATAATTCTACAGCTTTTTTAATACGGAGCAAATCAATTGAATTCTGGAGAGCTCTGAGTTCCTTTTTTCTATAATTTTAATTATCAATTTCAAGAATGTGTTATTAAAATTGGGGTTTTAATTAATATAATAGTTATATATGATAACTATGATTTGAGCAGAATGTGCAGGCTAGAATAAGGAGAGCATTACAACTACTTCTTCTACTAAAAAGGACAGCAATCCATTGGTTAAAGTTTGTATTGGATAAATTAGTAGTATTCAATTTATCACTAAATATTAGATAGATGAACTTATTAATCTAAAAATGTGAGGTGAAATATTCATTGTAATGCTTAAGAAGCTTGTGCAAAATCACCTATGGATTTGAGGAACTAATTCTATACTGCATCCAATTCAATGGAATTAATCAACGCTAGAAAGAATGCAGCATACAGAGAAACGATGATAGAAGTGATCACTCGAAACGCCTACTTGCGAGTTAGAACAAATTCGATTATTTTCCAATTACAGAGTGTTGGTGCGCTCGTAACGGAATTCCGATTTAATCGAAAATTGGAAATTGTTAACTAGCGATAGAAGTGTCATTTTAATTATTAGATTTTATCTGCTCACAAATTATGAACATGGCAGCGATGTAGTGATTTAAGACAGGATCTTTTTATTGTAACTTCTTATATAGCGGTCTAATCACATGCGTTAATAACCTCTAAATTATTTTATTAGTTTGTTATTAATTAATCATTGCTTGTAAAAATGTTTAGTTCGTCACTTCGAAAAGTACTATAAACTGTTTTAAGCCCTACATACTTTTATGCGGAAATAATGTGGTTGACGCCTGGGGAAATTTTGATTAATCCTTTTAGAATACCAATTTGCATTCTGCAAAAAAACCATTGGGTTTTTGCGATTGTAGCATTTCCTGGGTACTTGCCGGTTTATCAACTCGTGATATTGATTCAGTACATGAATAAAATACAGCCGTATTGATAATAGAATATGATATAATATCTAGAGCGACCGTTATATTATATTTTAAAGTAGGACGAATCCCCATATATCACATAATACCCTAAAGCTGATTTTAAAATGGTTGAAATAAATGTAACGTTCATATAGGATGATTGTACGATTGAGGCTTCAGTTTCATATCTTTTTAATAATATCGAATAATACAATTCAATCGAAATATATCCTGCTTATAATTAATTAAATATAATTTTCTAATTAGCAACTTAAACAGGTCATTTTCCTATTTAAATTCCCAGTTACAAGATGATACATTTATACAAATTATAGCAATTAATTCTTCTCGGTAAATAACCATAGTATTCAGTTCAGTATAAGGAATCGAATTAATTTATTTAATTGTTTCATTTCATTCTTCCGGAATATGTTAGATACGCCCGAGTAATCTTACCGAAAATAAATTGTTAGAGGATGCTCCAAACAAAAGACTATTCAACTCGATTGTAGATATAGTTAAATAAATTGATGGTGTTTCATGTAATTTTAGCGGAAGCTGAACACTTGTACTGTAATATTTCGCATTCAATCTTACATGATTACTAATCTTTACTAATAAACCGGATATTACATTGTTTTATGTTACGGTATATATACAAGATAGATATATGAACCGACGTTTCGCGATGGTAGCTTTGACATTCGGTAGCACATAGGTGCTTATTTTCTCGTCAAGCTTAAAACCCGAAGTAGGATGTGAACTAAAACAGTAAGCTTCTTGTGACATGATGACTTACGAAACACGAAAGCTAAACATAGGTAAATACATATATGTATGTATACTGCAGTAGAATACAGCATTCATTTACAGAAATAGAGACAATTATTTGATCTCAAGGAAACCACAAGGATTAAATAGAGAATTGAACATGACATGTTATCATAGCCTAAGTTATACTACACTGTCTGATAGAAACAAGTTTGGAGATTGTGTGCGTTTGCTTTCGTTAGAATCCTAATTAAAATTAAATGTGAGGTATGCTCAGCACCTCCAAACATACTGTTGTAGAAAGTAGGTAAGTACATTGAAGGAAGGGAGTAGATTATACAAGGATGCAACAGTTGCACGTTTGAAAATTAATTGAAGTTATTAAAAGTGTTACAAATCTCAAAAAATGGATAATGGGTTAAATATGAAAATCTATTTCAAGGAAATACTACTGCGTGCATAACGTAACATTTTTTAAATTTAAAGAACTTCAATTTTTTCCTATTCCTTGCTGACAGGATATGTATACAGTAGAAAGTGTTGATCATGATTGGAGTAGGTATCCATTGATTGTAGCAAACAATTAACTTGTATAAAGTAGTGAAATTACTTCTTGAAACAGGATGATTTGATACAGATTTTTCGATTATTAACTTAGTGAACAACAAAAAACGAAAGACCGTTTTTTGATCAGAAAAGATCGATAAGATACCACAATTTTCAGAGCTCTAATAAATTTAAAAATATTCGCCAACTGCCGTGACTGTACCAGATGCTTTCATCTTTGCTTCCTGAGTGGTAATTTGCTACATCTTTACCAGACTGTAGATGTTGAAAATCAAGATCATCATATCTGTGCGTTATTAAAATTTCCGCTAAAAAAAGTCCAAATCAGATCCCATATCTGGGAGTGGATTATCTTCCTTCTGTAGTCGATTCCGAACTTTTCCATATTGAGCGACAATATACATCATTTGGCAAAATCTGATTTTGGAGACGGGAATAAATATGAGGATGTTTTTAGTAGAAATATTTCTTACAGCTGGAGGCTTGTTTGTTTTATTTTTGATTATGGATAGAAACAATTTTTAAAAATATTTTGAGATCCATTCACCCAGACTTGATATTGCTATATCGAGCTTATTTCGAATCATTTGTCGTCGAGTTGCATATATTGCAAAACATGATACAAGTACTTCATCACAAGATGATGCAGCCCTCTTGTTCTATTTCGGCCATTCGAGAAATTGGTTTCCTCATAGTTGATTAATGATAGCAGTTTGACAGCAACTAATGCAGTTTAAGTTATGAAAATATTGATCTATAGCATCCAAAGAAATGGTGATACAGCATTTAGAGTTATGTTTCATGAAAATGGTGACATAGACTTCTAAATTTCTGATTTTTTTGTCACAAGTTCTATTTTATAACTTTAGGCCATTTTATTTGAAAGGAATTAGAGCATGTAAAGTTTAATAGAAGATACGAAACTGTCTGATCCTTGTTGTCGATAGAGCAACAAAACAAGCACACAGTCAATAATTAGTTGTCGTTGGAATTAGTCATACTAGATTGATTCATATTTTTTCTCGTTTGAATGTTAATGAGTTTTTATATTGATCCTGTAATTATTATTAGCAGTAGGGTTAATTAAATAACCGCTTGGTTTAGTTGATAAACTTTAACAATAGTGATTTATTTTGTGTAAAGAGATAAAGTGCATCTGTATTTGACGCCAATACAGGTAGGCAGTGTTGAATACATACAAGTATTTTGGTAAAACAGTATAGTTTTTGATACTTTCAGGATTGTTGGAAAAGACACCAGATGCCAGCCAGACAACGTTTTTAATTTATATAAACAATGTGTAAACATATATAAAAATATTGAAAATAAATTGATATTTTATAAAGTGCAAATAATTTAAGCTTGGATCTATCAAATGATGTCAGAAGTCTCATAAACTAGATGATCTAGCTACAACTTGACGAATTTGCAAACATTGGCAGATCAGCTGTCCTAACAAATTTTGTGCAAACCTTTTAGGTTTTCCTTTTACAAGTGGTTGCCATCTCTTCTAAACAGTAGTGAATTTTTTCATCTTTGAAAATTCCGTTTTAGCACAATTGTACTGGTTGTTGCAAAAGATGTACATAGGTCATGTTACTGGCGTTGTTGGCAAAAAATCAAGAAAACTGTATATGCATAGTTTTACTTCACTAAGACATAACTTTTAAAGTGTAGACTATTCAAAATATGTCAGGCGATGGAATGTATACAAAAGCAATTGTTATTGCGTACAAAAGTACTCTGGTTATTATGTGGTAACGCGTTGTTCAGTTTATTTGAATTTCGAAAACACTTTTTTAGCAAATTATGTAATGATTAAAAAAGTTGTGAAAATGCTGATACTTATCAAACAATTTTTCAAAAATTAACAGATTCAACCCATCCGTAAGAAGAAAATGGAAGACAATGATTTACAGTAATGAAATGGTAGCCTTCGATCAGGCAGAATATGAAGTTAGGATTTAGGAAAACCATTGTCAAAAGTGATTTAAAAGCAAACTACTCCTCGAATGGTGGCAAGATTTGTCGATACTAAGTTACTACTACTGTAAAACGCTCTTTTCAAGTTAAAGAACTACAAAAATTAAGTATCAGTATCGACTTCGTTCTAACGCAAAAAAACGATATGCTTCTTCAACTGATGCCAGTGACACCAAAACATATATTTCTGTAGAACTATCGTGTAAGTTTTTTTACGGATATATAGATCAACAAACTTATTGGTATTCCATGAGAAACTATTGCTTCGGAGAGAAGTAGAGGGTTGAAAAGGTTTGGAAACCATATTTTCAATTGTAAGAGTGTTTTATGTCAGTGTACGTTTTTGGCAAAAACTCATTAGAACCAATACATTAATGTAAATGTAGGTTGGTAGATTTCGAATGTGTTGGAACAAACCGTGGTCTGTCACAGCTATAAAGAAAATTTTGCGACAATAGTTGTGACAACGATTATTAGAATGATTGGTATAAAAAATAAAAATCGAATGATTGTTCATCTGATGTATAGACATATCAACGAGAACAGGCACTAGTTATAAACATCAAAAATTATCACTTATACTTTAACAGCAATAGTAAATATCGTACTATTCGTTATATTATCATGGTTCTTACGGAGCTGCTAGCAGCTCGTTCTGCAAGTCGTAATACTTACCAAACGGATTATTTCATTAGCGTTAACTCGTTTAGAACTTAGATCTTCTAGTTTTAAATTGATTACCTAAACAAACGAAATTACTTGGTGTTCTCATCTGTAAATATCCTCTAACAGGAATGAATCTACGCTTATGTAGATTACGTGATGCGAAAATGTAATAGGTGTTTAAAGTTCCGGCATTCTATAAACGTGCTTCGCTATTTGTATTTAACAATTCAATTTTGAACCATGTTAGTGGAGATAACATAGAACTTGAGAAGAATAGTAATGTAATTTCCCAAAAACAAATATAATCTAATGTGTGGCTCGAGGAATAAGGAAACAAGATCTAACAGTAATACTGTCAATGAAAATTTGATGGTAGAAGTGATCCAAGTGCGTAGTTCATTAGTTTAAGAGCCAAATTTGTAACATGAACAGCTTGTAACATCGACAGAATTTTCCATACAAGTTTTTTCCAAGAACGTGTTAATACGAACTTTTACAGCGTACTTTTTTAACACACAGCTAATCTAAAATTTAGATATATCTCGTTACAGCAAGATCTGCAATTCAAATGTAATTTCATAATTCTTCATTATGTAAAAAGATAAGTATTTGGATTATTATTACGTAACAAAATATCGCAATACAGTAGCATTTCATTTATTCTTGAGCCATGGGAACAAATCAAGGCGGAACGATGGTGAAGGATAGATAATAAAAGAAGAAAACAAATTTTACCAAAACGTGGGGGCATATATAGTATTCTTGAAATGTATTTGATGCGTAACTGCTGTATGTGATTTATCAATTAGGCTAATTCAATAGGATTTTCCATTTAAAGGACGATATAATGGCGAGTGTACGAACTGCAAATATTTTGTTCTGAAATCTTTGTTTCTCCCTAAGACTAGGTGAAACACGTTTAAGCGTTTTAGGTGCTAACAATTCGGTTCATATAACCGTAAAGGGTTGAGAAGAACTTAATTGCTCCTCAAAGCCGATGACATAATCTTGTCAGCTGTTATTAGATCTTTTCCAGAATATACTAAGTTTTCAACCCGGCCGAAGATCTATCCAGATCCAATTCCTTACGATGTTGGACAAGTGAATTCTTCTTCCAGTGCGCCTCCGATCACCATAGTTGCTTAATATAGTTCTTATATTTCAGTACATGTTGTGACACGAAATCGGTTCTTTCGCCAAATTGATTTATTTAAACACAGCATAACTATTCTTGATAACAAACACAAAATAATATTTCGCTACTTGACAATAAACTGGTCATTTTGTGTTCATTTAAACAGGGTGTGGGTTCAATATGGTTAGAGAGAAGATTATTTTCCTAAAATACCATGAAATTTGGCTCAATAGAGTTCGCACTCTTCGGTAAACTGTTTCAAAGACAACGACAAAGACAAGAAGGTTGTATTATTAAGGCTAAAGTTGTAAGAAAAGTACTGGAACATTCGGACGATTTGCAGGAATTAGAAGAAATTAGCGAGGTTGGTAAGAAATCTTGCCCTAACTACATTTTTTAATCTGTCCAAGTTAAAATGATTACTTATTATTAGTTTAGCAAAATCAAGAAAAAATTTTATCATGAAAAATTTGAGATAACAAAGATTCCTGTTCATCTCTCTCGTGAACTACGCAGTTTCGAGAATGTTGTCATCCATTACAGTGCATGAGAACTTAGCAAACTAAAAACTTACTTGAAAACGGAGACAAGCTTTTTAAGAACTTGCGTATCAAGAAGCTACTGTCAAAATTTTTGTCAAAATGGTTGAGCTAAAAACAAACAATTTATGACATCTCGGATAAAAAGTTAAAATAGCTGTTGAACATGTCTTCTTGGTTTTATCTGCAAATTCAAATAAAGATATTATGAATGAGGGCATATAGACTGCAGTCTAGGGTAAACTGGAGACGCCAGAATTCTTCAATGCATCCCAGAATAGAGACTGAATCACAAACCGTATCTATGAAATGGGTTGTGATAGGATGACTCCTAAACTTTCCTTGGACAAATCCTTCAAGGTCGTTCTAGATTGGGATGAATGGAGAGTAAAACAGAAACCTGGGATACGAAACCAAGTCTGGTACGCAGATGGGCGCTGGAGAAGGTATATTGAAGGTATAATAGTGAAACCTTGAAAAAACCTAAGGATCAGCTGATTCGTATCCTATCGAATAGGCACCTAAATAACTACCTAAAACATTAGAATCCTATCAGATAATATCGAAACTAGCTTGGAACTGCCTGGAAAGTCCAAGAACCTTGGTCATTCACAACAAAATCGCTTTGGTGTGGGTACCGGGGGAAAATAACAAACGAGCTGCAAGAATGGGTTCTGAAACAATATTTGAACCTCAACCGGGTCTGGTGATAACTACGGCTTGCGATACTACGACGAGCGAATTACAAAAGAACACCATTTACTTTGAAACAACGTTAAAGGGCAGATACACAGCTAACGTTCACGTATATGTATTACAGATCGAAAAATGAGCTCCTTTCGTTTTTTAAAACATCTCAGAGGTCCAGACTTTCGGCTTTATGAGAAAGGCAAAGTTTAATAACTTAATCAAATTTAAACCAACCCTCGATCTTCAATAATACATGAAGTATCCAGACTGTAAATGCATCGGCCTCTACAAATTTTTCTCAATAAAATCCAGGCAGTACTTTAAATGTAATTGCTTTATAAAGTTTTATAGATTTTCAGTTGAAAGTTTCACGAGTTGGGGGAGACTGTAATCTTGCATAATTGATAGACAAACATTCAACTTTTAGTAAAAATAGTCAAGTAATAGCTACACTGCATCTCTATTTTATAGTACAGTTATACTTATTTATTTGGAAACTTAGAAGACTAACTACATGGAAACTTTAGAAGATATTAATTAATTGAAATGAGAAGGTAGTAGAACAAAATTAATCATATTAATGTGAGTAATGTATAACATTCTATCACTCAATTCTAGTGAACATATTTCCCTTTCCATAATGTGCTACTATTTATTACTCGCATATCAACGTTGTTTGTTTATCTGCATGTTATTGCGGTAATTACATTTCGCTACTAAACTGATTGGATTACCGGATGCCATATATGTACATAAATTACCCCATTGAAACTAATAAGGTAACTTTTCCAAACCCAACTTTCCAGGAGAATAAATATTTGTTTCCCAGCATTCGAAAATTTGAGTAATACTTCATTGTTTGGATTTATTAACTATTTTATTACGAGAAAGTTATTCAAAAATACATGTACAGGATAGTAATATGTTTTAGATTATATGTGCAGCGTAAATTCCGTGGAGTTATTTTTTCATAGACGAGTCCATAATAAAGATTTATATTTTCATTATATAATAAATTAATTTTGATATGTAACTAATATATGTTTTATTTTGTTATACACAAGCAAATTAGTAGTATCTATTATGAACAACATGCGATGCTCGCACTAAAATCTCCACAGGGAGGTGTGGTTGAAAACATGCCGCTAATTGATTCATAAATATGTTATAAATTTTATGCCTTACGAAGCACGCACATGCGTGGAATCTTTTCATAATTACCAGATCCTGAAAACGCAAATACCGATTAATAAATAATTACAGAACCAGACGCCCCATTACCTGATGTAATATTCTAATTTAGTTAATGAAACGAATATGATAGCTTGTGATTAAAATAACGGTTATGAGTTTGTAGATTCGTGACATGTTGACAGGAACGCTTAATTATTGTGAATGACGAGACACATGGCTAAATCTAAGATAAAGTAATGCTTGAAAATTATAGAGGCGGATTAATTAGGAATCTGAGTGAGTGGTTAGTCGCGTGAAATACTAATTAGTATAAAATAGGGGTTTTATCTGATGGTGTTTCAGATGAAAGACAATAGTTTCCAACGTGACATTTCCATTAGAAATGATTTGCTTGTGTATGTATTCTAAATTTCAAATTTAATAGAATTTATTTGTAGCATTTCAAAAAGTGCTTTTGTAAGAGAAGGTTAATTTGAGGAAAGCGGTTAATAGGTTTCATGAAATCTTCATAAATTAAGATATCAGTCTGCTAACATGAAGGAAAACACATTATTGGCTGTCCAATTGAACGTATTATAGTTTAGAAAATACTAAACTACATTCAGCCGTTTGTTAGTGCCACTACAGAACTGTGATCCAAGCCGTATATTTTTATTGTTTTTTCCATTTCTTTCATTTGACGTAAAAAACTGTCAGAAACATTAAAGTACATTTCTGTATTATTAACGTCTTAAAAAGAAGATACGTTTACGTGAAAATTATCTAAGCAATTTATCATATTTTGTAAGTTTTTTTTTACAAAATGCCTTTAACCGAAAGCGAGAGGATTGAAATATTAATGACAATTGGTGTTGGCGACAGGATGCGAACCCAACAAGAGGTATGCAGATTATTTCATGAAATGCACCCAGATCGTGAACCTATTTCACAATCTACGGTAAACAGAATAGAGCGAAAACACAGAGAATTAGGACATGTGAGGAATGCAGCAAAGCAAGGTAGACCAAAAATTAATGAAAATATTCAACAAGACATAATTTTGTCGGCAGTAGAAAATCCACACTGTACCGGGCGAGGATTATCTAGGGATTTTGGTACTGGGAAGTTTGCAGTATCATTTTTAAAACGGTGTAATACCACTGAAGATGACTTTGACTGAAGAACTGAATTCTGCGAGTATATGATAAACCAAACCAATAATTTAATTGATAACGTTTTATTTTCGGACGAGGCAACGTTTTATTTGAACAGGCATGTTAACCTACAAAACACCCGTTATTGATCTGATGAAAATCCGCACTGGATGCAAGAATCCCATACGCAAAGGCCACAAAAAATCAACGTATGGGCTGGTATTGTGAGAAATACAATTATTGGCCCATATTTTTTGACGAAAATTTAACAGCAGCATTATATCTGGATTTCCTACAAAATAAATTAATTCCGGATCTGATCCAACTTTTTCCTGATATTCAATATACCCACTAATCTCGAACGCAGAATCTGGTTTCAACAGGATGGTACACCGCCACATTTCGCCATAACTGTGCGCGATTTTTTAAACAGAACCACAATAGGAAGAAGGGGAACAGTGGAATGGCCCGCTAGATCACCTGATCTGAGCCCATTAGACTTCTTTTTATGGGGTTATTTAAAATCTAAAGTTTACACTAACAGACCTGGAAATATCCGTCAGTTAAAAAACCGAATAAGGGAAGAAATGCAGAACATAACACCTGCTATGCTACAGAATGTTAGAGAAGAATGTAATCCCCGGTTCTATCATTGTCTAGCGGTCAATGGAGAACAATTTGAACATTTAATTTAAATTTTCTTTGTTGGTAGTGTATACATTTTTGGAATCAGCTCATCAAGGGAAATCCGGAAATTCAAAAAAAAATGGGGTGTTCTATTTAAAAAAAAATGGTGATGCCGTCATCACACGAACGTGGATCACCCTGTATATTAGATTATAATTTGAAAAAACAGTAAATTAAAATGCAAAATCGACCTGTTTCGGGAATTTCTAATATTAGTGTTTATTTAGCTAATAATGAATTTATGCGTTACTTTATGGACGCACTGTATAAATGAATACAACTATATCTCTAAATAATTCCGATCAGTTTCTATTATATTGGAGACCTTTATCGCAAAATCTTTTATTGAACGCTTCTTAATATATATTTGAATTTAGCCTAATTTAAAATTTAGGTTCGGTAATTTGTTTCCATTTACGAATAACAAACTTATATGTGTAATAGTAAGTAAAGAGATTGAGTACTGTGTGAATGCGTTTGTTTTGTAAATAGTTCGCGTTTTCATTAATCCTATTAATCAATTTTATGTAAAGAGAATTACTACATTTATTTAGTTTACTACTAACTAATTGAGAACCTCTGTATAGTATTTCATTAAACATTAATATCCCAGTATTTTTTTTAATTTGTAAAATAATGCTATTAATTAAATAATTTAGTAAGATTTGACTTGTAACTTTCAATATATTTTAGCTGTATATAAGAAATGATATTATGTGGATAATAAATAATTTCATAGTTCGTACTATGCATATTGTGTAGGTATCACTTAATTCTGCTTTTACATTATAAATTATGAACTTGTTGGAATAAACGTCATTAATAGTTATAGATGTGTGTTTAGTACAAAGCGCAAGAAAGGTATTTACATATTTATCTCGCGATTCATTTATTGAAAATAAAATTTAAGAGTAATTAAGTAAATATAAATTGTATATTGAAATGATAGGAGACTATTATACAGATCCATTACAACTCATTTTATTCTTAGTATTAGATATAATTACTACTAGTGATACGAATATGCAGAGCCTTTATATTTTAAAATATTAAATATCGTGCTTTGATTTTCGTACATACATTCAGTGGCAGTTGATATTACTGAATTGAAAACTTTTTCCCGTAGAAATATTTCTACCTGCTAGGGCGTGCTTACCTCGCAAATTAAATTATTTTATGTATCTTGCAAAAGAAAACTGTCGTAATCAAAGATACTTTTTTCACTTTTAGTACACACTACACCATGATATCATCGAAAAACTTCTATTTTTGTTCCGCTGTACCCCGTTCGACGGTACTTACAGTTAGTGTCTCCCACAATATTGCCTGCATATCCGCATTATTTAATCGTTTATCGCTTTTAACCGACACATTGTGATTAAGAAATAAATGACAAAGAATAAGAATAAATACATATGTACACATACAAACCAAGAACTGGACTTATCAGTGATAAGTTATCACAAAATTGAATATACATATATGTACTACATACATACTTGGTTAATGTATTCGTAGAAAGTATTGGTATATGGTAAGCTCTTGCTTTGTATAGATACATACATCAATATTTTTGTAAATTTTATATGCAACCTTGTATCTTGCCATCAGCAACGATCTAAACAATGTATAAGAGTTTGTAATGTCTACAAGATTTTATATGACAATTTAAAAAAGGCATTTTAAGTAAGTGATTATTTAGCAAAAAATAATTATAACAATTAGAACATCTTTCGGATTTTTCAGTTTTGGGCATGCGTGTCAAAATTTATTAAGCCATTGCTGATATGCTTTGATAGCCCTGCATTCTAGTACTTATTAGGAGTTAAGCGTAGATCTTCACGACCGTCGTTTACTGTGTTGAAGTCTTTCGGGTGTTGTGGCGTAGATAAGTTTGTACCTGACGTTTCGCTGATCATGCTGCCAGCTTCTTCAGAAAGTTTCTAAAGACTGATTTTATTGTCTTCTGCTCCTCGTTATATACCTTGTTTACTGAACTGTAGCTGAACAGTTCAACAATAAGTTTGCGATAAAACCATTGTACGGAATCTCCTGGCTTCACGTTTTAGTTTGATCTTTTTAAGAAGTTTATTTGGCATGGTAGTTTTCACTATATTAGGAATTGATAACCATATCGGCAATTCTATGGTTGATTATCTGCATTTAGACATCTTGATTCCGCTATTCATGTATAATGGTGCTATCAATTAAAAGTACAATAGAGTTGGTAGGTTCATTAGCCAACTCGATTAGTTAGTAACGCAGTTTCCATTATTCTGTTTGGTTACATTTCTTTTAGTTTATTCCAATTCAAACAGCAGTCTGTGACAAAATTTTCTTTAGGGCTTCAATTGCACTGATTACTTCTGGTAATTAACATTTGCAGAAACCTTAACTAGCAGCTTTTCTGCGTGGTTTCATGAATTGCTTGATGCATGGAATGTACTAATCAAGTTATATAAGGTGGTAAATATACAATCTTAAATTCACAGCTCAACAGCTCAGTTGAGTTTGGGTATGAACATACAAAATTTCTTAAAAATCAATCATTAAAAATTTGACAAATCATCATCTCTACTTTAACTTCAGAAGAGTTTCAGACATTTCAGCAATGGTTTTTACGATTGTTTAACTCATGTCATCTATCACCCCATTCTTAGGTATCACAAAAATGTTGTTCTCTATCCTTAAACTTTCATCGAATTCTGTTGTTATTTTAAATCCACTAAACTCGACTGTCATTTTGACATTAATAACATAGAAACATTAAATTATATAGGCCGGTATATGAATTGTCAGACAAAGTGAGTAAATGAATGTAATAGATAGCATGTTTTTTGTTTTTTATCGTTAGATAGCAGGTAACTGAGGGATAAAGTCTGCTATTTAATATTTAGTTTATTTCGCGAATAAAGTATTAAATCAATTGCATTACTAGGGGTTAACTTATAAAAAATCATCCAAAAATATGTCATTTTCTTCGTCGAAATCCACAACTGTTTAGAATTTTAAAACTTTCGAAATTCTTCTATAAAAACGTAATTCATTACTGTAGGGTATAAATCCAATTACGTGAAAATTAACGATGTGCAGAATTTAGAACTAGATTTAGACACCACACAAAGAGAACAATGCTGTTACAATACAATATAATACTTGCTTGTGAATAAATATAAAAATATGAGTTAAATATTTGTCTTCTGAACAGATAACTTGAGTAAATTTTATTTGTGGTTAACATAGTTTTCAAGGCAATTATTTGATTTATGACCAACCAAAAATACAAAATATTTTAATTTCATTTTGTAATGCACAGATTTCTTATTTTAGTGAGAATAAATACAATAGCAAGATTGGCTGAAATCAAAGCTTCATTCCTAGACCAATGTGAAGAAAGTACATAGAAGAAGAGAAGGCTTCGTACAAGGAAGATGCATATATTTGTTTTTAATAGGATGTATGTAAGTAGTTTAATATATCATTCCTCTTGAACTCATTACTGACATTATTGCTGTTAAACAAATTAATGGAAATTAATGTTACCGAATGGTATCTCATTTTCTACTTTGTATGAAGGTGGTCACTACCAGATGGACCATATGCTGTGATCTGCGTAATAAAATAGGAGTATTAGATTACTAACTACAATCAGCTAAAAATATATGGAGATACAAAAAAAATATTCGTCAGATAAATAACAGGAATAAATACATATGTATATCTAGTAGTATCCTATCTATTACTTTATCTAACGACTGATATACCGGCCTTTAAGAGGATAAATAGCTTGGGTGTGTAGGATTGATAATCTTCAAAAGAGTAGCAATAAAACAGAGATAGAAATCTACATTACAATAATACCACAACATGCTTTTGTTAGAATATCAATGCGCTATTGGCGATTACGTTTCTATTTGTTTCCATTTTTCTAACATTCATATTGCATTAGAGCTTATTGGTAGTTAATGCTATAATAATAATGATAATAATTCACGCCCTGACAGGCCCCAATTGATTCAATTATTGGGTACATCAGCTGACCACGAATTATTATAATTTATTTGATACCTACACTGCAAATGTAAATAAATCATTATAATTATCGTAGGGATGCATATTATATTTAAAATTAGTTGTAAAATTGCTTTCTTGAATTATTTTTATATTTCTATTATGATGTTGATGAGATGTTGATGAGATTGACGTAATTAAGGGCTCTATAGAAACCACTAAAGAATTCAATTCAAAGTCTTTTTGCTATATATTGTTATAATTATATTATGTTATACAAGGTATGTTCAAGTAATTTATTCCTATGTTAATAAATATTATATTGAGATTTATCTTAATATATTTGGTAGACGGCGTTCAGGCCAAAACTTTTTATTATTGCAGTATTGGTTGAGAGGCGAAAAGAGGGGAGGAAGAGAACTCACATTAACTAAGGGTATCGGTATAGCCTTCTGGTCCTAGAGGCTGAAAGTCTGCGTACACATGGGTTGTCGTGGGCGCTGGTTGTTTTGTAAAAATTATTTCTAATCTTTTAGGCAATCAGTTGGAGAAAATGTAGATTCAATAGTTAAGTGTAGATTTTCAAGACCGTCGTTTAGTGTGTTATCCGTCTCCGGGTGTTGTCGCGTAGACAAGTTGTTGACTAATGTTGTTGTCTTCTGCTCCTCGTTATATACCTTATTTCTTCTTCGCTTCTCTGATTCGTTACAATTCGATGAGCTACATCCGTTACGCTGTTGTGGTTACGTCCACGATCTTGTAAAGTTATTCGTCAGGTATTGCTCAGTTTGTACCCATCTTCTCGGTAGAAATTACTTGAAGCTAGAAGCTGACAGCATGATCAGCGAATCAATAAGTGCAAACTTATCTACACGACAACATCCGAAGCACTAGCACTGGGGATGATCCGCAGGCACTTATTTTGCGTACATTGGAGTCTAGTCCCGTCACACCTGACCATGCCCATCCATGTGGAGCCTATCGTTGTGAGAGACGCCTGAGGACTTGGCAGAATGGGATGTAACTTCTCGATTGCTCTAGACGTCTACTTGACAGCATTTTTGGTGTTGCCTAAAAATTTTAAGTTAATACTTTTAGGGATTGCTACTCATTGCGCCTTAACTATGGTCCGGGTGTCGGTGATAATGGTAGAACACATTCTAAACAGTGTAAACATCTTATAAAAACTTTCTTGGTCCATTTGTCATTATCAATCTTCAATAATTCTCTTACGTACACGTTACTAATTTTATTTTTAAATTCTATAAATTTAAATCTTGCAAATCGTTGATAATTAAAGCATCAAATGCTCTGAAAGTCTTGTGTGGACTACATTACTCTTGAGTTTTGTATAGACTGCGTGTATATTTATTTAAACGTCTCATTGATATGTGAATTTACAAAGTTCTAAAAATACTATTTTATCGACATGACAAGTTTCCATGGTGGAGTTTATATATATGTAGATACTAGGTATACATATACATGCAAATATAAAATGCACAAAAGTTTAAAACGTGATGTAATAGCGATTCCAACGATCGAATGACGAATATACCACACAGAAGAATTCATTAAAAATGTATGACATGAATATATACACGACGTAATAAATTTTTCAGTTTGGTGTTGGCGACGAAAGAGAAAGCCATACAAACATATCCGCAAAACACATCCTATTTTAAAATATTTACTGATATACATATGTTCCTAATGTCGATTACATACTCACATATTTTTTTTCTATTTCTATTATGAAGATTGGTATCATATGTGTAAATTATAAATTATTTTAATTTTTAGAGAAATGCACGTGTTAGTAGTTAGCGTTAATTTATAAGTGTTAAGATTATATATAAACAAGTTTATTTAGAGCGTATTGCACAATTTGCGGTTATTATAGCGTGTAAATTACAACGCTATTCGCAAAAATATTTCTATTAAGTTTAAATAGACATCTCGGCAAATACAAGCAATCGATCAATAATGGTTTGTTTACGAAAACAAGTCAAGTTCAGTAAATTCGTGTTATACAAGAGTTCTTCAAATTCCAAGTATTGTGTCATCCTGGACAGATTTTAATGGAAACGACTTAAGGTTACGCAGATAACCTTACTCGACGTCAGTTATTTAGAGTTAAAATAGTTTCTCGTAAATTCACGACGTTTTAAAGTGAGTTAGTAAGGGTTGTGGATTAAATTGTTAACATCAAAAGCACGCACAAATGAATAAGTATTAAACTTGTAACGGTTTCAATTCCAGTTGTCCGAAGTTGAAGTTTATCAAAATGTAGTTGGATAAATGTATTATTGCAAAATAACTAAATAACACTCATTTATGTTTCTTGAAGAAATATCAAGATTGTTAATTGCTTATGCTGCTTTGTGTAATTTGTTAGCATTTTAATATAGTGTTAGATTTGGGAATTCACTAATATCAAACGTTTGTGTGTGTTTAATGTTAATTGTCGCAGTATTACTAATAATTTTGGCATAATACGGAAAAGTATATTCAAGCATAAATCTAAATTGATTGGAATTACGAAAATGTAATAATGTTTAACACACGCAATTTGTGGTACAAAATGTATGTATAATATTTCAACTAGCTTTATAAAATCGCGTATCTTAAGCATCATTAAACCATTAACGCTCTGCCATCATATATATATCTGCGTCACCATACTTAAGTTTAAAATAAAAGCACAACACTGATGAGTTAATACAAAATGAGCGTACACTATAACTTTTGTTGTATATGTTTTATCTTGTTATAAGGATTTATTATATACAAAATTTATTAATTACTGTGTGATTGATAGATCCATAAATCCTGCATTGAAGAGAAGAATAAAACTTCCCATATTATACTACCTAAAATTATTATTACTTTCATAGAAACCTATACATCTTATTCTGGAACATTATTTTTCCTTGACAGTTACAGCGTGATCGATTTGAAAACTACTACCACGTGTTAAATCCTAGATTCTTTCACCAAAATTTGTAGATAAAGAAAATATTGCAATACTGTACAAACGAAAATTAGAGTGTCAGTGTAAAGTTTTAAGTCAAAAAATCGAATCAAAGTTACGCAATAAAATTTGAAAAAAAAAGGATGACTGAAATTCTGAAAATCGAAAAATTAGAGTATCGAGCCTCTAAGTACCTGTATTTAAAGGGGTTAAGAGCTAAGCAGAATTGCGTAGATATGCTTAATCCCCTTGGCGATCAATGTCTTTCGCATGCGACCGTGAAAAATTGGATTGCAAGCTTCAGAAACGGTAAATTTTCCACTGAAAATGAACACCGATCGGGAAGGCGAGTTTCTGTGTCCGTCCCCGAAAATGTTGATGCAGTTCATGAAATGATTTTGTTAGACCGTCGAATTGAGCTAAAACGGATATCTGAGGCACTGAATAATTGATATGAACGCGTCAATCATATAGTTCACGTCGTTTTGGACATGAGAAAATTTCTCCAAAATAGCTCAGTTGTCTGAAGGTTGATCTGAAGTGTGCAAGAGATGCAGACTTCTTAAGTCATATAGTTGCTGTGAATGTAACTTGAGACATTCGAGTCCTCTTAGTCTTAAGAAATCTGCTGGAAAAATTCTTCAGTATTCTGGAGTAATCATGATTGTTTTTCTGGGTAAGGGTGGGTATTCAACGTTACTGACCATTCGACGAGAACAAAATTAGGAGAGAAAACGCGGAAAGTTGTCGAAAGGTATATTGTTTTTTTGGGACAATGTACCTGTGATTTAGGGTTCGAATTACTCGAACATTCCCCTTATTCACCACATCTGGCCCCGTTCGACTATCAGGTCTTTCCTCAATTAAAAAAAAAATTAAAAAGGTCGTAACATTTCTTCCAAAGAAGAGGTGATAGAAGCTGTGAAGGCCTGGTTTACAAAGCAAAATAAAAATTTCTTTTTGAAAGGTCTAGTCGCGTTGCAGATTCGTTGTAATAAATGTATCCAATTAAGAGGAGAGTGTGTTGAATAATAAAATATCTTGACTTTCAAATTTTATTTACTTCTATAGTAGGCTAAGAATTTTTCAATACCTCGTTGTATTTCCATTCATTTACCATCTGCTTACCAGCCAACTTATATACCAACTAGATCATTAAAACGTATGCAAATGTCCGATTCTTAATACGCGTATCTACAATAGGTTCAATGGAACAACACCCGTGCAGTCAAATGTTCATTTGCAAAATCTTTCGCTTGTTATAACTTTAATTTGTATTAAGTGTCATGATCTAAAACACCTACTTACAAAACAAATCAGGAGAAAAAAGCTCTTAAAAATTGTCACACTACACAATTTCCTAAAAAGATCGTTCGAACATTTTTGTTTCTGTGTAGGCGAGTCTTTTGCAGGTTAGATATTTTTTTGTCTTTTGTAATAAATTTTCTTTTAGACATAGCATTGATTTTCTTGCAATACTGTAGGAAATTTATCACCCTTATCCTTTTTTCTTTATTGCTACCTCCTTCATAGCGTTACTCTAAACTTGATTTTTATTACTTTCGTTTTGGATTGTTTATTTTTCAATTCAATCGCACTTTCTGTCTTCCACCTATTACGGATATACAGTGTTGGAAATAATTCACTAGCTCTTATACACACACTACATATAAGCCGAATGCATGGTGTAAGAAGATTTTAAATACAAATTGTACTGAAACCCAATAACTCAGGCTTTATATATACAACCATTCTCGTATATTTCTGTCTGCATATGTGATGTAACTCAAAAGTGAGATGATACCGTAATATACAATTGTTTTGTCTATTATATCATAATTTAATTAATACAAAAGCTCACAGTCAATTTCTGACCTGAATACATTTAAATATTATCGTAATAGAGCAAACGAGCAAAGATATTACGGCTATCAGCAATATTTGTATAAACGGCTCGATAGCCGCAGTGGTTAGGCGGCTGATTATTGTTGTGATGGAACAATAGGAGCAGGATTTCAATTCTCCGGAAAGACGGTGATATTTTTATCTGAGAATTGAAATCCGATTGAGCTACCATTCGCTGTTTGGAGCAAAGTGGTTAACAGCGTGGCATTATAAAAGGCGGTATCCATTTTAGTAACATATACTGGGATCTGGTAAAATAAATAAAATAAATGATGAAGATATTTTGCAATCAATGAAACGAAATAAGATCGCAGGCCACGACCAAATACCAACCTTTATGGTGAGAGAAAAGTTTTCGTGCAACTCTTGATAACTACATATATGTAATTTGTTTCCTCGTACCAGCACCTTTCCTACAATTTGGAAATGGTCGACGTAGTTTCTACAGGTTTTGCTAAAGCTGACCGACTTGATCATGTTATACTATTATCAAAGCTATCAAATTTAGGTATATGCGATTCGCCTCTTCTTTTACTACAATATTATCTTCAGGATCGTCGGTTTATTGTACCCTACAAAGGCTATAATTCTATTATCAAAACCGTCACGTCAGGTATACCTCAAGGTTCCAGTTTGGGCCCAATATTATTTTTAGCCTTCTCTTCCATTAAATCCATCAATGACGTGATAAATCGGCAAAGCAATCTTGACTCATGACACGATTGGAGCATAACACAATGCAGTGTTATCACCTTCACGCGAAACAAGAAACCTATTGAATACGGTTACCACATTGGAGATGAAGCTTTAATATGACCTGCAAATACCATTTGATTTTGACTCTGAGCTAACTTTCACTGCTCATATAGCTGAAATAGTTTCCAAGGTAAATAAAACCTAAGATTTTGTCATACAAACTTTTTAGCACTTCCAAAATGTCACCATTATGTTTTCGGTATTTAACATGCAATCTCTCTCAACTGGATGATTCCTTCAGGGTTTGAAGTTCTGGTTTGGTATTGTGCATAATCATGTATACAGTCCACAAATATTGGGAAGAGATTAAATAGATGTAGGAAGCAATTTTGAGCGTAAAAAGCTTCAATTAGAACAGTTTGGCGAACAGTTCTATTGCACTAAGTTCTTGCAAGCTGTCTAAAGCGTAAATTAGTGGCGATGTGCGGACTAAGAGTATGCTGCGCCGGCATCAACCCCAACCTGTAGATCGCGCTTTTGGAGCATTATTACGATTTACTGTTGTTATAATAGTCAGTAAGCTACAGCTATGTGTCTTCTTCATAAATTAAAACGTATTCTAAAGGATATGCGATTCTCTGCAGCTTCAATTTCCCCTCCATTAGATCTCACTAACCAGTCACAGAGCCCAAATACAAAACTAACCACTTTCGCTTTAAACCAATTTCATTATCATGAAATAGATCTACCTTAATTGCTATAGCGTTTAGAAGTGAACAAATTCTGTAGCCTGAAGAGAATTGACGCGGTGCTAATCTAGAAAACTGCGAAAACAAGATATGCTTCGGTCGAATGTAATCGGCCGGTCTGTAAATGTTAAAGACACCTCAACAGCCGAAGGCAGTTGAATTTATTATTAATGAACTTATATCTAAATATAACAGTAGCAAACTTCCTTTTTACAGATAATTTATGTGAACCAAACTCCTCTTTAATGTCATATTAATGATGATAATCGGGATATTTATGATGCTTTCTATAAAACAGAAGTTTCAGAAATTTGCTTTGAATCATCTCCAATCTATACGAGTATAATTTAATCCCTGAATTCTATACAACCTGAGAACATTCAAGTTTCATACATGAGTGAATTGTGTAGGATCGACAATAGTTCGAAAGTTATGTATCTATTTCATACTATTGGCAACAACATCATCTGGCTATACGATAGTATAGCCAGATCTCTAACTGTTATGTGAGCTTGGAAATTAATGTCCTGTACATGATACCATGTGAGTTCAGATAAAATTATCTCTGGCATAAAATGAAACGACTGGGAAAGGTCGAATTTTTTATTTTCAACATACCCTCCTAAGACATTGATATCTTTGGTATAACGATGCTAAAAAGCTTTAACACCCTCAGAAAATAATGTTTTGTTTTAGGTTGCAAACCACCAATTCACCTCTATCATCAGTGTCTCATTGCCCGAACGTGAATCTTACAAAGGTGTTCTGTGAGTTTGGAGAATACATGGAAGGCGCTAGAGGCCTAATTAGGAGAATACGGTGGGTGTTAACAAATTTCGAAGCCTGCATTATGAATTACGGCCATTGAAACACAGCTCATGTGGGCAGGAGCGTTGTCCTCATGAAACAGAACACCACGTCTGACTTTTGAAATTAAAGCAGCATAATATTGCCCAGTTATAGTCTGACCACGTGATAAAAAGTCTATTATTCGGTATGTCGATAAACTGTAGCCATGATCTTCGCCGTAGATGCTATTGCATGAAACTTTCGAGGGAGTGGTGAACACCTTCACCTTCAATCTTCCTAGGAAGTGTTCAGGATCTCGCTTAATGATAGCCAAATTTGTCTCTGAAATGACTTGTCCGCTTTCGCTCTCGTGTCAAAATTTTCGGTAGCTATGGTGCAGCCACCTTTTTGAGATCAAATTTTTATGTACAATAGTTTTTACGCTACCTATTGAAAAGCCACAGGTCTGAACTACGAATTTCATAGTGATTCATCTATCTTTCAGGATCATGTCATGGATCAGATCAACGTTTTCTTTGCAAACAATAGTTTCGACCGTCCAGCACCAACACCTTGCTCACAGGTCTCTCTGGCAAGTTTAAAATCCTTTGCTCCCAATTCTTCGTCACTTGATACGAAGATGAAGATTCACCCAGTACCTACTTGTACCATAACCGTATGAATTTGCAGTGATTTTGTTTTTGTTTAACCAAAAATGTTCTAAAACTCCTTATTATGAGTGGTACTGTACACTGCTATGTAGCTGTCTACCCAATTCCTACATTTCGTTACTGTCTGCTACTGCAACGATAAATACTCCTATTACCCTATCTACTCTTTGCAGTTAACTCAATCGATGGCAAGCTTTGAACTGACTATATACGCATGATTTCCCTTGTATACAATCCTTTATAATTTTCCTTTCAGGCAGTACATTTAATGTAGTTGAATACAAAAGCTATCAGAAATATCTCAGTACCGCATTTCATGCGTCGCTAATGGGGTATCAAAAATGTATAAAAAAAATTTAATACAATTTTTCTTTCCCATCAAATTTTTTCAACTCTTTGAAACTTGCTGTTCCAATATCTTACTTCGATTTCACGCTTCGTTGCCGAATAATTCTTCTGCTACAATTCTATTCAGTATGCTGAAAAATTTAATATACGGATGCTTTTATTACGTTTCGATGTATTAAAGCAATCGCACAAATTGAATGCCAAAGCCTTTACTAAAAATACAGAAATTCATGTCTGGTGTTGAAAATGCTGATAGCTACTGTTACTGGAAAATAATCCTTTCCCCAGTTTTAAGATAAAAGCCTAAATTTTTGCAGCAGCTATTTCTAGAATATATAGCAGTGATTCCAAAATTTCAATATAAGATATATTGCTAGGAATTTGAGTACATTATTTATGTATATTGAATGTGGTTGTATATATAGGTAGTATTTGTGTTCTAATTGTTACACCATACAAGATTAGATTAAAAGTAGATTGACGTAGAATTTTACTTACCAGTACGAAATGGAAGTCGTTACAGCCAATATTCAAGAAGTCTGAAAAGAAATCTGTATGTTAATCATTATTAACAAACTGGTGTGATGTTGGTTTTTGAATTTGACACCTTATAATATAACTTAATAATTCAACAAAATAAACAAGCTTCATCAAGTGTTAAAAACACCAATACTTGAAACGTTGAGAAGCTCTTTCACACATTCCTACTACGGTGAGTATAAAATATGATAGTGTTCATCAGAAAGTACAACAATCCTATCAAACTTTGCAGATTTTTAAACGAATCGTCGATAATTTAATAAGATCTTTAATAATAAAAGTGCGAGAAATATTCAAACTTCAACGTTAACTCTAATGTGTTGGTAATTTAGTTAATTAATAATGGGTATTTATGGAACATTTTTCGGAATTACATGATAGGCCAGCTTTTAGTTTTCCTTGATATTAACGACGATTAATTCTACAGCGAAGTATTGTAATGGCAGTGAATTATATATTCCATTAGCGAATCCTGAACGTGCCTCGGTTATTTTGATGGTAGTTCGTAGCGTGAAAATTAAACACACAGAATGCTATCACGCTAAAGGGCGATATTATAACGTTTACAAATTATTTGGTAATAAATACCCGTGGATCTTGAATGGCTGTCTTATCTAATATTACGAATTAAAGATAATTTATGGTACTGTATTGTAGCATTCGTCCTACTTCTTCCTATTATTTTGTACACATTTTCTTTCATTAGTTTTTTAATCTTATATGCGTCAATAATAATAAATGGTATAACTCAGTAATAATTAATTATAATCTAAGTACATTAAGTTTTACTAAACCAGCTCATACGAAAATGTACCCTTTAAGGGGATTTCAATGTAGATTCTAACCTAAGAAAAACTAACAGGAGATAATTGCTACTATAAGCTAAATATGAGATTTATGGAATATATTCAGCAACGTTCTGGTCTGCAGACAGTAATATACATGAAGGCCATATAAATAAAGTTGGAAAATGATTTGGACCAATAAATATATAGATTGTGAATTATTCCGAAGAAATTAAAAGAGAAACCGAAAATTAGAAACTATCGAAAGACCAATTGCAACAAATTCGCGAAGATTTGGCAATTATCAATTGATACATTTCAGAATGCATATCACCTTTAGTAATCAAGCATTAAAGTTTTATTTTCTTCATATATTACAGCAAACATTAAAATTAATCATATACGTTTACTGAGCTCACCTTCAGAGTGTATAATGGAATGGCTTTTATTATCTTGTTGTCTTCAGATAATATGGTTTTTAGAAACTTCACCCACAATTTTTTGATTTATTTGCTCCAATAAAAGTGTTTGTCTGGATACTCTTTCAACAACCGACGTGGGAAGCCTTTGCAAACGTATTGTTAGAGCTCAGCTAGCCTTACCACAACGTACAACCGTGAAAAAAATTGGAAAAATATCTACGGCCGGCTCGGTAGTACAGTGATAAGGATGCATGCTAGCATGAATGACAAGTTGGGCGATCCGTTACAATTAGCAGCGCAGGAAAACCATAAAATACTGTACACACACTAAATTATACAACAAGAGCTGCAGCGCCAGTGTTGGCAAGCAATACAACTTAGAAAGATGTTGCCTGTACTTTTGGATTTCTGTCTGATGGAGTAGTCCATTCTCTATGTGCTAATGACAAAAAAGTAACAACAAAATAGTAATTGCTACTTCCGATTAGTAAGTTTTTATAAAATAAGATAAATATAATCCAGTTGGCTGTGGTAGGTGTAAAATAACCAAGTAGGCGCTGAAAATGATTCAAAACTGATGTTACTAGTAATAAATAAAAAAATTAACAGATGTTACAGACGCCGCCTATAGTTATAAATCAAAAGTGTACAATCCGGATCCTTTTTTTTTTTGAAAACATCATTTTATAAAAAGAAATTCAGCCTATTTGTATCATAAGGAAAGCTTTAGCTGATTCCTAACACATACTTCACCGTTTTATAAAGCAAATTTGTAATGCAACTTATTAAATTTTTGTAATTTATCAGATAGGAGATGCAATACTTTGTCAGGTGGAGGAAAACTAGTGGAACCAATCATTAACAAAAAAAGCGACGATGACCAAATGTTAAAACATGACGACAAAATGCTCAAAAATATGTTAAAATATGGTTGAAATATTGTCAGAAAATGCTAGAAATGTTAGGAACCGTTCACAGAATGTTAAAAAAATGTTGCAATGCGCCAAACATATCAAGGAAATATTTAAACAGATTCGGAAAAAGCAGCTTTTACTACAGGGGTGTGGCATCAAAAGTTTTGATTAGAAGTTTTTAAGGATGCAGTAATAGGCGAAATGTAAAATTTTAACAGATTATACTATTGATAATGCTGATTTTAAATATAATATTTTCACGAAGACATCACTAAAGTGTCTCGTCCTTTAAAATATTAATTTTTTTGTACAGGGCGTTTTCCACATACCACTCAATTCCAACAATTTCAAACAATGATAACTCGCTTATTTCAAATACAACAGCCTGTATATTATATCAGTATTCAATTTCTACCTACATTCTCATTTAATTGATGCTAGCATTCCCTATACCTAAATCTAACCGGTTTTTGAGATATTTTATTTTACTTAAAAACAAGGAAACATAATATTTCAACATTAACAAAGCGTAAGCCGTGACTGTCAAAGATGTGAAAACTTAATAGTAAATTGCTTTCTTTAGAAGTTTGTGTTTTATAGCAAGTAATGGCAAATTTGTGAATACTAAATTTGCCATTATTAATTATTAACTATTAAATATTCGCTTGAGATAAATTGGTTTATATTGTTACATCTTTTCACTCCATATTAACACTTCACTATTAAATTCGCTATCTAAAGCAATCGATGTTCGAACATTCTTTGCTCCAGTTAGAATTAAAAGTCTCTCCGCTGCGCAGTTCGTGACTGGTATGATGATGAATCTTCAAGCAATATTCAAATTTGGGAAAAGAGTATATTCGTTACTTCTTTGTTAATTTCTCAACTTCAATATATGTATGTACATCTTAAACGGAAAGCAGTCATTTCCAGAATCAATAACGATCTCATCTGGATACCACCCTAGTAATTCACTCATTTATTTACGCTGCACTTTCGGAAGAATCAGTTAATTTGAAAAAGTCTTCACCTCTAAATTTTGTGCTAAAATTAACATAAATTCTACCGATAATATACAAAAGTTTCAGAACTATAGAATTCTTCTCGAATTATGGCTCACTCCATCTGTACCTAGCAGACCATCTAATTTCAGATAAAGATTTAACCAATGATTAATGTATTTCTCTTTCTCAACTAACACTATAAGATACCCTGTGGTGGTCACTTAGAAAATATATACATATGTAATACAATTCATTTCCAAACAAAGGCATTAGTACATTCAATGCAACAATAATAAAAAGGAAACAAATTTTCAATACGTGTAAATGCAAAATATTTAATGAGTATAAATTTATTTACAAAAGGGAACATTAAGGGAGGATTATCGATGTTCAGAGAAAATAATTATTTAATACAACAATAAGATCAGTATGGATCAAGAAATTGCTCTCAATCGTTGCCGGTGAAGCTAATAACATTACATTTATAGCTGGAATACGATTCGGAGGAAAATTATATTTCCTTGATAAAGACATGAAAGCAGATATAATTTAATATCAGCTGATAAGACCGAAGAATAATATTAAAATAAAAAGATTTGGATTAATGTCAAAGGACAATATATTAAGTCGCTGCAAATAATAATGTTAGGATTTAGAAATGTCAGATTCAAATTACTTAAATAAAGAAAAGCTATAGTATTATATCAAATAAAATGCTGCATCATATGACTACAAACATCCAGTTGCGTTTCAATTGATATTTGATGTTATTATGAAGTAAATAAATACTTACTCATTAAAATATTGAATGATATGTAAATGTAATATAGGACAAATTGTAATTTTCAACTAAAAAAACTTTAATAGTGTCACGGGAATATTACGTGTACTGGTGTGTATCTAGTAAAAACAATTCTAATCGCGCTGGTGAATGTTTTATGGATATAAAATCATGATAATATCGATAACTCTCTACGATCTGTAACTAATTCTACATTATTTTGAGTGCTCTCTGATAAACGAACAATATATTTTTTTATTTATAATTAATATTTACAATGATTAAATTAAATCAATCAGACACTAGATGGCGATGATGTGATGAATGCTGTATTTTAATTGTTGCAATTTTATTTCGAATGTGACTTGATTGTCATGGGTAATAATTGTGATGCATTTATTTAACAATTCTGCAGTGATTTAAATAAATAATGTTTATACGCATGAAATTGAATAATTTTTCCCATCCGCGTTTAAAGCAAACGTTCATATAAACAGGAATAATATTGAAGTTAATATTAATTTAGCATTGATGGTTCTATTATGAGGTTTATTGACCACGTCGTAAATGACAGAGAAATTTATCAGCACATGAAAGTATCCTGCAGTGTACTAATTTTAGGGGGTGATTGATATAGACATTAAATAGTAAACGTCTAAAATTTGAGCCTTCTTGAGCCAAGTGCATATAATGTATGTCTATATTGAAAATTTTACTAACCTATGGAGATTAAAAAATAAATACGATTTAGTATTGTTTCGTAATTTACAGAACAAGTTTAAATATCGCTGAAGATAAATAGAAGCTTATATAGCGTTAGGTCAAACAAGGATAAGATGTATCAAACTAATGGGAATACGATCCCCATTAATTTGAAATATCTTATCTTTCGCCCGCCTAAACTCAAATACTTTAGCACAGTTTGATAGGGTGCTGATAGGTTAGCAGTTACGGGTATCATTACCGTTGTGTTTCTTAAAAACTGGCGCAACTCGGTTAATCTTCAAATATAATGAAAGAACCTTCAATAACTTCAAAAGTGTACAGTCCAGATTTCGATGAAAGAATAATGAATATCGAATAAGGCGTCCTAATTACATTAAAAATGTAATTAAAACTTTAATAACGATACAAATATTTGAATTTGTACAAAACTTCATTTAAACAAACTTGCAATATTATAATAAACCTCTCGTCTTTGAGCTAAAGTTATATTAGCTACCCAAAAGCAGGCCAAATGTTTTTAATTTCCAGGGAAAAGTGGACGCTTCTAATCCGTAAAAACACTTTTAACGAGGATCAATATTATAGACAGAGAATCACCTTAGTGTGGTAAAGTATAGTGTATATGATATTGTAATAAATGGCAATTATTTTATGGCATGTTCAGCCATAAAATTCTGTAACAATAAAATCATTTTTGTGCAATTCTAAAATACCCACATCCGTCCACTGGTATAGACACAAAATCATGTCCTGAAGCTAGTGATCTGTCTTCCCAGATGAACTTCGCTGGCCAGCCTTCCAGCTTTGATGGCAGCAGACGTCCAGGGGTAGAACTGCGCCGAATCGAGAACGGGTCGCCTCGACATTTTTACCACGCCCCACTGTTCTCCTTTCCCTAAAGCACTTATTCACTTTAAGGAAAGGGGAGAAGCGGAGTGTGAGGAAAGTATCGAGGCGGCTTGCTGTCGATTCGGCGCAGTTCTGCCCCAGGTCCTGAACGAGTTCTTGAGAAAACTCAACGGCGGATTTCTGGAAAGGGCACACACTGACCAATACTTCGATCATTGTAATCCAGTGACTGAACTACTGAATATTAGCACTATTATCTGATTTATGACTTTAGGCATACTAAACGCGCAGAAAATCCACTCAGGAAACTCTAGAGTTCCAATCTCCAATGTTAAAGGATAACCGAGAAGACATTCTCAGGGGAAGCTGCACTAGGGGAAGAAGGTCGAACGTGGAATAGGCCAGAAATCCGCGATGATGATCAAGCATCAGTCCACCAGGCAAGTGTCCCAGAAACTCAGGCCAATTGGCGACCGAATTTCGTATCATTCCAAGTGTCGGTATGTTCACAAATTCGATAATTTTGGCAGTATTCTTATCTTTGGAATATGTTACTAGTTTAGTTGGGTTTAGTATAACAATTTGTTATTAACGTACTCCATTTAATACCTCTATTTTTCTCCCTGGCAAGATGGACCGTATTTTCGTGATATCGTAGTGTTTCTCAACATTTTAGATCTATTCAGGAGAGTTTATATAAAAATCGAATGTATACTGAGTTAGTTTTCAAACACCATTTAAACACTGCTACGGTTCATTTAGGAAGGGGTCGCTTTTTATTAATATATAAATGATTTATTATTTATTTTATATTTTTTATATAAGAAAGGTTGTTATTAACAATTGAAAATTAGTAATAAACGTTAGAAGAGTAGCAAATAATAGCGAACCGACCGATATATAAGCGCACATTGCTCGTTTCAAATTAATTTAAAACTGTCGTAACATCATCTAGGCCACCAGTGCCCAAATATACTTTGTCCAATATTGCTGGAGCGTCTAAAGCTCCAGACACCATGAACATAGTTAAAAACCGGGCTCACTATTCAAAGTTGCACCATTTAGCCTTTGGTTATTCCAGGATGTTGATACTGCGGCGTCCCATTAAAAAAAGAGAAAAAATTAAAACTTGCTTTCATAAAAAAGTATTTTGTACAAGAAGAATTAAATAAGAGACACAGTGAAGCATTTCGGGTGAGATATATTTTTAATTTTAAGTTAACTTATATCTCAATTGAATATCAAAGAACTAGGTTCTCATAGTTGAAAGGAGAATAACATAAATTCTAATTTCCATCTTTTCAAATATATAAATAGCAATATTTCAATATTGTCATAAATAAGATACAGTATAAGTAAGAATTTTCGCAATTTAGAACATCAAGTCAGTATAATATAAACAATAGGATAGTCCAATATTATTTCCAGAAATTTTATGTTTTGAATCGTAGTTCAAATAGCTAAACGTCATCATGTTAGTCTTTTTACCATTTAGCACTCCACCGATCAAGTTTGCCACTCCAAGTAAGTACATAATGTCTCCTGTTTTATGGATTCATGGCTTCTACTGTTTATCAGCGATTGGGCAGATAAGATACTACTAGACGAAGAGTTGTACTCCTGACTCCGACTGTGGACAGGTTAGCATAAAGAGTTTCATAGCAGATGCTGTCGAAAGCACGGGAAAAATCCATGAAGAGTGCCATAAATGAGTACCTCTTTGATAAATTATTGTTTCAAAAATTTTAGATATGTTTAACAACAATGATATAAGCCTGTAGTTTGAAGTCAGATTTTTTTTTGAATTAGTCTTATTGTAGATTTTTTTAATTTTTTAGGAAAGACTCCATCCTCGAAACTTAAATTTATTATGTGTCTAAGCGGCTGTACAAGAGAGTATGCGAATCTCTTTAGTACTTCGATAGATACATCATCATGCCCTATCGATTGTATGCTTTTTAGTGCAATTTTTGCCTGAAGTACTTCTGCTTCTGTATAAGGAAAGTGAAAAATATTTTCGAGATGAATATCGGGTTGTTCAATATAAACGGAATCATCATTTTCAGATTGTTTATAAATCTTTCAATTCCTGAAATATTTCCACTTGTAGATCAATAAAACAACAATTAATTAAATACCAATTTATTCCAGAACATATAATTAATTAATTGTTGTTTTATTGACCTACCAGTGAAAATATTTCAGGAATTGAAAGATAGGGTACATAAAGGTCAGAAAATAGATATGTATATATTAATTGTTTACAAAAGTTGATCAAAAAGTTATTAGCCACCACTTTAATAACCTCTAAGCTTAACAATTTCATGTACCGGACATATCATTTTGCCATTTCGACCAGTCAGTTCATAAATGCAAACAGCATTGTAGTTGTTACTACAAGTATTAAGACAATAATCAATTGTTGCAGTAACACAAGTAATTTATCGGTACGTCTTATACGATTGCTGTTAGTGCCCTTTTACTTCAGCTTTCATCCAAATTTTAGAATTTGAAGTCAAGAGTGTGTATGGGGACTTATTAAGCTTTTCTATATGACTTTGTTAATAATTCAAAACGTTGTTTGATTCATCATATCAACTTTTACCAAAAGAAATGTGCAGTAATATTATATTATATTCCTGTTTAAATTGATACCAATCGTTTATCCCAGTGTCAATTTACCGTGTACATTATTGATTAATCAACGATAACAACAGTCTCGATATGAAACTGACAAATTCCTCTACGTCTACTTTTCTTGTATGTATATTTATGTCAATTAGTATTTTATTATTTTCAGTAAGGAAAACCGTAGAGTTGATAACCTCCAATACATTGTGACTTGAATGATTTCTTAATACACCTTATTAGCTTAATTAGAGATGGTAACCTTCCACCAATATGATAGCAATATTACTACGACCTAATTTTGCATTAATTAGGTTAAATGAAAGGAATCGAATTGATCATATATAAACTGTACAGTTAGTTAATGATTAAACGGAATTTTAAGAGTAGAATTTTACTCAAGGGAAATTTAATTTCTTTCAAGATTACTAGTTTTTTCATCTTTTTTACACAGATTAGATCCCCGTACTTTATTGTATCGCCTTTATTTACCAAACACGAATATCCATTTGAAAAATTTGCATATTATTATTATCTGGCTGTACTAGCTAATGGAACTATCTGGAATGACAGTCTGTATTAGATGTTTGAGAATGTTAATTTACCATGTCGAAATTAAGCTTGCCCAGGATAAGCTTTGGTCAGTGTGTTCGATTAAGTTTCAACAGCGAGACTATAAAAATAAACAACGAGATAGCCGGTCTTCGTAAAATCCGCACGTTCACCATATAATAGTCGACATAGCTGACGGTATGCTAATTTATACACTACCGTAGAGAAATGGGGTCAATGTTAATAATATTTCAGTTGCTGTATAACGGGATAATGGTCAAGTTCGACTATCACATGACACTATGTAATCACAATATGAGCTAGACGTTACGTAGTTTAATGCTGTGTTTATATGGATGAGTATTTATAGACTGTTTTCGGGAGATAAAGTTATGTAAATTAAATGTTTTCCTGAAAGTCTATTTGGTGTTCCAATACAATGTACGGTACTATCGTTCTGTGCTTCATTTGGAGAAAAACGAAACTATGAATAAACGATTTAGATTTCAAGATACATATTTTCATTTGTCAAGATTATTGTCTTTATATTTCTTGCTCAATTTATTCAAATGAACATTTCAAACTAACAAAACAAAACAAGCTAACAAATTCCAGTTGCGCTGGAAAATTAAGCAAAGATATATATTCTGTAAAGACGCTAATCGTATATTGTTGAAATCCTGAAAACAAGTGCAATGAAAATAAATCAGGCATCAGAAATGGAATGGAAGAAATGGAAATTAGGTATTTCATTTGGACCCCGTGATCTGTTTCCCAACAATATACCATGAGCGCCTATTACAGGCAATATCAAAGCAATGTCAAAACTGAAAAACACTTTTTAGATGTTTCTTCAAGTTTTATTCAAATTTGAAGTATATCGATGTAGTCTTAGTCTCTCTTAAATCATTGTTTATATATAATACACTTTTTTTCAGTATAAAGGTAATAGCATTTCGAGAGTAATAAACTTTTAAAATATATATAGTAGGCTTGATTAAAAGGAAAAGGAGTGGCATTAGAATTCTCAATAACTGATTGCATTCATTGTTATTTTGCAACTGGCCCTTCTGGGCTAGTTTTATGATATAGTTACGCATTTGCTGAAGTAATTACATATCCACTGCATTCCTCTTTTCTCAAAAGAAGGTCTTATGCTTTGGTTGTTAAATTTATTTAATCTAGCTTAAATCAGGTTGCGTATCATTTCTACTGTTATGTCTCTGTTTATTTTAGGTTTATTGCTTTCTATTTATTGCCTTTCCTCTATCTGTATTTTAGACTCGCTTTTCTACAATATCCAATTGTCTTAGTCTGTTGTCTTCTTTCCTAATTATAATCAGCTCCGTTTTGTCCCTGACAAATCATATGTATTTCGGTGCATTGAACTTATGGCGCACGTTTCTTTGTTTTATTGTTTAATATTTACCTTATATTCTCTTCTATTTTGTTATTTTAAACTTGGTTGTTCAGTTTAGTTTGTGGCAAGTATCAAATTTTTTTTTCGAAATTATCACGCTTCAATTTTTTTCGACATTTCTTTTCTCCCAGAAATTCTATTCGGTCTTGCAGTTTGGCCTTCCTTTTAATTATTCTCTGAAAAAGTTACTCAAATAGGGAGTTAATTGTTTTATTTATTACATCTCTTATCATGATTTTCCTCGTTTTCTTCCTATTAATTTCGCAAACTATAACCTAAATTTAAAAAGTTCCAATTTGCCTTCTGACGTAGGCTATTTCAAATGTTAATAAAGTGTTACGTATTTCGAGTTTAGTAAAACTATAGGACACCTTAAATTTAAACGTCAGTGACGCTATACAGCAAAATCATCTCTTCCTCTCCCCCCAGTCTAGATTTTTTGAGGATGAAATAGAAAATAGGCCTTGAAGCTTCAGAAGATATCTTCTAAAGTGCTAAGGATAGGCATAGGCTGTCCTACATGAAAGTTGTTGCAAATAGTATGTAGAATCGAAAAATGTAATAATATGACGTAGTGCCATTTGAAATTTTAATGTTCGATACTAGGGTGCGTAGGAGTGATGGGGAGGGGGAGGGGAGAGGGGAAGGAGGCAAAATATGATTTTGAAAAGTTTCTCCCGTCAAACAGAAATTGACGTGCCTCGGCGTTTTTTCGTATTTCTTGACGTTTTCAACTTATTTAAGGTGGATCGTTTTCATTGGAATCCTTTGTATAATTTTAAGAAATATTCGAATCGCTCCAAAATCACTCAGTACGTTGCCTTCGGAATCTCGTGATTTATTAACAGAGTGTGTCAAGGAGCTTTACCATCACCATAGAAATGTCACGCGTCTCGTTCCATTCTCTTATGTTGTTTTGGTTACCGTCGCGGTGAAATCAGTACCACCCCATACTTATTTCTTTTTCAATATTTTATGGTTATTTTAATTTGCAACGAATTATTTTTATTTAATTTTATTTTATATTTATGGATGCACATGCCAACTAAAAATGTGAAAATAGTAATACACCTGGAAGTAGGTTTGAAAGAGACTTAAAATATATAAATGTTGAACCCAGCATGAACTAAAAGTTTACTCTGCAATTAAACGCTATATGTAGTGAGATTAAGTTACATACATCCGAAAATTTGGCGTTGCAAACACAGTTAATAAACTGGCAGCATCAGTTACCTCTTTCATATTTGTTAATGTACGAGGGTGGTCCTTATAAGTGTACACACTTCTCCCAACGATGGTTCCATCTCTTCAACTCGTTCAAATAGTACTTGGCGTCTTTATCAGAAAAATAACTGTTTACGAAAGTGATGGTCTCCTCATTGGACAAAAATCTCTTGCTCCCGAGCGCAATTTTTAGATTAGGGAACAAAAAGAAGTCGCTTGGGGCTAGATCTGGTGCGTAAGTAGGGTGGTTAAGCAGTTCAAACCGTAATTCGCAGATTTTTTCCCATGACAACTGCTGAGGTGTGAGGACACATTGTCTTGGTGAAAAAAAACTCTTTTCCGTAAATGTGGCCGTTTATCAGCAATTTCTGCCTTTAGCTTGCCAACTAATGATGCGTAGTATGATTCTGTGATGGTTTTTCCTGTTTGAAGACAATCGATTAAGATAGCTCCATGACAATCCCAAAAAACAGTCGCCATCACTTTCTCAGTTTTTTCTTTTTTTGTAGCAGATTCCTCCTTCGCAGTCCACTGTTTTGACTGTATTTTTGTTTCTGGTGTATAACGGTGTATTCAAGTTTCACCTACAGAAATTAAAACTCTGAATTATTGCGCCTAAACTGCGCCAACAGAGCGTTGGAACTGTTCATTCGTACTCGTTTTTGTTCTAACGTGAGCAAGCACGGCACCGAACGCGCGTGATAAACACGTTCTTTGGACATCTTCATAACTTCTGGTGTCTCTCTCACTTTAATTTGACGGTCGATTAGCACTAATTGGCGAATTTTAGCGATGCTATCGTCAGTGGTTACAGTTTTTGGACGTCCCGAACACTCATCGTCTCTCAAGTTTGTACGGCCACATTTAAATGCTGCTGTCAAAAATTCCACTGTGGTAAATGATGGTGCCTTTCAAAAACAAATATTTGATTATAGCGCGATACTCGATTTTGTCCAGTTTCACAAAAACACTCACGTTGACTCATTCAAACGATTGCCAAACAACAACTGCGTGTCTAAAATGGCTAAAATTTTGGTGAGTACTTGTCAATAGATGCCCAACTAGATTACCTAGATTTTATTGACAATTACTGCTTCACGTTGACGTCAGATATATTTCAGATCACCCTCGTAAATTTAAGCATAAAGAACTACCTTTATTTAAAGAACAGAAGAAATAATTTATCACATATGTATGTTGTTGCTTACAATATGGCCGTCAGCTGTTATATTTAAATTCTGTTTTACTTTGATAATTTCGTTTTATTATTGTTCCGTTAATTTGATAGATTTCAGTCGATTACGTGACTGAAATTATAAGTATTTCTTGCGCGTAAGTATTTTAATATTTAATGGCATCAGAGCATTAGCTTGCTTAGTATTTCAGCCTTATTAAGTGTTGTTTGAATTGATAGTTGGAACTTCCTAGTAATGTATCGAGACAAATATTAATAATTGTCTCCAATCTCCAGTTTGGGATTACTTCGTGTGGTCACATATAATGGATTGTGCAACGATTGTATCACGTTTTACTAAACAATATAGATTTGCTGTTTTGTTGTTAATTTATTCAAATTCATTCGAAAACATCGACAGGTTTGATAATTACCTTCAGATTTTGCATTATGTCAACGGTCTTCAAATATTATAATTGAAACTCAGATTATTCTTGCGGGAAAACAGCTCTTCAAGAGTATTAAAGTTTCAAGATTTTCTGACTATCACGTTCAACTACTAAATAACCTGTCGTTGTCGTCGGAGAAAAATAAATACCTTTCGGAAAATTTTAATTTATCCCGAATTTATTCCAGTTTGACGGATAGTTAATGACGCGTATTTCTACTAACAAACGGAAGCGACAGGTTATTCTACAAGGAATGAAAATCGTGTAATTCGTTTTTATATATTACAAAGAACGATTTCTTTAATAAAACTCGACTTCGTCGTTATTTAGCTCTTCGGGTCCAAGTTTTTGCGATACAATAAAAATGAGAAAAGAGGAAAAAGACGATGTGAAAAAAAGAATGACAGGGCGCACGTGAGCAGACGCATTAAGATACGTTTCGGATGACATATAGAGTTGTATAGATGAAAAGGATCTTGCAACTTAATACGTCCGTGGCACCAGACGTCTGCTCGAGAGGAAGCCACGTATACAGTTCTGTAGTAATTAATTGTGTGGAGTTTAATATATATTTTCTTTGTGTGCTGACGGATAGCTCACAAAATTGACGTAGTGATTTATTTAGGTTGAGAAATCTGGAATATATCCTAACAAAAACGCAGCAACAAATAAAACTTAATCAAACATTACAGTTATTATCATTTACCTTTTAAGTTATCTAATAAGGCTTGACGTATTATTAACAACGATTTGGGTTGTTTGTATGAGTAAGGATAACGATGAAAGCGTTAGAATAAGAGGCAGTTTCTCACGAAACTGAAGTTACTGCGTAGATTTATGCTTTCGGCAAATTGACCCTCATCATTTTGACGTATTAAAGATTCAATTGGGAAATTGTGAACCACAAACGGGATGTGAGTAATTACTACTAGTACTAATTGAGGCTTTTACCTATAACAATATCTTTACGTAAAGGCATGTTTATTTACATGATGCGCTTTTGAATAATTTTACAGTTACAAATAATATTGTTGACTCTTTGTTTTCTGGAGTTTTCTTTTTACATTTATGCTCCTATGAAGATAAAACCAGTGGAATTACTTTAGCAAGTTTTCTACAGCCCTAACCTTGCTTTTGTAAAATATATCACGAAGTTGCAGTATTTATCAAAACATATATGACCTCACAGCTGGGAAAAGTGTCAATAGTTCTATCAGCAGATTTATTAGTGAGATGAAGTACAAAGATCTTTGCTAATGATAATAGTAACCTTGAAAATAGAGGACACAACAGCTAGGAGGAGGACGTAAGGAAAATAGCGCAGTGAAGTGAGTCGAAGAGGAAGGCTTAGTAATATCAACTGCCATGATTGTTGTGTGTAAACGGAAGAAAATTGATTATTATCGAGCCCAGTTTTGATTTGATCCTAGGTGTGTCTGGAAGTTTTACACGTCGAATGGATAACTCTGAGAGAATTGAGAACAAATCCACGACTATTTGAAAGAACTTTAAAAGATTATTTAAAAAAATGGCAGAGGGGATGGGGCGGGGGAGGAAGCAATAAAGTTTCGCTTTTGTAAATTACTTCTTGAAATATGCGCACTAGAACGACGAAATTTTGAAACAATCTAGAGCAAATCTAGAAGAACTCTCAATAGTCCGATTAAAAAAAATGGTGAAGGGAGCGGCAAAACTTAGGAAGTCGAAATTTTGGAAAAATCTAGAATAAATCTAGAAAAATCCCGCAAAACTCTCGAAAGTTCACATTACAAAGCCGGGGCAGCGAAATTTCATTCTAGGAATTATTTTACAAAATATGTGAAGTAGGAAACCTAAATTTTGAAACAATCCGAAAAAAAACCAAAAAATTTGATTAAGCCAAAACAATTGATGAAGAGCGTTAAAAAGTTCGTTTTTGCAAATTATTTCGCAAAATATGTGTATTATAAAGACATTTTGGAACACCACAGAACAATTTTAAAAAGTTGGAATTCGTGGAGAGGATAGTAAAATATTATTGCATAAAGCTACAACAAATTTACAATAATCCAGAAAAACTTCAATTTAAAGAAACGGCAAAGGGGGGCAGTAAAATTTTATTTTTGTTATTTCGCAAAATATGCGAAGTAGAAAGAGAAAATTTTACAACAGAAACTCTCAAAAGTTCGATCAAAAAACAGCAAAACAGCAATTGTTTTTTTGTTGAGCGAGAAAGCTACAACACTAGAGTATTCTAAACCTACAAAAATTAATTTTTATAATTAGAAAACTTCTCAAACGAACAGATGAGATAGAGAATTTTTTACCTTATCCACTATTTCGCGAAATATTTTGTTTTGTGGCGAAGGCACCTGCAGCGTCTTTCAAAGCTGTATTACTTATCAAGACCACCACTGCAGTTGTGTAAATTGTGCGTGTAAATGTGTTTCCGCGACTTTGTTACAAGATTACCTACCGTCGTAAATAATGTTGTGCTGTAAATTACGTCCTAAAAACTAATACTAGCTCAACTGAAGTACTAATCTATTCAGACGTGCCACAAGCGTTGTCGACAAGATTCAAACCCGAACTGTGTGCTCTGCGCTAGCTATTGATAATCAACCAATTTAATCAATTGAAAAATTATTCTTTCCTTCTAGCAGGAAACAGGAAGCTGAATCATTGCAACAATCTACAACAAACAAACTTGAAATCAACTGAACTAATTATGAAAACTGTGAATGTCCACAAAAAACTATTATTTATTATGTACTTGATACTGGTACTGCATACTTTCAAGCTGTCACTTTAGTAAATACCACACTCTAGTAAAGGAAATTAGCTTTGACCTGGGCTCCCATCCGTACGGGCGTGAAGGGAAACGAGGCGACGGATGAGCTGGCCAGACGAGGTTCTTCAAGGCGTTTCATAGGAGCTGGCCCTTCTTTCGACATAACCAAATCGCAAATTAAAAAATCCATCTATGAATGGACATATAACAGCTCCAAGGAATGGTGGAAAAGATCACCAGGACAAAGACAAGCAACGGAGTTCCTAAGGGAACATAGGCCTGAGTTTACTGAAGAACTGCTGAGTAAAGATAGGAAGACTGTCAAAGTGATAGTAGGTCTATTGACCGGTCATTGAAGATTGAATCGGCATATGTTGAACATCGGCCTGGCAGATGATGCTCTCTGCAGATTCTGTCAAGAGGAAGAAGAAACACCAGTTCATGTTTTGTGCCACTGCGAAAATGATAGGCCTAATTAAGAAAGCAAAATTAGAGAACGCCCTCCAGGATAAAAGGGGATCACAATACCCTGCAAAGGTCGCGGTGAAACAGGTTCGCATGGCCACCCCATTCCTAATCTAATCTAATCTTAGTAAATACCTTAATATTATCATTGTAAATTGATAGTAAACAAGTGAAGTCTCAGATTTCAGTCTTCCCGAACATCGAAACTGGTAATAAAGATTGTTAAGGTTACACCATTGTAGTTCAGAAGTTGACATCGACGAAGTATGAGCACAAAAATGCTTGAAAGGGTGTGGCATGTATTTGTCTTAAACGCTTTCAAAAAATCTGTGTATCATTAGGCTTGGAATGAGTGCTGTTAACTTGGAGGTGATTGTTTATATAAAGAGTGCTTATACTATACAGCCCTGAAGCTCACAATACTGACTTATAATTTTGTCATTGCGTCACTAAAAATAATTGTGTATAATTTTAATTATTTAATTTCGAAATTTTGATTAAACAAGAGATGTAAATTTCACAGAAACTATTTATCATTTCGGTTAGGATATTAATAGCCTAATAAGGATGCTCTACAAATTGATTCTTGCGTTCTATTGTTATATGTCCTTTGCAGGACTATTAATTTAAATTATTACGTCGTTCAGTACAAATCTAATACGTCTAAGTTCTTGTCCTCCTTAACTAATTGATCCCTACTTAATTATAATAATGGCGTGTAAAGACAGAATCGTTTCCCAAGTCGTACTATTTCATTGTTATTCTGCCTTTGGCCCCTCGTAAATGTACTCGAACCGAATTTCATAATTTAAGCAAGATTTGTTGGCTTACCCTGTAAACTTGAGTACCCAACGTTTTACGGTTTACATATGTGAATACTTAATGCGTGTTCTGCTTAATACAGTAATAACCATTAAGGCAAAGTTCTAATCTACGCACATTTGATTCTATATTTTGATTAAATGACCTGAAGTGCTTGAAGTGCGTAAAAACATTTGTACTTAACCTCTAAAGCTATACGACTATTATTCAGAATTACCCTAATAATTAGCTTAAAAGGGAGAATATTTTAATATCAATCATCGAAAGCAACACAGTTTTCAATTTACATGAATTTTAGATGTTCCGCTGTTGCCTATTATGTTTTCAAAGATAATAGAACCCGATTCATGGAATCAAATTTCTGGAAAATTAATCTACATAATAACTGAAATGGCGATTTAATGTAGAATGATCGATTGCTTTGTTTTGGAAGATATGATGATTATATGCGTTAGAAACAAATACATGTTTAGCGTGGGACAGATTTTGGCGACCAACATGGACAGGTATTTGTTTTTTCTGGATTTGTGGTAGTTCGGAAATTATTATTTGAATACTATTTCAATGCACGAAATTACAGTAGGGCCCTTGCAAGCTTGCAAAACCATAACCCATAGTCAGTCCAGGTAAAGTTAACTGTGACAAACCACCTGGTGGATCCTATCGCAAATAAAACTATCCTTTTGACGTAAAAAGGCTAGCAATGTACATTAAAGGTCTCAACTATCCCTTTACATGCTCAATGTTGAAACAAAAAATTACAATGACTGGAACTACGAACTTCTTGCTATAGGTTAAAAAGATTGAAAATTTCCCTTGTGTTTTTAAGTTCCAAAGAAGTGGAAACCTGCTCTAATAATTTCAATTATGCAGGCCGTGGATAAAATAGATGAAATAATTGGAAAACCTTAGACAATATTCAATTACCAAAGGCAGCGTCGATAAAGTTGATCACTTATTTGACAAGTATTCTATTTCTTGAAGCATTCGAAGATGGCCGTTGGCATTATTTTATGTTCTACTTAACATTGCTCATTTTTGCTTCAAATGAAATTTTCTTAAAAATTCTGCGCTTTAATTAATGAAACTTCATTTAGGGAACGATCTAATATTTCAACGTGAGCTTCGTATATTCAGTTATTGTTGAAGAAATCGCCAGGAAAATAACAAAAACAAGAGGAACCTAGAAATACGCGGTTACGTCTTATAATATGCGGAAAGCAAAAAAAAATAGAAACTAAGGATAAGTATAGAAATATTTTAAATGTCATAAAAACCTGGTTTAAATTTATATAATAATGCAAAATTTAATAGAATTAAAGAATTACAGAAAATGTGGAATAGAATACTGAAATTCTAACTTGAATAATAAAATTAATACAATAAAAAGGAACGGGGGAAAAGGGGGAAATCGAAATAGTAAAACGTGTCACTGCGGTTAAGTGAATCGGAAAACTGAATATCGACATGTCGACATTCAATTTTCTGATTTTAATCTCCCCATTTTTCCCATTCCTTTTTATTTTATTAATTTCCGAACGTTATTGCAAATTTTTGACCTTGGTAAATGCTTACAAGGAGGCTTGCGAACTGACAGTAGCACTTCGCAAACCTAATTCAATAAAGGATGAATATTTCGCAACTTTAACATCAAAGAGCCTACCTAAATATCGCAGCATCCCTGTCGTAAATATTTGCATAATTTTTAATTCCGCATATACCAGAGACAGGTACCCTTTTTTATAGCAAGAGCTAATAGCAAAACTTGAAGTGAAATACGTGAAAGTACAGAACTTTGTAAATTATATTTTATTTATAATGATAGCCGTAGATTACATAAAAATATATACAAAAAATTTCAAACGGCAAAGGAAAGTAAACAAATTAATACGACTTTCAAAACTGTACGATTTCAGCTAACTTTTTTAAGTTTCATATATGTTTGTCTTAGAAAACTACTTTTCAGAAATCACTAGTTTTTAAAAACCAAAATACGGTTTCAATCCAGGTTGAAAGTTGACTTTCATGGTTTAATCACAAGATGATATCAAGATGTATTCTAACTCTAAACAGCAAACACGCATACACATAATATTTTTAAATATAAAATAATAACAAATGCATGGTTCGAACAAATTGATATTTTATTTACTAAAGTTATTCCATAATGATTACCCAGAAGAAGTTCTCAAGTTTATGATTGGGATCAAGTCGGTAGAAGTTTTATTATAGCGCACTAATATATTATATGCAGGGCACTTTATGTGTTTACAAACGTTTTTGCATACTTCAATGCAAATTCATTAGCCAACATTCCGTGGACTTCTTGGGTTTATATTAACTTTAAGGTGCTAAAACAGTTGTAAAATAAATTACCATTTTATATGCTTGTTGATAGATACGATCTTTATTTTTATGACGTAACACGCAAAAGATTTGCAGAAATTTAGTGCAATTTGGCGGTTAGCTAATTTAAATAAAAAAAGGAAAATCTACACTTTCTATGTAGTAAACTGTGCCAAATAGAAAAAAGTTCAATTAGTTTTAGGAGAACTTGTTTATAACGGCTCTTCTCACTTTTTGTTCTAAGATTAGATTTGTTGGCTACTACTTCGGTAGTTAATGGAAAGTAATTACGATGCAAATTTGTTCTCTTTTTATTTAATTTTGTTGATTTACAAAGACTTTAATTCAAGCGAATTTAAATCGCGCTTGTCTCTCGAGTGGGAATATTCAAAATAACTATCATTGATATGCATTTATATAATTCACGGAATTACTTTAAAATGTTGTGAATCTACCGCAGATATTTAAAAGTTTCTTACTCGTAGTAATTATATCCCATTATTGCTTGTTAATTCAATATAACTCGTGATGGTATCTACCTTGAAAGTAATAATTAACTTTAAACAAACAACAAACGAGCACCGGTTAGCGATTATGTTAATCATATTAATACAATGTATTGGTAACAGTTTAGCGAGTTTCATTTTCAGGTACTTCTTTCAAGTATGGCTGTCTATTATTATTATTATTATTATTACTACTACAAATTAATTTATAGCACTTGCTTTAATGGCGGTGTGAAGGAGATAAACTAATAATAATTAAGAGTTATAAAAATGGAATACTGGAAGTTGTAGATGATATCAACTACATGTTTAATATGAAGTTTAGAGTAACACTATTTTATTCAGTGTGTTGAGAGTAAAACGTACCGTATATTTAAGGAACAAAATATAACTGACAAAATATGTTAAATTTAGATCGATAAGAGCCAATTTTTTCCGAAAAAACAATTGTCATATTCCTGGTTTGCCTAATTTTCAATAAAACATAGTATCGTATTTTGACATCAGAAATTATCAGGATATCATCGATCCTGATGGCCGTAAGAAAAAAGGAAGATTATTCAATCAATTACTACACCACGATGGATACATTTCTCTTGACAATTTTTCTCATTGTTTTAGGTTTATTTATATGTATTGCAGATCGCATTGAACGTTACTCGTCAAAACCTCATATGAATATATTTGTAATGAATCAAATTGTTTATAAATATAATGGTTTTTGACGAGCTTCCGGCTAGCTAAATCATTAATTGAGGGTGTGATACTGCAGTATCTGTTTTATTATTTTGGTTCAGTTTCAATTAAAAAGTGACAAAGTTTCTTTTTATCTGAAGCAGCCAAACGGATCTAACCATCAGGTAACTTTCTTTTACTCACAATCAGTAAAGGCGCAGCATTTACAAGAAAATTGTGATCAAACAATATGTTTTGTTTCATTTTAACCATATTTAAGAAAACGATTATAACATTCATCTTTCATCTAACTTCACGGAGAAAATTAGTTCTTTGGAAAAAGATATAAAAATAAAAACGACATAACGGATACATCAACGATCAATTCGGTCGAATTGTGAATGTGATTCATTTATCAACTTTGTTTAGTTATCTGGTGTCTAATTGGTTATGTTATTTTCACCAATTCAATTAGTGATAGTTATGTTGTTTATTTAAAAGTATTGGTAATAATAACTGTCAGTTTTTAGTCTGCAAAAGCGTCGATCACATTGTAGCAAGCTACATCGATTAACATGTGACGGCTAAATAAATTTTCATTTCTTATATTACGACCAGAAAACATATTTCCTATGCTGCTGGTTGAAGGAAAGCGACCTCCGTGGTTAGCTTCCCCAATGAGACGATGACATGATAAGAATTCATATGTCTTTTGATCTTGTATGATCACAGGATATCCTTGTTTTGCATAATTTCTTTTAGGGTTTCGTGTTTGGTCATAAGTATGTTCAACGCCAGTCAATAGCTTTATTCAATGGCGAGTCTTTCTCGTGCAGCTTTTGTCTTATATACAGTACGGTCGACCCTCCTAGGGTCAGTCAATGTCATCCGAACGGGTATGCAAAACACCACAGACGCGTTCACAGACAGATTCAGTTTCTTGCTGTCAATTTGACAGTATCGCTCCTTTGTATGTATTTACTATTACCAACTATTACTATGTATTGTTGTTCTGAATTTTTCATTTCAGCTTGGAGATGGTTTCGAGATTTTATTGTCTTAAGTTTCCCTCTACCCTGATTTACCATAGAATCTTTTATTTATATTTTAAACAATAAATCTGACATTTTTGTAAAGCAATTTATATTATTTGTGGAAGGACTTTTCTTTTTGAAAGGAATATATTTAGTAGTATTTTCATACTGTTAAGAGCAGCTTGAGAATATTTATCTCGTTTTAAAATTGTTTTATTTCCATAAGAATTGCACTTTATACCATTGCATCATGTCATTACGTTTCTTACTGAACGCGTCTGTGGTTTATTGCATACGCTTTCGGATGACATTGACTGACCCTAGGACGGTCGACCGTACTGTATAAGCAATTAGCTTATATTGAACATTTATATCCTGAGCTTTCTGTTCAGTTTTGCCAAACGAACACTTCCTTGCTTGGGATCTCCATTTAACACGATTTTTTTATGCAAGAATTGTATTCTGATAAAAAACATCGATCAAGAGTGTTAACTCGAATTTTAAACACATTGTTTTTCAAGTCGGGTCCATATTCGATAACATCCCCTGATGAACCAAATGTAATATCCTGCAATTGTTGTGTTTTCTCCAAGATGTAGTAGCTTATTATTTATTTTTACGACATTTTTGAGATCTTAACAATTCAATTATAATTTTGGTGATCGTACTAATTTCCTCCGTCCAATAGCCAGTGTGCCGCCTTATCTGCTTGAAGTCATAGTAAAATGTCATCGTCGATGGTCCTTCCTTCTCTTGCAAGGACTGATGAAAGCTCCCCTATTCCTCAGTTGATACAGCCCTTACTGCGTGTGGGTTGGTTGAGTTATGGTTTGATAGATCAGCTTCCAGGGAACAAATTAATGATTAATCCAGGTCCAGATACGGGAGCAGGTTTTGGGCTCTCCTGACCTGTCCGGGTCCAAACCGACTGTTGCCGCCACAATTGGGTCGGAGGACTTCCTAATTCTACTTAATGTATTACTGGCCAATTGTGACGGGTATTGGTGGAGAGATGGAGTCTCCAAGTTTCTGCTCAGATTCGAGTTTCTAGTGAACAACGGGGCACTAACGATCGTCCTCAATGTCTTATTTTGTTGGGCCTCCAATCTCTTAAGGTCTTGGCAGCACATACAGTAAAATGTCTGATTAACAATTGTTTCATCGAGCTTCTTTGGTGTTTGTTTTGCTATAAGCTCAAGATAGAATTTAATCAACTCAAGGCCTTTTTCCTATAGACTCTCTTTGGAACAATTGAATACACTCGTATTAATAACTCTGTTACCACAGTAGAATTTAATTCACTCTCTCAGATTGCGTATTGCACTGTAACAAAGTGATGTCGTTACAGTTCGTATGCGTTGCTAGAGGAATGCGAAAAGATCAAATGAAGATTGTTTTAAATTGGGCAGAAATAGCGTCTATCAATGTTTGGTATGGTACGCAATCTTGAAGGAGACATACAGGAATATCTTAGGTGACAATATTGTAGATCGAGATTTAAGATGGTAGTACTTCCTTGAACCCGTTTGGAGGTTATCCGAGGTATTGAACCCTGCTCCAATCATGAATGATAGTACTTGTGATCCCAAGTAAAGATTCCTTTAATATACTGGATTGTTACAAACGATTTGAAGGGCAGATTTTAAAACTGTCTTTGTAAATGTTAAGAATGTGTAAGTTTACATGTAATAGGTACATTTACACGAGTACTTTTTCGCCAGTTATTTAAGAAATACTTATTTCAGTTATGCATGACGAGTTATGTGTGTAAATGCAATCCTCAAACCTGTCAACAATCTTATAATGCATAAATAAGTTTTTAAACAATCATATCATAGCTTTTTAAAAAACTTATTCTAGTTTTTTCTAGATAAGACAAATAAAACAAACAAATTACAAACATAATAAAGATAGTTCGTATTGAATTTTGTGAGAAGTAAATTAATTATAAACAACGTTTGATCTAACCCGCAAGACACAGTAGCAGACTCGTAATTTCCACGCGAAAATCTAGAATAAATTTTGTTGTATTGCAATGTGTTCAGTGTTGTTATACGACGTTATCGTTGGAGATTAAAAGAAACGTCTGCGATGAGGTTACAGTAGAAAACGGTAACGCTAATGAAGGTGCCTTACTGCAGCAATGTTTAATAAATGTGTCATGTTTACTTTATTTAACATTGGATGCTTTATAAGTAAATATTTAGCGTTTTGGTTTTAAATATGTGTTATTGTAACACACTCTACAAATATTCTTCGTCACTATATACATTGGCGAGTTAGAAAAATATAACGGTTTGTGTTATATTAATATTGATATTAGCAATAGGTATGTTTAGAAGTTTGAAAAAATATGAAAGCTTTAATTTAAACAATATAGTATATGTTAAAACTTATAATATTGATACTCGGACAACACATTGATATATTTTATGGTTACTTTTAAGCATTATACTAAATGGAAGTCGGAAAATAAAATTGAAATAATTTGCAATATGTACGAATACAGCTTTTTTGTTAAATAATACATTGTCTTATGTATGGACGTTGTGATAGTTTGGACATCATTGTGGAAACGTTTAGAACAAAGTTGTTTACTGAATCAAAATTGTTTTATAATATTGTATTATGCTTCCACGGTTAATATATAACAATAGAATGCAAAGGCATTTACGCTAAAGTTATACATACAAACATACAAATTATATTCAATTCCCGGCACTTTGTGAAAATGTTATAAAGTTCTATAGATGTGCAGAGATGTATGTATATACATATGTATATTATACAACACTAATTATCTTCTGCTTTTGACGTTCATGAAACACAATATATTATAGCATGACCAACTTGTTTTTACAGATCCGGCAAACGGATTAAAGTACATTTTACATTTTAAAACCTGATCAAATGTACACAAAGCTCAGTATAATCTGATGAGGTACAGACGAATCTGTAAATGTAATTCTTTTATTATTATTTTGAATTCAACAGATTTTGTTTACCTTTTATTGTGATTAATAAGTTTATGTATCGATCTGCTTTCGAGACGAAAATGTTGACATGACAGTTAGCAAGGAATGTATTCTATCTGAGAGAGAAATGGATCTACTATAAAAATCATTGCTTCCTTAATTGAATTAAACATTGCATCAAGAAGTTTTTAATCAACAACAGTTAACTTTTGAATGCCATTTAAATGAATATTGATTAAAAGGTAAAAATTCTTTCCTTCGTCCTGATACATGAAATTTTGAAAATATTTTAAAAACCAAAAAATTCAATTTCTACGGAAGTTCAGAAGTAAACAGTTGTTTCTGGTCCCATGATTGTCCAAGTACGCTAACACTGGTACATTTACTGTACAATTTTGATGTATGTATATAAAGTATTCCATGGCTTTGTTACTGCATTACAACAGCAAAAGGTAGGCTTGATTTGAATAGTCGTTTAATACACCGCTGGCTATCATTTCCTTTGTTAGTTAATCTTATCACTTGAGCTACCGAGCTGCTATCAGCGCCAATCGCTGTCTCATGTTTCAGAACTGTCGAGTTGATGATTCTGACAATGTTGACCATTGAAGCACTTATGATAGCTGCCAAATAAGTTCCATTAACCAAGCGAGAGTACAAGTCCAAACTATTATGTGTGGTTTCAGTATTTGGTTAGTGTTAATATTTAATGGAGAATCAGGAGGGTGATATCAGGGATAGGTGAAAACAAGGATTTATGTTGTAATCACCACCACCCCTCTCCTGATTCCCTAACAAAAGGCCAACTGGTACCTTTTACCAAGGTTAATATTTAATAATTTTTTCATGAATATCCCAGTGATATCTAAAAGGATAATTAAATCATTTTTTTTGTGAATAAGTTATCTATGACTAACTAACAATTACTGTTACCTGATCTAATACCTTCATTCAGCAGATGCAAACACTTACCAATGGATTGGTAGCATACTAGTATGGTTAGTTGAAATTTAAACTTTGACTAATCATATAGTGCTATCAAGCTATCAATCCATCGATAACTGTTTGCTTTCGCTGAATTCTGACATCTGTTACGTTATAATAGTTATGTATGGTGCAGTGTGTTACAAAAGCAAAACAGGTTAAAAGTCACAAGTATATTAAAATATATAATGGCCTATACCATATGGTTGCCTGACATTACTTTATCCAACGTCTCCATAATTTAGTAGATAATAAAAAATTCATAAAAAATATATCGCATTGGTTTCTAATAAGCTTTCAGCATAGCATTCAATTAATGCTAAGGGCGAAATAATCTTAAACATCATGATGAATGAATATCAAAGGCTGCATAGAGAAGTCTGGTAGAGAAGAAATTAATTGTGCAAAAAATCCAAGAAGAGTACGAGTTTTCCAATACTAGTGCCAGTAAGAGTGCCAGTGTCGCTAGTACTAGTACCAGCAGTAGTTCTTCAAAAACTACTCACTGCTACATTTCAAACCTTAAAACATTATTTTCTGCAGTCCAAATATGTACATATTTATAGTTACCAACAACAAAAAGTAATCGTTGCAAAAGGACGAGAAAAAACAGAGTATTATGTGTATATAGTTATTAATGTTAATATTTAAAAACAACACCATTCAAGGTTCTTTCTTGTTTTAGATGCCACGTTAATAGCTCTAATTAACTAGTTATGTTATGCTGAGTCAAAATTTATTTTTCGTAAGCATAAATTTTATAGCTGTTTATTCTTTCATTAAAGAAATTTATTTAGTTCTATGAGTATTAATAAAACTTTTTCTAGTATTACCTATATAGAATCAGAATTTTATTTAGTAAAAGACGTGCAAATTCTACATAGAGCACGTGTCATTTACCATGTTTACGTACTTCAACTTTACGAAATAACCTTTTACAAGTCAAGCTTTCTCTTTACAAGGGGTTTCTTGAGTAAATAAGAGCATGATAGCTTACGTTGTCGTGATGTTTTCACGGTCTTTTTGCTCTGAGGGCGAAGCAAATGCGAAATATACACTTGGCAAGGCTTTTAGTTACAGCTTTCTAGTAGGATTATTGTAAGCACGCAATCAGCCTGCGTCATGTGCGTGTCTTTGATACTGGAGATAGATGTAGACTACCTCTTCTAGATTCTCCTTCATTATGATTTATGAATAAAGAGTAGTCTTTAAGTTGAACGTGGGTGCTGCTGAAGTGGTAGTTTGAAATATTTATATATAATCTAAGGAAATATTTTTATCCTGTATTCGTGCTTGTTTGTGGTAAATATATTATAACAACAAACGCTGAATATATTTAGGATTATATTCTATAATTAAAAATGGTGTTTGGTTTATGTTTTATTACTTTATTAAGCTGAGAAACCAGTTTGATCGAAACATAAAGGTTCGGACTTTTATGACATAGGACGAACAGAGTGTTGATACTTAAGAAAGTTGAGTGTATAAAATAACACATATAGGTAAACGATTTAAAATACACTTTCTTAAAACTTACTCATATTGAATTAACTGTTTAGACTACAAATCCGCTATAAAATTTTTAAGTGTTTCCAATATAAACAAATTGAAAATTTTGCAGTAGTGTTATTTTCATGTATTGGTGGTTATATTTAAATAAGATAGTAGTGTGGTTTTAGAACAAACTGCAATAGCTTATTTCCCAAAGCTCTACATCATGCGTGTTCGAAGATTATTTATTTAACGTTGGGAAACCATCTAGTTGGTTTTTCTTGAAATCAAAATATTTTATACAAACTAACTAGCTTATTTCGACTATTTTTAAGCCCACACAAAATTCTGTATAGTTAGTAGTGTGACCAATTTATCATTTTTAGCGTATGTATAGATTTTTGCTATCAATCGCTGTTGGGACATAATCAACCGTGCAAACTTATTTATGACGAGGTAACTTTGTATCGAAATTTTGCAAACACATATACACACATATGTACAATTAACACAATTAATTGGGTGGTCTTGATATGCAATAGAGCTTAGAAAGCCGTCGCAACTGTATCCACCACAGAAAAACTAATCATTTTTGCCTATACACAATGTTTTATTACCGGTTTTCTTGTGGATAGATTGGGTTTCGACATGCATCATGTGTAATTCCCACTTATCAGTTATATTTTTCTGTTCCTTAAAAAGGAGAATCTTTTATTGGTTTGGTAAACGTGCTTTAGTATTTGTTAATTAAGTATGTTATGATTTGCAAGCAGAAATTAGAGGAATTTGCGGAGAATGCTGCAAACGTGTTTCTGCTGGTAATAAGAACCCAGAAGCTCGTTGAAGAAATGAGAAGACAGGTGAGAGAAAGCTGGGGCAGTTGGATCCATTGTGGATAGGAAAATCTTTTTTTGAGACTTAAAAATACTTTGTTATGACAGATTTCAGCAGTCCGAGGTACAGTAATACAGGCTCAGCAGATTAATGTGATCTTAAATCAAATAACATTAAGATTTAGTCATTAAGAGCATCTATTACAAGTATTTTTTTATTTAAGGTGTTTACACTTAGCTATAGTCCGATAAATAGTTGTGTTCTAGAAATATTTTGATTTAGAAATGTATTTACAGTTTTATTTTTGCCAACTGTCCAATAAACTGATACATAGTTTTGCGGATTTCCAAGTTTGCACAGAATTCTAAGTCAAACGTTTTACATTATTGTTTAGTGTAATACTAAGGCAACTCGGCAACAAATAGAAAAGACAGAAAAGCTGAATTGATTGAATTAATGAACGTTAGAACGAAAACCATTGCCTGTATGTTGAATCCAGTATCAAGTAGTCGGCAGGAATATATTAAGCTTGATCGTTCACAACGAAAAGGTGTATGTATTGGCCTCAAAGGAGCTAATTGAAGACCGGCTTTTGTTTATACTCAGAGGATTGTAAAATGGAATGTGGAATCTTTTCAGGGACATTGTTCTAAATTTATTTTGCTAGAGCTATGGAAGTATGTGGTATACAAAAATTATAGAACAGCTTTTAATTCAATGGATGTGATATCTTTGAATAGATATCTATCTATTACTAACTTCTGCCTTCTTATGAATTTTTAAATCTATACATTTTACAATATCGTTCAGCATCAGTTATAAATAATGTCCAACAATTCAAAAATTTTTGGCATCTTCTGCTTTACTTCTCATACTAAGTAGACTTGTATTATGGAACCTCGCGCATTGCTGTTAATTTTGTTTTCCGATATTTTCATTTGAACATTGATTTGCTTAATTCGTGTTCACTGTCGTTTCCTTGCACTGTTTCAGTATGTGCATATCTTTTAGTAACATGGTTTAGTAATTCATTTTCTTATTCTGAACTGCAATAAACGCACTTGTCCCCGCTCATGACACAGACATCTCCTTTGATATTTAATAAGTTTTTTTTGTAACACCCATCGCTTGCATCAAAGACTTCAGTAGTACCAGATTATGTCGTTTACAGAACATAAAATAGCAATTGCCGCTCCAGAGGATGTTATCGTAATTCTATTAATTGATTTATTATATTATTTATTGCATTGATATATTTTCATTAGAATTATGTGCAAATTGGTTTGTAATCTTTTACAAGATCGTTATTACTTAATTAGAAATAATTTATTTGTCTTTATCTATAAATTATATGCAAAATTGTAAAGGAATTTATTCATTGAACTTTAAAATAATTTCCATCTTTAAGGATGCCACCACATATCCTTCACGATATTCCGGAATAATATTATTTAACACCCATAATTTTTTTATTATTTCTGGATGATCTATTTAAAACTAGACATATTTTATTCATGAATAACTGGTAGTTGTGAAAAATATCTAATTATAAGTTTTATTTAGCAAATCTAGTTATTAGAAACAAACTTTTTCTACAAAGTTGTACGTTAAAGTTATCTACTTTCACTTGTTTGCTAAACATATATGCAGTCTAAATGATTAAGCATCTAATAACAAATATACTTACCGTTTTTCACGAAATCGGCTGCCAAGTAATGAAAATGCTCTTCATAAATTCACACACAGTTTTTTTTCTAACCCTTTAAATTTTTAATCAGTTCAAAACAAACGATAAATATGATCACACGCACAGTAAACCGAGATATCTTAAAGCGAAAAATATTACACGTTGGTCGGCCAGAAAACATAATTATCACTGATCTGCACTGATACTGTATTAAATCAATATAATAAAATTAGTGTATACATACTAATTACTCCAGTCGAGATGGTGAGAATTTTCTGTAGACGTAAACATAGTCTATTCTTTTCTATATAAGGTAAGCTATTGGAAACAGAAATGAATAACAGTATGTATACGTACTACATAGCTTAGACATTGTATTGTGAAAAGACATATATGTATAGTACAATGCATATCGGGGCCATATAAATTCAATACTTTTTAAGGATAAACAGAATTGTATAATGTTAGTTAGAATTAATTTGTAACACTGATACATTGAAGATAGAAAGAAAGTGAGCTAATTTAAATTATTATTTAATGAACTAAATAACATAAAAATATAAAATTAATAAACGTTGCGATATTATGTTTTGAGTGAAACAAAGGTACAGTCTATTTCTAAAGTAATGTCTCCCCCTGCTGATGGATTCATATCAATAATACTTTCCGCTTAGTATTATATTCATCGGACATCTTCAGCAAGAAAGAAGCCGCAGGGGATACAATACAGATCGAAGAACGTGTATATAACCTGTGTAATTATAAGATTAAATCTCGATATGTGTATTTACCTGCTAGCGGTAGAATACACCACTTCATTAAACCCTACTTTTATACCGGTGATGGTCAGTTTTCCTAAATATATATAACGTGTACTTTCAGTTATTGTTAGTCTTCCGGATTTTTATTAGAGACAATCTTTAATGCATATTATAACAACATACTTATTTGAATATTAAAATAATACTCATTTTATTGAGGCATACACGTTTATTGATGGACAAATCTCACAAGAAATCCGTCCCAACAAGGATCTCTTTTAAAGTAGAAACAAATAACTGATATACGGCGTTATTGGTGAGAACGGCCTATTAAAAGTATTATACAAACGAAACTGGATTTTAAAACCAAATTTTGTGGTCGGATATGGTTGAATATGAAGTATTACGTGAAAATATTTTTGTATAAAAATATTGAATTTGAATTCCTGTTAACCGGAAGTGGGCATCAACTTCGATATTTTAAATAGCATGCTATAAATTTAATTACAAATACAGCTTCTAAGATACATTTTACACATATTTCATGTATCCTATGCTATACCTAAATATGATACCATTCCTTTTGGGTTATTCGCAATTAAATAAAAAAGTGACAGATACCGATCTTACTTTATAGTGATATTACGTCACGTAGGAGCAGAAGAGACAAATGAAATTTTGCATACACACAGCTGATATCGTGTAGTTATACAGAGTTTGAAGTTCTTCTCTGCAATATTATACAGGGTGTTTAAAAACAGTTGCTTACAAAAATTGATTTTACAAACGATTATTTTTTATCTGTATTAGGTGTTTCTATATCTAAAATGGAAGGTGAATAAGTTCTAACGATTTAATTAGTCTCCGTACCTAAAATGCTCAAATACGTCAATTTACGGAAGCAAGGGTGCTTAGCTTATTTGTTGTACATACTTACTTACTACTTATTTTGACGTCTGTCATTTTGGTTAGTCGTTCTCGCATAACAGATAAATATATCTGCACAGGTATAATAATTATCATGCCCAATACGAGAATGTATTTTACAACAATAAGAATAGTATATTAAAGTATGAGTGGGTAATAGGGTCGCTAAAACACGCGCGATTTTTGTAGCACGACAGCGAAGCCGGAGTGCTTGAAATATAGCAAGTGCAGATTGGTGTATCTGATTTTAAAAACCGAAGATTTAATATATCATATAATATCAATTGCACATTTTACATTCCTTTAAAGTAAGAGTTTTTTCGATAAAATTATTATAAATATCTCATTTCAGTTTTTGACATATTTATTAATAACTTTTTATTTGTAAAAGGTTGTTTTGTCAGATCAATTAGATGACATTTATACCTCACCTATTTTTGAATTGTTGAAGTTGCTCCTAGTAACTTTAAAACACGCGCGTGTTTTAATGATCGATTTACTCACGCGTTTGCATGTTTTAAACAAGCCAAATGGTTTACCAATAAAAAAAATTATTGTATTTGTTACAAAACATATTATAATCTTAGTATTTTTTGTAATTTTTATTTTACCTGTAATATAACATACAGATTGTTGTAGCTTCTGTACAATACGTTTCTCTCAGTGTAAAAAATTTATCTAAGAATTTTATCTAATCTAATTATCTAAGAATTTTCCCAAAAAATTAATAATACAAATATAGCACTATACATATAAAGTTCACCTTATTTTAGCAATAATTTTGCCCACGAAAATTTTCTCAAACATTATGAACAGCCAGCTCTCTTGATGATTGGCGAGCGCTCATATATTTGCCGAGTTTACAAGATTTTTCTAATAATTAACATATGTATCTATTAAAGAAAGTGTTATTTTGTCTATTGTATTATGTTTCCCTACTATAATCAACAGTAAATTCAATTGTTTATTAAAATCTCACATTACATAGGTTCCACCACCTTAAACAGAGAAGAAACCGATTTGATCCGATTTATTTAATCCACTTATAATTAAACACAGAAAATGTTTGAAAATTTAAATTAACCAATATGTAAATCTAATATTTAGGTATATAGTATATTCAATGATTTTAAAGATTAAGCACTATTATGTTATAAAATTATATTTTACAATGACAACTACACAACTAGGCAAGGTTTATTGTCTAACTGCGTTATCATCTATCTACTCTATTTAAACCCATGATTACAAAATATTGCATTTTGTAATTAGAAATAGATTAGCGATGTACCGGACTCTTCGAAACGACGTTATTAAAGGGATAATAATGGATTTGCAATATATCAGTTATTTGTTTTTCTATAAAAAAAAGATCTTTGTTGGGACGGATTTCTTGTAAGATTTATCAATAAAGGTGTATACCTCAAAAAAATGAATATTATTTTATTATTCAAATAAGTATGTTGTTACAATATACATTAAAAATTATCTCTAATAAAAGTCTGGAAAACTAACAGTAACTAAAAGTTTGCGTTATATATTACATATTTAGGAAAACTGACCATCACAGGTATAAAAGTAGGGTTTAATAAAGTCATATATTTTACCGTTGGCAGGTAAATACGCATATCGAGATTTAAAATTATAATTACACAGGTTATATACATGTTCGAACTGTATCGTATCCCATGTGGCCTCTTTCTTAGCCGAAGATATCCGATGAATGCAATACGCTAAGTGGAAGGTATTATTGATATGAACCCGACGGCTGGGGGAGACATTACTTTAGAAAGAGACTGTACAACTGCATATACAGGCTGTATATAGTTAGTTATACCCTCCCTTGTTGTTGCAGATTTAGTCCTTGATTCAACAATGTAACTCGAAAGCGACCGGGAGAGTCATCTTGCCAAATTAAGTGTTGATTTTATATATGTGTAAAAGGGAAGTTAATGGGATTGCAGCTACTGGCGTTAGAATTAAGAAGACGTGAACCTTTTCTACATTATCTGATTTCATATAGATTTATGTCTAAGCTGCTCTGAGAATATCGAGGTAATATTACACAGTTGGCTACAAATAAAATGGTATGCCTGATATGAGTTTCAGGATACCCTTCTGCTTAAAAAAACACTAACAATAAGACAGATGAACTTCAAAGCAAGAAGCCAACATCCATTTCTTTGAACTGCAACCTTTTTTGGTATTCTTAAAAGCTGACTTAGCAAAGAAATCCAACAGTGGCAGGCAAAGTAAGGTATCTTCCTCTGGAAAAACTTAAACGAAGAAATTTATATAATTTTTGACAAATAGGAACAAGAAGCTATTTGATTTTAGAAAGCCAATGTTAGAGAAATTTACGAGCCTTTTAGCTGATCATTAACTTCTAAAATAGCATTTCAAAAGTATGAACAAAGTAATTCTAGTTGCATAAGTGTCGATTTTGTGAACTTAGATAGGCGACTCCAACGCCAAAGTCAGGACACCTAAATCACTCCTAAGATAGTAAGGTACTAATGAAACTGGGTAATTGCAACAGATCGTTAAGTCGCAGTTAGGAGAACTTTTTTGAAAATAATAAACTGGTATAATAAAAAAAGAGGAAATTAGAGGATTGCAATTATTAGCCCTGTCCAATAATTGCATTTGTTAAGGGCCTAATAACTATGCGGTTGAGATATTTTAACACTGATCACTCGATATTGTAGTTGAGGATTAGTGCCTCTGTTTTGCTATGGTTGGAACTGCTGCTCCTTTAGCCCTTTTTTCTTCTAGGGTGTGTGATACGTTGCCACATGAGACGCCCTCTCTAACGCTTTTCTGGCAAGCACCAGCGTGTACTCCGTAGATGTTTGGAGCTGTAAGTCTCTGGGATTAGTTTAGAATTTACTGAAATCAGACCTGGACCGTCGATTATTTTAACTGCGAACGAGTAAGATATTGTTACAATGGATGCGTAACTGTGAAAGGAAATGCTTTATTTGAAAAAGAGCAAATGTATATATTCCTTTAAACTAGTTAAACACGATCGAATGAAAGGAGTCGTGAAATAGAGACATCTCATACTCGTGCAAGAACTACAGAAAGAGCATCCTGTATCGATATTAAAAACTCAAGCAGGCCACACCACTCAACCGTAATATTGCTTTATGTCCATGAAATCTAGACGCACTTCGATTACAGTAAATATTCGCGAAAGGTTAATTTTTGTTTGAAAATTTTTAAAATCTATACGATACGCCTTTTAAATCATCTCGGGTACAATGTCAAATGATATTAAATGTGACACTTTATGAAGTTTTAAATTTCAACTCGAAAGAGTAACTTTATTATTGACGATCTACGTCCTCATCACACTTGACCTGTGATCTTTCGTTAAAAGCATTTTTATTGTATTAAACTCTTCGATAGCTTCGTTAATTTATGTCATCAGCGGCATTATTATGCTACTAGGTCATTTATAAATTTTATGTAATAGAAAGGGTGTAAAATTTGTAAAAACATTCTGGACGGACCTCATACAACGGATATATTACAATTTTACTACCCTTAGTACCTTTTTGCATAACCTCTACATATATGGTAGTAAAAAAATATCGTCAATATGAGGGGAAAAAACCAATAGGGAAGTACCTGTGTAGGAAGTTGATGAAATTTATTCAACGCAAGGTGTAAAATGAAAATGAAATGTATTATTCATTGGAATATTAAATTATGCGGAAAGTCAGGTGAATATGAGTTAAATATCGAAATTTTGGTGATATACGCCTAAGTAAAAATTGAGAAAATTTGCATTTTTATTGCTGCTCTTGAACTTATAATGTACTTAGTTGTGAAATTTTAAATTGCTTTATCTGGCAAGTCTAAGGAAAAATTTAGTCCAGTAGGTAGACCTAATACCTTTTTATTTTTTTAGCAAACACTACAAGTTGATAAACTGTTGTAAAATTGTTCTGTGCATGCTAATTGCTAGGGCTGCGAAAACCTTTATCACACAAGCAAAATAAGGCAAAACAGTTAGCTTGGGCAAGGGCACATAATGATTGCATTTTGGAAGACTGGAAGAAAGTACTCTGAACCGACGAGTTTAAGTTTGAGTTATTCGGCTCCAACCGAAGGACTTTCATTCGCAGATCGTGAGGAGAAAGAGCACTTGCATTATGCATTTCGGTCACGGTAAAGCACGGAGAAGGATCAGTAATAGTTTGGGGATATTTTGCGAGCACATCAGTAGGTGATTTAATCAAAATAGATGATATATTAAATAGAGAACGGTACCAAGAAATTTTGGAAACAAACGCTCTTCCGTCTGAAACACGACTCATTAGAATAAGCTTTGTGTTTCAATATGACAATGCCCTCAAGCATATCTCCAAATTATGTTGTGGATATTTAGGGGAAATACAACGAGAAGAAAGAATTGTTACAATGACCTGGCGTTTTTAAAGCCCCGATCTGAAACCCATACAGCTTCTGTGGGAGAAAATAGACCGACATCTTCACAGATACTGTGGCGACTAGACCAACAAGTAAGAACCTCCGCTTCGATATCTTGGCAACAACTAGAAGGCGCATGGTTCAGAATAGAACCACTCACACTCCACGTAGCGATACCAGCATTTCGGTTTCTTGTTGTGGCATTCGTGATATGGTCTCACGGTATGAAAGATCCACACGCATTCAAGGAACATATCAACGGACAACATGCCAAAACATCAACGATTACGATGGAGACAGAAAAGGAAGGCTGCTTACGTTTTCCGGATGTATTGCTAAAACTCAACGACAGTGGAAAATTGGGACATGGAATATACCGCAAGAAGACGCATATGGACTGATATCCACACGCAGTCTTACATCACTATTCACAACAGAAAAGATCTCTGGTCATCACATTGATACGCAGCGCGGAAATAATTAGTGATGCAACCAACAAAACCGAGGAAATTCAACATGTGAAAGGTGCACTGCAGAAGAACAGCTACAAACCGCAGCAGATTCGGAGATTAGCCGGAGGTTAATAATATATTGCTGGAGTCACAGACAGGCTAAAGAAAACCCTGGAGAAGAAGAACGTCAAGAACGTCAGGTTCAGCGCAGTCAAGAAAATAAAAGAACTGCTTCTATTCAACAAAGACCCGATACCGAGACCATAAGCTAAAGACATCTACGAACTTCAATGCCAGTGCGCTTATTGGACAAATCGGCCGTAGTATACAGTGCAGAGTCAAAGAGCATGGCAGAGATGTCAAACAGGGAAATACTGGAAAATCTGCAGTACCTGAACACTACCACACCGGAAGAAGTCACGTAGTCGACTACAATGACGTAAATATACTAGCCAAAAGCAATCAGTACTACCCACGGATAGTGAGAGAATTTCTGGAAATAATGAAGAACCTGAACAACTTCAACCGAGAAGACGGATACAGATTGAGTAAGGTATCATCGAAGGAACCATCGAAGACGCATCCGAGACCATCTAACACGAATCGAGGAGAAGCATCGGATACGGATCAGGAGACGATAACGGACATGGTTCAGCGTACTGGACCGGATACGCATCACTGGAGCGGAGCAGGGACTGGGTATATAACGAGGAGCAGAAGACATTAACAACAGTTTGGAAGACAGTAACGGAGTACTGGTAAATGAAAAAGTATTAACGCTAGATTCTCCAACTAAGCTTAGGCAAGATGAAATGGTCCATCTCTTCAGTATGAACGCAAAGGGCACCTATGTAACACCCCTCACAGTCAAGACAGTTGATTCTATAAATAAGGTTAGATTGCTGTAGTATGAGAGACTTGTCTTTGAGTTGAGAAAAAAGGGGGGCTGTTACCTAGGTCAAACCGAACAGAGACTTGTTAGTCGCATCTCCAAGAACAAAAGCAACCTTAGACTTAATCGTGCTTCCACCGCCCTTACCGTTCATACTGAAGAGATGGGTCACACTTTTGATTTTGACAATGTTGAGGTCCTGGATTTCGAACGTAATAAATCAAAACGTAATTTCGTGGAAATGTGCTTTATACAGAAAACTATTGCTTCAATTAACTTTAGGAAAGATGTTGAGAAACTAAGTACCATTTATTCTGACTTAGTCACTTAATATTCAGTTGATTTACCTTTATACTTCTTTCGTAATTTTCATTCATTCCAAAATTTTGTCTGTCTCTTTTGATACTTGACTGTATTCATTTCTTGCATTTTTCTTTTTACAATTGACTGTAATTTGTTTCGGTTTTAAATCTCTACACGGATTTGTTTTTTGGATGTTATTGAATATTGTTTTTAATATCAGTACTCTGGCAAAATCTCGACATAACGTCTTCGCATTTAAGTATGGTTTTAAAATTTAGACGGCTGTGTTTTAATCATTTTAAGATGTATTTGTTCATCAAAGCTACAACATCGATTAATGTTACTTATTTAGTATAAAAGTGCAATTGTGTAAGTAGTCTCAATTATTATTCTATTTTGTATTTTTTCTTTCTGTGTTCTATTGTTTTTTAACAGTTGTCCTGAAGAAGTTCGCATTGACGAACGAAAATTTGACACTTCAATAAGAACTTAATCAATAACTGGGCCTTTTCATCTTGCCTAAGCTTAGTTGGAGAATCTAGCGTTAATACTTTTTCATTAACACTGTCTTCTGATGTTAATCTTCTTCGTTATATACCCAGTCCCTGCTCCGCTCCAGTGATGCGTATCCGGTCCAGTACGCTGAACCATGTCCGTTAAGAAGCTGATTCGTGTTAGATATGACCAGCGAAACGTCAAGTCTGTTACAACGACCACGGCAACAACCGAAAGATACATCTTTATGGAACAGTGGCCGTGAAAGCCTACATTCGATTATTAGACAGATCATGTTATAAATATTCTCAGTTACAGACATTTTCATAATATAACACCTAAACCGGATAGTGTTAATAATTAGGTTAGTATTCTTAGTGCATTCTATTATTTTGTCGTCTTTTTCACATGATTCGCACCACAATAAGCTTTTCCTTATCCATCTTTTGTTTTACTTAATTCATTGTAACTGCGACAATGAGAAAGACTACAAGGAAGTCATATAAAGACACTACCTTTATATCTAGGGTCCTTTCAAAGTTTCTGATCTATAAGAAGCAACGATAACCATATTTTTGTATGTATATATAGATTAAAAAAACAACAACTTCTAATGGCAGCAGATTAATAAATTTTTGGTGAATTAAAAAAAACTATCGTAGGTGAAGCTTTATTATATTAGTAAAATGGTAGTCTTCAGTTTGTGGTCTTAGCTAAAAATTACGAGGGCTGTCTGATATTAAAGGTACAAACCAAAATTTCAGTAACATATATATTTAAAGAAAATATGTAATACACTCTACAGAAACTGCTTATTTGAGACATTTATTCAAGCATGACAGTCGTTCAATCATTCCTTCACTGTAGTGTTGCGTAAAATTTGAAGGGGGTCAAATCGGGACTATGTATATGGGGAATATAGAAGCGCCATGGTGCAAAAGTTCCCTATCGTAATCGTCCCGGCATTTTCCTTCTAATGGCTCCATACAATTGCTTGACAGTTTCAGATATCTGTCGCTGTTAATACCTGTGAGCGGTTCATGACATTCACTGAGCAATAGGCCTTCACTATTGCAGAACACAGTGGCCTGGTTTTGCGGACAGATAGTTGAGTTTCGAATTTTTTCTGAACTGAGGAATCTGCATGTTTCCACATCATGGATTTGTGGCTATCGGAGAACATTTTCGGTACCCAGCGAGACGAAACTTTGCGAAAGTTTAGGTCGGATATAATTTCATGGACACAACTCTTAGGAATGGCGGTTATTTCCGCAATTTCACAAACTTCAACGCAATCAGCTTCCCTAATCAAACCTTCAACTATTGAGCAGTTACATTTTTTACACCAAACACTGACTTCTTTTCGGCTTAAAACCTTCATGCCATAAAGGCCCTCTAATTTGCGTTTAATTTTGCAGTGATTAACTCCTTCGGCTTGCAAAAATTGGATAACCGCACGTACGTCACACTTGGAATACTCAGCGATTACAACACGCCATGTTTGTTTGCTTCCCGTTAGTTACTAAATTGAGGCAATATTGAGATTGCGCTGTTTGTTTGACAGCCACCTGTACCTTTAAAATCGGACTACCCTCGTAGACTACTGCAATCAAAAAGTGATTCGAAGATTGCTTTCATCGGCATAAGAAAATTACATTTAAACTTAGACTGTTATACATGTTAGAAAAAGATGAGAGTGATGGAACGTTGGAATATTGTTTGGTCACAAAACTGCACAGATATCCTTGAATCGAATGATACTTGTTGCAAGTTAATAAAAAATCAAGAACCGTTTTAAATAAGTTGTATTTATAAAGTACTGTTTCCCTAGAACGTTGACCCACTCTATGACGATACTTGTACACGTTAAGCTGCTAGTTATTCATATCTTATTTATTTATGACAGCATTAAAGTATTGTTTGCCTTATTATTTTATTAATATCACTGCTATTACGTGCTGTATTCACGAGTTAATTTTAAAACGCATATCTACCTGTGTCTACAAACATAAAGATAAAAATAATCTCTATCGATCATCATAAAAATTAAAGATAACAAATATTGTTAATTTGCTAAGAGATCTTTAAATATTGTGCTGAAGATTAGACTAAAATATAACTTTTGCAATTATTAACTATCATAGTTTTAGATTTACTGTTAAATAGAGCTAAATCACATTGCTGTTGAATACATTGTTAGTGGAACATTTTTTGTTCTAAGTTATAGCATAAAAGTGCACATAAACTTTCCATGGAATCTATTTAATCGCCCCTGAAAGAATTCTTATTTCTAAACATCGTAACAAAGAGTGAAATTTACGAGCACCCAAAAATCAATAAGCGAATCATACATGAAACATTAATACTAACCAAATTTTGCTTATTTACGCTTCGAATGATTTAACACTTCTAGAAACGAATATATCTAGGAAAATTCACGGCAAGGTCATTACCACCTCTTTTGCATTTTAAATAAATATCTATAAAATTCGGTCAGATAAATAAATTAATCGGGAACTAACTAATCAGCGTCCAATCGCTATTCTTAGATAAATTCGCGACCTAAACGTTTCCGATCAACAAAACCGTCACGAAACATAAACTGATTTCTCGTGTACGGAGGTAAACTGATTTTATGGCTCAATTAAGGTACCGAAAGATAGCGATAAATTTTATTCTAAAGGTAACGGGTAATATACTTTAGGAGATACACAGTTGTTGGAGTTTATGGAAACCCATAAAAATTGTAGTTTGTATTTGGGGCAAATTTGGTGAGAAAGCATATAAAATGAAATCTTAGAATATATTACACATCAAGTCACAAAGTTAGGTTCAAATATTATTTGAAATGACAGCGATAATCTTATATATGTCAGGGTTAATCATAGTTATATTTTTGAACAGGTGTGTATATAATAAAGATGAAGCGAAGTGTACTTAAAAACAGAAATTGACATCTTCGATATGATTGTCGTCACTTATTACAGAGAATTACTCGGAAAGCTAACTAGCTAGTAACTAATCTCAGTGATTCGGAAAATTAGCAAATTAGAACTCTTACAGAATTAAATTCAGTAAAACGTTTTGAATTAGTCACCACGTGTCACTCTCCCCAAATTAAAAAAGAATAAATAATTGATTTTAAACATAAAATAATATTATAACAAATATATTTGTACGTCAAATTCTATGTAAAACAGGATAAATGACGATGTATTTAAGGTGCTGACGCTGGCAAAGACAATCAACGCCATCTGTAGACTCACTTTATAGCAGATTTGAATTATAGACTTGTTAGGCGCATTTCAATTGGGTGAGATTGTTCTACGTTACACCCACACGGATGATGTTTTTAACGTTCGGCGACACAGGCAAGACCGATATTAAGAAGATTAATTAACGTAGATGGCGTTACTAGTCATCTAATTTCCCATTGGGGAAATTTGGTAGTCGAATATCGTCGGTGTATTGTCTCTTATTGCTCCATTTACTCTCGCAGGATAATGTTTTAAGTAGTAAATAAGAACCTATTGTCTTACGGCACGATCCCGGAATTAATTTAATTGTTCTCTTTGAATTCGATGTAAATTGTAGGACTTCCTATTTATATTGAATAGGCTCTTATTTTCGTTTTAGTAGTGCTAAATGCAAAATCTTAGTAATTATTCTCCATTAATTAACATACAGATTAAAATTTTTCCGCTTGCCTTAACCCTAGCTTAAGACATAATATATCTAATTAGATTTTTTTCGACTAATTCTTAACCTCGGCTTCGAACATTTTTTGAAATAATTTTTTATAGGCGCTGTTTTCGACACCGACGATCCTTGGGTTTCTTCTGCTGTAGCTGATGTTATTGTCAGAAGTAACTCTAGGAGTCTATAGAGAGCAAAATGTAGAGGGTGCAAGAGTTTTTCCTGTGAAGCGAAAGACCATACGAGAATCTTCACCTACATACATCGAACAAACGGCACTACTGTCTATAAGGGTGGACAAGAGATCTCGCCTGTCTTCAGTTTCAGTGGAAGATATAATGTAGACTTCTCCAGCAGAGAGACTGCAAAAATTCCCGTTTGAAAATCGAGGTGAAGATTTTTTCGTTGGTTTGTGGATGCTTTTAAACGGCATGGAATTGGAATTTAGAGAAGTGGAGAACCCGATGGCAAGTCATCAACTTGGGAAGCTCCTCGTTCATTTTCCAGATCGAAATAATTGCCATCAACGCCTGCACAGAGGATGTTTTAAGCTGCCTGCAGGCAAACGGATCGGTCGAAATTTTATCTGACAGCCAGACGACCCTTAAACCACCACAGCCTGTCAGGTTTGATTCCTAGGAGGTACTTGACTGTCGTAGGAAGCTCGAAAAACTGGCGAAACAACACAGCACACACGTTGAAATGAGAATTAACTGAGTGAGGGTACTGAAACGGCATTGAGGCACAATTGGTCTTTCTCTTGGCCGAATTTTCCTTTCGATGTCGTCCAGCCAGTTCAGTCGCAAAAAAAATGTATCACACATTACAACCCATGTAATTATTTTCCCTTTATATAAAGGTCACCAAATCAGAACGTTTTAGAACTTGAAGCTTGTAACTTGTACAAAAGTAGAATTGTTAAATTAACAAATAGACATTTTATAAAGTGTTTGGGTTTTAAAAACACAATAATTTTGTAATATAATTGTAAAAGGACACACAGTAGGTTTTATGAAGATTATCAATATTTGTACAAGCATATCGTCAACGATATCAGTTATAAAGTATAGTATATGGAATATTATCTATACATTTGTATTCGATCGTGTTGCTAGAAGACAGAGCTATTCTATTTGTTTAGGAATTTGTGAAGCAGATTTGGTTTATTTGTTTATATCAGTTGAATTCTGGAATATGTCAGTTAAATATGTAATCTTTTGCTTTAGTCAAGTAGGAAGTAAATTTGTTTGTTAATCTCAAATATTTAGTTTTCCTCCTGATATAATAAGGTTCAAAGGTATTTTACTAGATACATATTTGCATGTTTCATAGTCTTTCTAATTTTGCATTTAAGTTGTTGCGTATGCGAAACTTTATTATGTATCTTCTATTTGTCTTAGTCCCTCCTTATAGTGGCAAATTTCTATTACATCCGTTCTATTTCAAGATCGCAACCTTAAGAGCGGATCTCTATCATTTACTCCTTCCACTGGAGGAGACGCCGACGCGTCCAAGCGGATGCTTTGTGCTAATGCTGCTTCCGCTAAGAGCAAGTACCTTTTATCACTAAATAGTAACATCTCGACGCCTACTTCCGGCATAAGATACGAGATTAAGCAAGCTGTGTTCTCTCACCAGTACCCTCCAGTCAATCGTGAAATTACGTGTTCTGGGAAATAGGGAAGAAAATACTGACAATTAATTACACACTTGAATAGAAACTACCAACTGTTTGGATACATGGTCACATGTTTAAGAACAGGAAACGTAATTAGAAGAAACATATAATCGATATTTAAAGGTTAATCTGAGCTTTATTCTAGAATACACAGAAAGAGAAAGTTCCAAGATCAAACATAATATGAAACACAATAACATAAATTAACTGCCTTTTGCTGTTCTTAAAATACTACAGCAAAACTGACAAAGTAGTCACAAATATAAGGTTTAGTATTCGTTCACAAGAATTTATTATACATTAGGTTACAGCACACTTTCTTTGAATATCTAATTGGCTCGGTTATTCGGGAGAAAGCTAAATACAATCTCTGCGAATGATTGGTGGCTGATTGATTATGGCAGTGATGACGAGTTCGAAGTTACCACATAATGAAAATCTAGTATTTGATTAGTGTCGAAGACCTTCTATGTATTGGTGTAAGTAAGATTTTGCCTCAAAAGTTGAGCAACTTCTTATAATATAGGATACAAGTTTACGGCTGACATTTATATAAATGTGTCAGATGTGAAAGAAACGTTTAAGATGGGACTCGATATAGTGGTATCTATTATAGTCTGCAGAAATTTCCTGCGCAAAATTAATCCAAAATATATTTCTACAAACATTTCTCTTCGGTCCTTCTTCTGTTAAATCTAAATGGCCATATCTATTGTGCATTAAGGGCTATTCAAAGGAGAATAACTTGTAATTGTCCTCTATAATGGAAAAAAAATAATGCTTGTGAGGTTAGAACTTGAGAATGTTGACATTAAAGTTACTAATTTAGATGAAATCAAATGTTTGCGATAGGCAAAAGAAAGAAAAGATAAGATAGTCTTGATCTAACCAAAGGTTTTCTTACATTATATAAATTTTATGGGAGGACATGACAAAATTGCTCAACTGGTAGCTGTACACAGAACTAAAATGAGACAAAAGAAATTCAGGTATTGGAACAAGGTCTGTTTGACTTGGATATCGGGCCATCAAGGGATCGATGGCAACGCAAGGGCTGACAAACTCGCAAAGAGAGGGTCAGAGATGGAAATCCACGATCCAGAACCTTTCTTCAAAGTTACAAGGCAAACAGCCGGGAGATACATAGGCGACTGGGTTCGTACGAAACAGCAAGAATACTGGAGTACTATACCCGGTATAACACATTGTGAAACCTTTATAGCGAAACCATGTAGGAAGAGAGCCAGAGAACTGCTACAGCTTAGCAGGAGACATCTCTGTATTGTTACAAGCCTAATGACGGACATTCTGCGGTGAAAGGACATCTACACTAAATCGAAGTGCTTGACGTGGACACAAAGTATAGAGAGAACCGGAGACAGCCGATCAAATACTACGCGACTGCGAGGCACTAGATCGCAGATACCCACTCGATTAGTGGAGATGACTACCATGTTAGAGTGGGTGACTTGAATACACAGACGTGGTATAATAAGCCTGAAGGCTGCGGTGCCTTACCGGTGACCATAGGTCGGACGGGTCTGGCATAAAGGAGAAAAACAGTGAACTCAAATGATTAGAAATGTGTGGGTAGTCTTGAAAAAGAACTTTTTATTATACCTTTCTGTGCAATTCCTCGTTTTAGTGATACAATGTGAAGGTACTACCGCGCATTAATCTCAGGGTAAGATCTACCCTGACGACACTGGAGGTATTGTGGAGCAAAATTCAACTATTGCTTTTGGGAAATGTAGATATTAATATCGCTGAAGTATTAGTGATTAATTTAGAAAGGTTTAGTTTAGGAGTTTTTGCAAACTGATTATACGCACACAGAATGCACATGAAGTAAAAATTATTGGTACTTGAGGAATGATCACAGCTGAAGCGAAATTTTATAAGGAGCATATCTTGGTCTAAATCTCTCATTTTTCCTATTATTATTTTGTTGATAGCGATAAAAACAAGGTAAGATCGAGCAAAGTAAAAGAGGTGGGAAAAATAAAATTCCGGTATATATTTCGTGAAATTGTTGGTTTCAAGTTTAACTACCACAAGACCTTAGAGCGTCATTCAACTAGCACCTCTGATAGAAATATGACAATTGTATCTAATAACACATATACTTAAACCGTTCTTAATGTTTTTACCTAAAAAATTTAATATTGTTGTTGCTTTGTATATAAAATCAGAATAGTACTCTCAGTTTAGGGTAAAGTGAAATGCTTCTTTTGCTTTGATCGAGCTTACGCTCTCTTGCTTATTTTCAGATGCAATATGATGTATAATTACTAACGAAAAACAATTCACCAATTGTGGAAGCGAATCATCTTACAACATTGTGACGGTTTTCCGAAGAATAAATAAACCAATTGCTCAATGTGTTGAGAAAATCTTATGTGGTTGGTAAAGATCAAGAAAAGATGCTTATCAACTACATCTTACCAATGGAAGAAGCACTTTTTGAATTAAACATAGTGGTTCTTAGGTCGCTCACATATTAATTGGAGACTAAAACCAAATTTATCACCTAGTTAACAACCGAAAGCACGGAGATAGAAATGATTGAGTTTACGAAAGAGGCATGCTGGTCACTGCAGACATTTTTTTGAATAACACTGCAGAATACATTCTTCTTGGTTTGGTTTTTTTTTTAAATTCGATACAGTATGACATTTGAAAATATAGTTTCCCCAAACACAAACACTTTGGATCATTCAGATTTGTAAAGTCTACAGCTGAATACCGAGTACTTATTATTTTAGATGGTAAGCCTACTTAAATAGAAAAGCTTAATATGGCTAAGCAAAATTTTATTAGTATTATTCTTGTTTTGCCTTCACATTGTTTATATCAAGTGCAACTACTAACTGGACACATAAAGATTATGTATCTAATTCCTATCTTCTATCACAAGACGCCAGAGGTTTGTCCATGTGAACACTTATGACAAATTGTCCGATTTCACGAGGTCAAGGTCTTCTTAGTGGAGCCTAGTCAAACGCAACCATAATGAAAACGGCTATTTTGGGTCGCAAAGTCACGGTTACATTTCCTTTATCAATCGCAGCAGCTTTGCCGCCACTTAAAGCAGTAATCGCTTAGGCATTTCTGTAACAAGTCAAGGACATCCACCGTGCAAAGATCATGGACGGCGTTTTTGAAACGTACTATTATTATTGATCCTTAAGACAAGCCGGCCTTTACGGTCGCGGAAATCGGCAAAAGCCAGTGGGCCAAACAATATAGAAATTGGACGGCGAAGATTGGAAAAAGGAAATCCTATAAGTAGAACTAGTATGGATCCGCTATAGTTGTGGCCTCATTACTTTCAACTAATGAAAAAAAAACAGTAATTGCTTTCCAACAATAGCACTGACAATAAGATCAAAAGAATGTGAAAGATCGTGGTAAGGGAATCATTTTACTAGGATCGTCATCAATCGTGTGAACACAGAACTGACGGTAAAGTGCATAGAATAAAAAATAGAAGAAGACTTACTAGGAAGAGGATGTATGTATGTATATATGTGCATGTGGTTATCGATAAACGGACACTGAAGTATGATTTTCTTGCTATGCTTGAATGGTGCACATATGAGACACCATAATATTTAAACTTTTTGTTCAAATGTCTAATATAACATAAATTTGTATCGGTTCAAAATATTTTCTTTTTGTAATATTTCATTTTGCTCCACACTGGTTCAAAACGTGACCGATTATTCTTATAGCGAACCGTCCCGTTTAATTATAGTTACTATGTGTATACGCAACTAGTCTCATTATTTGCTAGTGTCAACATTAATTTAACATACCTTTCCTTGTATAAAGCTCTCTTCATAAATCTAAAGTAAAACCCTCGACGACTATCTAAACAGTTCTTCCTGTAAACCGTTTCAACTTTTTTTTTCCGTATAAGTCCACAGTTTTTCAATGTCATAACTGATCCCGTACATTTATTTAGAAACCATTTCTTTTGTCTTCTTGCTGGTCGTAGTATAATTGAAATTTTGCGCTTTGATAAATCGAAATAAAAGGAGACAGCTATCAAAATCCTCCCCTTTTGCATATGCAAATAGAAATCTGAATGAAAGGAAGAATTAATCCTTGCTGTCGTGGAAATATAAAACATCCGTACCTTCATTTGCGATGACGACTTAATTCCGCAATCCTCTCACGTAAAGGGTCCTAAATTCGCTCCTTGTAATTTGTCTACATCTGAAAGTCGCTGATTAGATTATAATTGATGATATTTCGCAGACGAAAATAAGATAACAAATGAGAGTGGTTGGATTTTGAAAAGCAAAGATAAAAGGAAAAGATACAGTATAATTAACAAAAATAGACGTTGATGCATGCGGTAAATCCACCAAACCTGACTTCGTTGCTTAATAAAGCGAACAAAGATATAAATTTGCATCATCTACAATACTGTGCTACAAGCCAACAAGTTTTCAATCTTAGTACTAATGTAATAGCAGATGAGAAACTGAAAGCCTTTTGAGGACGTTGTGCCTTTCTGGTATCTGGTATCTTTCTGGTATTAAGAAGAGCCGGAGAAAAGACTGTGAAAATAGCTATACCAACCAATGAAGTTTGAATATCTATTACCACAATTTCTGAAGTGTATCAGAGAAAATTAATTGGTGTCAATTTTTTGCCGTGAATGTTGATTTTAGAATAAAACCCCTACTTTAACACAGTGAATATGTTACATAAAAATAAGCTGCGATATTTAGCCTTTTACCGTCACTAGGTCACGAGTATCCAGCTTCCAATGGGGTTAGTGCTTTTGGGCATATACGCTTGTGCGATATCGACAGTTAATCCGATTAAATTGCTTTTCTCGGATCAAAGAATACTGCAGAACTCACAACAGTACACCTTTGAGCATAGCACCATACCCTAATTGAAATAAATCTTTGAAGTTCTATACCTACAAAGCCAGCGCTGATATTTTCAACGTAGTAGCTCACGCTGAAATATACCTTTAAAAGCTTTGACAATAATGTAAAATAGAATGAGAAGTTATATAAATCGTTTTTGTGTCTGTATCAAAAGAAATTATTTTTATCGGCGGCTTTGATATTGGATTTAGTGAAAGTAGGCTTTGTAAATTTATTTATACCAAACGCTATTAAGTTCAGATGATAAAACGTATGCGTATAAAAACGACGTTTTTTAAATAATATTGTTTTTTAGCGCTTTTTTTTCAATAAGAACTTCAGCTGGCGTTGATATCATATCCGAGTGATTGTGTCACATGTTCACGTCAAATATATTTTTTTGCTTTATAATAAAATCAAATTCTAACGTCGCGTCGTCTAAACAAAAGGGATCTAAATGTGTTTGAAAATAAAATGGTCTAGGGAGCGAAGCAGAACATGCCTCTAAAAATGGAAGAGGTATTCGGGTAACGTCAAGCTTATCCAGTAATGAATAAAACATGTAAAATCAAGTGAGGACCGATTGGAGTGCAAAGAATTCTTATATTTCTTTTAAAAAAATAACTGCAACAGGACGGTTTATTTTAGTTTTGTGGGAAAATGGAGAAACAAAGAGCATGAATTTCTTAGCTTGCGGAAAATTGCATTTTATTGTGGTCGTTTATTTTGCGTTTATTTGTAGGAGTCGCTTTGCTACAATTCATGGTAATAGTACTATGTAGGAATCGTCTAATTCTTTGTGATATTTTTAGTTTACTGGCAATTCCTTTGACAGCTGTATTTCTATCAGTGCGTTTATAAATAATGATTTTTTAAAAATAAGATAATGAAACAAAAACACCAAAATCATAAAATTAGGTACTGCTGAAATACTGGTAAAATTAGCCGACTACAAGGTGGATCAGCCACCTTGGGGTATCTGTAAGGGTATCTGTTCGGGTTGTAACCATAGATAATATATACATTTCATTCTCTATAGATTGGACACTTCTAATAAAATTTTGTTGGCGTGTTTCTGCGCCATCTAGTGAAATGTGTTAAATTTAAAACAGACCATACTGGGGCACGAAAAGCTTGTTTATTATTGAAAATTGAATTTCTAACTTTTAAACTAAAAAACAAAGCGCTTTTATATAGTTTCTGAATATTGTCCTATATTTTCATTAAAAATATTTTTACAAAAATGTTATTTTCGTGGAACATGACGAAATAAAATTTCATTCCCTAACGCTTCTCGTGAAGTTTCAATTTGGATGATATATGTCACGTATACCTGCAATATCGAAACCGAAGGTTAGGTAATTTATAAAAGATATTCAAGTTTTAACAATCTTGGAAAGCCACTAAGGGGGTACTATTAGAATGTAGGTCTAAACCATAACAGAATTTAATAACACATCTTGTATTTACCTATTAATTGGATGTTGTATACTGCACTCTCCTTGGCGAATTATATTGTATATGGTGTTATCGCCTTGAAGACATTAAACATTTCTTGTACTGCTTCAATTTGTATGGGATAATGCGATATGAAAATAAAGTGTCACTGGTTTATGTCAAAACTAGTATGTCAGCTCTTGTCAATTTAATAGAAACGATAGTTTCATCCTTTAGCGGTATTTAACACTACTATTTAAGGTTTAAACTAAACCACCTCCAACATAATCCTTCATACATACATACATAATCAAAGACCTCTTATACCCGAAGGTGTCGAGGTGTAAAGTTCTCTTAATTTAGTTCTACAGATTGAACAAATTCACGCCACTCTTTCCTGTTTCTGGCTAGGGCCTTCGCCTCGTTCCATGTTTTTCCTCTTTTTTTTAGAAGTTCATCCGTACTGCTGTTCCACGTTTTTCTGGGTCGTCATCTCCGATTTTTCTTACCTCCCATACCCGCTTCACCTGTCTAGTTTCATTCATTCTGATTAAGTGTCCTCACCATTTCAGTTTCTTTTCTTCTACTTCAGTTCTTAATGATTTTGTTGTCAGCATCTGTCTAATGTCACTGGATTGTAGTCGTTTTGTTTGTCTTTCATCAAGTATCCAATTTTCTGCTCCATAGGTTAAGACTTGTAAGTATACTGCTTGATACACCGTCATTTTTGTTCTTGTTGTTATCTCTTTTTTATTCAAAAACTTTTTGTAGAGTGCATAATCCTTCAACTTATATTATATCTTCTCCAAGAATATCACAAAAATTACCATACTAATACTGTTTTTAAAGACGCTTGCGACACAACATACAAAATCATAATGACACTCAAGTTCGCGCTTTTCATATTTCAAATTTCAAAAAGCAATGCCAGCGACACCTGGTGAAATGTGTGAGTACTAAAACTTTGACGACAGTACACGCGACCTTCTGCCGTATGTTGTAACTCTGTCGTAAAAATCCTTGGGTTACTTGATAGAAGGGAAGGGATGACTGATTTAGTTGTTAATAATACGTCAAACGATATCACCCTTATAATTGAAATCGACGTGTTTTTATCGACTTATCGTTAGAGTCATTAATAGTGGTGCCTTTTTAAAAAATCAGTCCGTGTAAATAAATAAATAATCTAAAAAGCCTAAATTTATTGCTGAAATCACTACGCACCCAGACAATCTACATATTGGACAATTTAATATTAAATATGCACAAGTATAAACCTACCTAGATTCGAAAAAGGTCTTACGTCGAAAGGATCGGCCGCGCCGGTAAACTGTGGGGACAGGTCTGGGACACATATATCAAGTTCATTAAACACGATTCAAATTCTGTATAACTTTTTACTCGACGATTACAAGTTGAGAATTTACACGTGGTAAAGTTTTCAATAGATAAAGATAGTTAACTAACACGTACTGAAAATTAAAGCCAAACGATACCGAATTAAAAAAGAATTGGCATGCACATATATTAAATCAAAACAATACCACAACCACGACTTTAATGAAAAGTAAACAAATAAAACAAATAAAAGTTAATTGACCAAGACATTACATGTTTAGAAATTATAAACCAAGGACTATCTTAGATTATCACGCAGATATATCTTGTCTTTCGCATGAAAAGACTTATTCGTACAATCAGAATTATTTGTGCAATTATTAAATTTAAAAAATGGTCTATAGTGTTCTCCAGAAATGTATAGGTATAATAGTGATGCGAAAAAGTGCAAAACAGAATTTAAAGGTAGGCTTATCTTAAGTCCGTAATATTTTCATTCGATACAGTTACTTAAAAACATAGTTATTTCAATATGATACCTAGTCTTAATTAGCCTAGTTTTAAAAATCATAGAAATAAAAAAGTAATTCCTATTTTGCTCACACGAAAGCTTTAAATTAGTTTCTAGTGCATTAATTGTAAATACGAAATAGCGATTTTGTGTTTCTGTTCAATCTTGACTATGTTTTAACTCTGTGTCGTCCGATCAAAATATAGCAGCCCTATCCTGTTGTCTCTCAAAATACAAAGTCTCGTTAAACGAGAGACTATTGTTATTGCCACTTCCAATCTACTATCATGGCAACATTCCTCTGAATTTGTAGTATCTTTAAAGATCAGTGGGTCAGTAGGTCATAATCTTTCTATCGCATATTTTTTATGGCTAATGTGGTTTAAAGTTTTCAATTGAAAAAACTTTAAAAGCTTTTATTAATCTGGATTATCGATCTCAATCTTAAATCCAGTCTCTGATGTTATTCTAGTATATAAAAGCAAACTTTCTTCACTTCAAAAGTACAAGCAATCCTAGCTTGTAAGAGTATTTAAGATGCAATTTCTATGCATACATGAAATCGTATCCATATCTTCGGTAAATGTAAGAGAAGAATGAATAAAGTGGCCAGTGCGCGCAAAGTGGCCTTTTGAAGTTTCTCCGTTACACAGTGCTGCAGTCACACGGTAACTAGACGAAGTAGTTCGAACGAATGCTGTCCAGTGTTCTCTGTAACTTCGAAGGGGGAGGTTACACTGTTCTACTTCTGAGCTTTCGCATTTTTTCACATGTCAGAATCTAGGTGATAATAATAATATTTAATATTAGTTTAGGTTTTAGGGATGCTATAGGTATCATGTGTGTGTGATATGGTAGTTGACATTGTAAGATGTCTTGAAAGTGTGTAAACAATCTAGATCATTTCTGTTGTTTGTTATTTCTGCATGATACCGTGTTGGGCAAGGTACAGGTATATCCAAGAAGAAATAATCAAGAGATGGCATAAGATTTAAAATCGATAATGCAGTAATCGAACCAAAAAAGAGCGTCAAATATCTAGGGGTATTTTTCGATACACAAGCTAGTTTCAGAGTGCACTTAAAGAAAATAACCGGAAAAGCCGAAGAGATAAGAGGATGACTAACACGATTAATGCCTAGTATCAGAGGTCCTAGCAGTAGCAAAAGGGCTATTCTTGCAGAAGTGGTGTATCCTGTATCGCTTTACGGTGCGCTAATATGGGAGCACACGACTAGGGTGAAAATAAACTCTCTCCTACCGGAAAAGATGCAGCGGACAATACTCCTTAGAGCAACATCGGCCTACAAAACTGTCTCCACTGTGACAACTCAAGTGATAGCAGGGATTTTGCCAATAGACCTCCTAGCACAAGAACAAAGGGACAAAGACGAAAGGGGATCACTGAAAGAAGCAGAAAATCGAACAATGCATAGCTTGCAAGAAAGATGGACTAATAACACTACCAAAGGACAATGGACTAAACAGCTGATTCCAGAGCTGAAGAAGTGGGCAAGATGTGGGCATAGGAATATCGATTTTTACCTCATGCAGGCTCTCAGGGGGCATAGACCATTCAGGGCATACCTAAAAAGGATAGGTAAGCGTGCAGAAGACAACTGTATGTATATACTGTGGGGAGTGTGACACGGTAGAACATGCCATATTCGCTTGCGCCAGATGGAGAACAATAACGGAAAAAACCAAAGAAGCACTACAAACCAAGGACGAGATAACATTGGAAAACCTGATCGACACAATGCTAGATGAGAGGCAAAAAGACTAAAGCTTAAGCAGAAGGAACAGTAGACTACTCGGGGCATTCACGACGGAGATGTCTAACAGACGAGACGGTACCATGAAATGCTCCAAGAGAGATAGATAGGGTGGTTTTAGTGGGTACGCCATTTAACGATGATGTGCGCTAGATCTAAGCACTTGATGTCCATAAAGGATACCGACAAAAAAAAAGAAGAAGAAATAATCGGTTACTAACTATCCAAATGTACTATCTGCCGTGAGACATGTGTCCCATAGTGAGGAACAAATAATAGCGATATGTCATGAAGAACAGACAGTTCAAAATTGAGCATTAAAGATAGTGCTATAGCATTTTGAAAATATTCTTCCATCTATTACTGTTGGATATGCCGTTCGCACGAAAGAATCATACGACAATATGAAGTACCTATTGACAAGCATAAAAGGTGAGTACTAATGGCAGCTCTGTAGCGATTTAAAGGTTGGTGCAGTTTCACTTGGGCTGCAACTAGGCTATACCAAGTTTTGCCAATTTTTGTGTGAATGGGATAGTCGGGCAAAGGAACCTCATTACAAAAAACAAGACTGGCCTGTTATACAATCATTAGAGCCAGGTCAAAAGAATATACAATATATGTTATTGGTAGACTCCAAAAGAATTTTGTTGCCACCAGCGCACATAAAATTGGGGCTAATACAAAAATTGTTAAGGTATTGAATAGAGATGGGCAGGTTTCTCAGTACTACAGAAATTCCGAAGACTACGTAAAGTAAAGATTACAGAAAATACTTTTGTTGAACCACAGATTCGAAATATTCTGCAAGATGAACATTGTAACAACACTTCAACACATATTGAAAAAATGCTTGCAATGATTTTCAGCTCGTGGTCCTTAATTTCTTGGAGGAAACGTAAATCATTTTAGAAAATGATTTTTTTCTTGGACAGTTCGTGGATATATACTTAATTTCTTGCCGATTAGGAATTAGAAACAATTTATAAAAGTAACTAGGACGGCTCATTTAATAACTCTGAGTATTGCAAAAAGTAAGTACAACAATTGCCTGGCGACAATTTTTTATTCATTGTGCAACTCCAGTGGCTTCTGTGTGTAAATGTGTTTCAGTAGCTTTGTTACAACATTACCTCACCGTAAGTAATGTTGTGCTGTTTGTTAAGGTCGCTCAATCGTAGTCACCGACAAGATTCGAACTCTAGACCAAACGAACTACCCTTATTTATATCCAGGCGCTTTTACATCTGCGATTATCGAACTGTTTCATATAAAATGGTAGTGACATCATTTTTAATGATTGATATTGCAACACTTATATAGGTGCAATTTCACGTTTGTAGTCAGCTTTACCCTTAGATTAATAATAACTCTAGTATCTATACCTCTGTTGTATTATCATTTTTTAGCAAAGCAAAAACTTCTTATATATTTTTAAAAAACAATACCAAAAAAATTTGCTATCCGTTTCAAATGCAATTCCCTCTTGTATAGCGTTGCCATTTATCATATTTTGAATCGTACCCGATCCGGGGACGTCAACGACGACATGGGTATGAAAAACCGCTTTCTGCTATCAACGTTACGTCTTCGATAATACTCTACGAGCTCACTCTAAAGCAAAACCATTAACTTTTGACACAGACTAATTTATCGAATGGACGTTTTTTTCCGCTTGCCACACGAATTATTTTATTATATCACATTATGTTAAGTCGATTTATATGATTTCAAAAATATTTAGGTGTTCCGGTACATTTGAATAACTCTGTATGTATACACATAACAGTCGTAGGTATTGATAAAGTCTGAGTTGTTCCTATTTCCTTGAAAAAGTTTCCTTCTATCCATTTCCTAAAGTGGTATTTCGCATTATCTTTGTCTTTGTCCCCCCTAGAGAGCATTCTCAAGTCCTAATAAATAAGAATGATATAGATATATAGGCTATTGTTTCTAGTCTTAAAGTTAGAATTGTATGAAAAAGTTTCTAGACGTATGTCCACAGTATTAACTTAACAGGTACAGGTATATTTAGAAGATTTTTTGCGGTCTTATTGTATGCGTCATATTACAGGGAAATAACAAAGTCGAAATCAGAATTTCTCCAATATAAAATCATTAAATGCTATAAAAACTCGTAAGAATTATCGAGACTTTACGACTGCGTAGGTCGATCTGTTATTGTCTGATTGCGTACGAGAACAAAAATAAAATTAACAGAAATACGAAGGGATTGCTACAGATAATTATCTTAGCAAAAACAAAAGATGTGTATCGATACAGTAGCTTTGTATCTTCAAGCGAATCATTTCGAAAATATATTGGGATTTACGAAGTGATTTACTGCAATCTAAGTATTCCGGAGAACAAAGTTTGTGACGGTATATGATAGGAAGTTCACGAAATTAATGCCTGTTCTGAATTGCTCCTGAAGACGTTTATTTCAACAGCTAGAATCGGAGAAACTGTTATTAAACTAAATAATCAATAATGGTTAGACTGAATATAATGTTGTGGATTTCCTCAAAAAGCACAGGGTTCTGTAAAAGTAAGGCATAAGTTAATTAAATTGGCTTGCCTTATTGTATGTATAAAAAATACCATTATAGACCTTTTCTAATTGACTTAATTCATTTATTCGAGAATTCTTATCTTTACACATACAAAAAATAATAGAAATAATTTAAAATTAGTTTACTATTGTTACATTTACAAATATACTTAATGCTACACTATAGAAATTGTTTCACCACATGTTATTCACCTTCAATTGATTAATTATGGTTTCCTCCTACTTTCTGTAGTTGGCCTGAAGATAACCACGAAACCTAGCGCTTAAATATACCTATTGAGAAAAAAAATTGTAAGAAAAAGAACATTTTAGTACAAAAGTGATGATGCAGATGATATTGCAGATTACTTTGTGTTTTTGCATTGTTATAAAAAGTTTAAAAATATCTTGTATTAAAAGTGTAAAGAGCAGGGCTACAACCGTCACTGTAGAAAACAGACTTTATGATTAAACCCGAGCAAATATCAATATTTCTGAGCAAGTAGTAGATAATATTATAGCAATATGAGGTACGAACAAGAGTAGACCCGTTTGTTGTCGTTAACAGATGAAGTAGATGTTGAGAATGGCATTATATTTGACGACAAAACATCTGACAACGAAGAAGCCAATACAGAATAGAAAAATTCTGATGCAGATACAGAACAAGAGGTAGTCATTGATGTTGAAGAAGAGTTCACGCCAGCAAAGGTTCCAACATAGTTATTCGCCTTCTGGGTGTTGTAGCTTATTATTTTCTGAAGAAATTTTGAATATAATTATTGAAAACCCAAATTAGTGGCAGGGTGTTCGAAAAGTTGCCGATTAAACGCACAAGAAATGCGGGAAAGAAACGGAACCGAAGAACCGAAAATGAAATGCTCTAGCTTCTAATGTCTAAGGAACGATTTAATTTTTTAATAAAATGTCTAGGATTTGACGAAGTAGACACAAGAAAGGATAGAAAATTATCTGACAAATTTGCACCAAGGGGAGGCCTGTTGCACGGAAGCATATATAATCAGCGAATACGATAGCATCGTCCACAAGAGTAATAAATAAAGAAAAGATAGATAAAAATGAAGACACAGTTGTAGAAGTTAAAACTTCCTCTCTAGTCTTCGTCAATAATCAAACACAAGAATCTAGTGTAGCTAAGAGAATATACATACCTGCAGCAGTTTACAGCTGAACTAGGGAATAACCACCTGAAATGTCACTCGCATGGAACCAATATTGTGTCAGAGACCCGAAAATTTTGCCAAGAAGTAGCCAGCACCTTGTGTAAACTAATCAGAGGATATACGGCAGCAATAGCAATAAAAGCAGAATACCTGTGTCCTGATCATGTTTCTGTCTCTGTAAATTAGCAATAATGTATCTTCAGATCTCATCTAATTATAGTAGGTGCACTCTACAAGACTTAGTCTTTGAACGACCACAGTGTGCTGTCTTTGTCAGTCCACCTCCTCCACATTTAACGTGACCGTTTCTTCGATAAGGATAACAGTGTATTTTTCGTAATGTAACATTACGATTATCGCAGAAACGATCACGTTAAATGTGGAGACTATGGACTGACAAAGACAGCACACTGTGGCCGTTGGAAGACTAAGTCGTGTTTTGTTTCAAGTTATACAAAAAAAAAAAACACTGGAGGGATACGTGTGAAAGAAATCAAGTATTTGGGTATTATGTAGGTGTTTAAGCAATATAAACATATAGGTACATAAATAAGGACAAATATTTGAAACTGTAAACTTCTAATGGCACAGACCTCTATACTTTTTTGAAAGATGAGCAACTCCAAAGTGGAGGCGATATAGAATTATACTCAAATGTAGAAAATACAATAATTATGTAATCCATAAGAGAAGAATTAATTACCATTTAAGAATGAACTGTTGGGTTAATCAATCACCTCTTCAGTTATTTTTTAAATAAGAAACCAGTTTGGGAGAATGTTGGTAATTCAACACGAAAATATTTTAATACGAAATGTGATATGGCTAAGAATTAATGAATATTCAAGCTTAAACTCGACAAAAAATCATATCTTCTTCGTGTTAATCATCTTAGAGTTAGTATCAATACTTAGGAAATTAGCATCAATCATTATCAACATATGAAGGGATTAGGTATCTACTCGAAGCAAACATATCATTTCTTTTTCATACGAGGTTTCTTTAGCTTAATTAATCTTGTAATACGGACTTAGCCCATCTCATTTTTCATCTTTTCAGACCACAGATCGGTCGGTTTCAAGCTTACATCAATTACCTCCTATAATATACGCTCGATACATGTATTCCTCTCAAATCTTTCAAATTAGTAAAGTCAAATAAAAGCTTTGATAAATTTCAGAGATAAAACTTTGATTAATATTTTATATTACGTAAGTTATCCGCGTGTATATTAACGCTACTGTAATAACTTTGGACTAATTAGTCGCGAAAGTGTTTTATTTTCATAAGTTAGAATATATTATTTTCATAAGATGAATTCATCTCTGTTTTCAGTAGACTGAAGTAATGACATTCCAACATTGCTAGATGATATTTGGATTATTTAGAGAACATCTATCTTTTGATAATGTTGACAATTGTATTTAACTCTATATTTGATTATAACCTGATATGTCTCCCGATACAGTTTTGTAAACGCATTTCTAGAAAAATACGATTTTAAGGGTATTAATAAGAGTGATTGTTTGGATTACAACAGAGTCCCCAGTTATTTTCATGTAAATTACTGTATCATCTTCGAATTGGAATTCTCAATAATACTAATTTGGCTAACCGTTTGTGTGAGAACTGTTACGTCTGTTTTAAAATTTATTACTAGACCGTATTTAACCCCTTAATTCAGTCATAAAAATAATTACTTATCTTCATAATTCATTAGCTTAAAATACTCATTATGCTAGACTACACACGCAAGACTTGAAGGAATGTTTTAACAAAGATTACGGTCCAGTATGAAATTAATCATAAATTAAAATTGTGCAAATATGTATTGATAAAACAGTGCATACGAGATTTGCCTGACTTCAGATAAAATTTCAAAATATAGGTTTTGTTTTAAGAAGTAATTATATTTTTCAGTAATTCTTATGTGATTGACGTTTATGAATTTCAGCAAAATAGCCAATGAAATAGATACGTACTGATAAACAAGTAATATCATTTATTCAAAAGTTATAGAAAGATTAATATCTTGTATAGCATTAATACAAATTATGAACACTGAAGAGGTATCTGTTTATTTCATCAGCCCCTGTTACTTATTTGCATCAGATTATTGAATCTATATGCTCTGGAGAGGTGTGTGAAGCTTTCCAACGGTATCTTTTAATTGATAAGCTTTCCAAAGCTTCAAGAGTTAAAATTGATGGCAAAATGGGTCGCTGCTGTTTACATAATCTTCAAGACGTTCGAATTGCACAGCTTTCCAATATGATCAAATAATCAGATACTAACTAATTAATATAAAATCCTTTGCGAACTATTTTTTGATATGCAATTGTGATTTTTCATATTTGAAGAAACATCTCCCAATGTCTTGAAGATGCTCCCGCATATTGCCAGCAATCACAACGTCTTGGCGAAAGTGTCTTAAGATTTTACAACAACGTCTTAAGATGATAGGCGCCATCTTGAATATGCAAATTAATCTGAAACCCCTCAATTATAAGAACTAACCAGTATTAACCAAACAAAACAAAAATTATAGTTTACAGTGAACAGTAGGCCTAAATAATTTCAAATGGCAGGTAACTTTTATATTAATCATCAATGATTTGCAATAAAAATATACACCTCAAATCGTTGGCAGAATTCCAGAAAAAATTTTTTAAAGAAAAACAACATTTCCTAACTGTTAGGAAAATTTTATACTGACCGTAAATGATAATCGTGTTCAAGATTAATAAGTTTCCATAGTAACGCAATTAATTATATTAGATATTTAAACAATTTATTGATGAATAATAGTTATTTACGAACCAATTATACGTGAAATCAGCATTTCGTCTTGTAAAAAATGAGTGACCAAAATAATTATGGACTCGAATTGAATATGAAATGTTTCACGCACGAATTTGTACAATATTTTTTATTACGAGAACTAATAACAATAATACATATTGTTAAATAGGTTATCGTTTATGACCATATTTTAAGGTTAGGGATTTATGATTTTAAAATGTCATTAAATTTCAAGTTCCAAAAGTAGCCAATTACTTTTACGAACTGTGCTTAAAGTAATACGTTTTTCAACCAATTAATTCGAATCGTGAAATGACAGGTTTTATAAGCGATTAATAAAATTATTCGCGATTTTTTCAAAATTGATTAATATCTGTCGAATTTTAAACAATTTGCGGAAAAATAGTATGTTTGCCTCGTAGAAAAAGCCACATTCGTGGACTCACAGTCGTTCAGGAATGTTAGGCTTTTCTTACTCGATAAACAATATAATATTACCTGAATCAAGCCCATAAAATATTCATTTAACATTTGTTTTATTAGGACAACTAATCAGTTTGTAAAATTGCTTGCAACCAACTTGCAGGTCAGCTGAGAATCTGACGCATTAGCCTGTTGCCTTATTACTCGTAAAATAAAATAATTACTTCAAGAAAATCAACGTGTATTCTGTTATGAGTGCAAAGTATCTAGAAGGTGTTCGTCTCTAGCATGGTTAACACCTACAGTTATCGTAATCTCCTGGGCCTTCTTACACACTTTTGCTCCTGAAAAAGCCACTTATTTCATTTATTATTGCATTGTATGTACTCACACTACTATGACAGGGTCAAAACCTGGAAGTTCTCATAACAAGACTCGAACCGTAGAAGTCTTCGATATCAATCCGTATTTATTAAGCAATAAAAGAATAAACGTCTTGGCGAAAGTGTCTTAATGGTAGTCATACATAATAGGCTTTTCAGGAAAGGCGCCAGTTTGTGTACTGGCAGCAATAAGTCATTGTTACTTCTAGCATTATAAGTGACTAACCAGTAATACACACGAAACATAGTACCTCCAAAATGTATAGATGATAATAAATTACTAACTTGTTTCTTTTGTATACTTGCCTCCTCCCTTTTCTATTTCACCCTCCATCTTGAGCCAAAAGAGAGTTCTCTTCTGCAATAGAAACACAGGATTTGCTTCAGAACACTGGCCCCAACGCATGACGTCATATTATACAAAAATCGACAAAGTAGATTGATCTTACGACACGGTCTTACATAATCTCTTTAATTTACAGATGAATAAAATTAAGCGCGATTTTTTCAAGTCCTCATCATTAAAAAGGGCAAGCACCCTAGATATATTACTGAGTTCAACAGAGTTATTTATCACGTGAATAAAGTTAGTTAATTTGGTCGAAAAATCTATTATAATTGCTTCTCTTTCTTTATTTGATTTATCTGTACATGATAATATTACCTGAATCAAGCCCTAGTGTGACTGAAAATATTCATTTAACATTTGATCTAATGGAAACTTTTGCGAATCTAAAGAAATGTAGCTGCTGTTACGAAATCGTTTGCAATATTTTTTGCTTTTAAAGAAACTTGACCAAGATCTCTCCTTCGAGAGATGCACAGTACCGATTCTCATTTGAATCTTCCCATTTACCAACTTCTTAGCTAACTAAATTTTTAAAGGACCAAATTCGTATTTGTCTAATGGTTATAGTTTGTCAGGTAAATGATTTAGAAATCTATATTATTCTATATTATTTTGTTACAGTTATCATTTATATGTGGCATAGTCTTATTAACTAAAACATAATATTATATGTTCTGGAATAAATTATATAGATATTATTTCTTAAGGCTTCTATTACATGTATGATGATTGACCTCCATCAAATAAGAAGTACTACCATTTGATTATATAACTTACAATAAGCTCGAATCTTCTTCGTGACTTCAATCACAAATTTTTGAAAACAATAAAAGAATTGGGGTTTCTCCATTCAGCTGAAACGGATCAGCATACTTTGCACTAGGATATCTTTCTTTTGATGTCAATTAAGCTAGTACAGTAGCACTTTTGAATACACAATGCAACTCTCGCGGTGTAGTCATACATAAGTTGTGTTCAAATGGCTTTTGACAGCATCACATCGCCTTTTATGATGCCGTGCTGTTAATCACTTTGCTCCCAACAGCGAATGGCAAGTCGATCCGGGATTAAACTCTGTGAAAAAATGTCACCGTCCCTCCAGAGAATTGAACCCCGGCGCCTATCGTCCTCCCACAACGATAATCAGCCGCCTAACCACTGCGGTCATCGACCCGTTTTGTTATTATTAAATGTAGTATTAATAAATGTGGTAACAAATGACCAGCGGCAGCAACACCAATTTAAACTGTTGTGGACTCTCCACTTGATCTATTAGACATTCTTGACAAAAGCTTTGAAAATATTAATCTTACTTTTCACTATACAATTAAAGACATCTAACTGTCTCAATGAAATAAAACTGATGCTGTGGGCTGTGATGACCTAAACATAAAAATGGTTACCCAAATTAACCCAATTGTTTTTACTTGCTATGTCAGTTGCTAACTCATCTGGTCAAGTCTGATCAAGTCGGTCCAAAAGCTTGCGTTTGTGTCTCTTTGTCATTTCTAACGAAAACAGCTTGCAAAATAAATTTGTTATTTAAGAAAAAGTTAGCCGTTTGGTGATACGTTTTCACCTGGGAAAAAGAAGAACACCGATAAATTGTTTTTGGAGTAAGAATTTAGGACTACTAAACTAGATTTTACAAATTAGAGTCGTAGGTAGAAGTAACTTTTAGTCTTTTTTGTTTTAGTGAAGAGACAGTCTCTCATAAATGTTATTAGACAATTTTATGCCTCAAACTAACGAAGACTATTTCTAATATGATAGCCATAAAATACAGATGAAGTGAGAAAATTTGAGAATGTGACAACCGCAGTATTGTACTACATCTTTTGGAGTTGTTATTTGTTTATGAATTTATAATTTACATTCATATACATATCGGTTACATAAACATAATAACGAATAAATATATTTACCTACAATTTGTGTACAAATTCCTGTATGATAACACGAACAGGTATAATTATCCCACTGATTTGCATTGCCTGTGGAAGACTCTGTTATTTGATATTAAACCCAAGCGAGAACACGCCGAAAATGAACACTGGTTGTGTGATTTATATAATTACACTAACGAATACTTCACGTCAAAATTAATATTTCTTGCAACCTCTTATTAGAAATGGCGCCGAACATAGGGACATCAGCAGCTGCCATTTCTTCCTGTATCACTTCCCGTTTTTCAATTTGGGAAAAACATTCTTCAATCGAGTATGATTACAAAACTTCAGGAAATATCCGTTTGTGTCTTGCCCACATTGTTCTGCAAAACTTAACGAATTATAAAGTCAGTTTAACGCGATCTGTATTCTATGCTATCTGTATTTACAGTCGAACAACCAACACAAGAATCAAGTGAAAGTACAAGTACAAAGTTTTGACTGCGGATAAAGCGAAATGTTCGTAGATGAAAGTAAGGAAAAAAAACCGAACAATTTCCCTCAAGCAATTCTAACCTAATAATCTTCTTGTCTTTCAGATATTGCTTCGGGATCTTTTCGAACAAATTCGTAGGAGGTGTAAGTCTGGGACTTTGATGATCTATAGACGTCGTTAATCAAAGTACGCGGACCCTGCGGGACTTTTTCATCCTGTAAGAGACTAATTCATGGCGTTTGTTTTGCGCAACTTAATTTAATTGTCAGAAATTTGATACTCCCTGTGTTTTTATTTCCCCCGAGGTTAGGTTTTGCAGACCTTGATTGTATCTATCGTTTACGTTTGTATTTTGCTGTGTTTGTTCCACTTCAATGGGAAACGCATCTTCAATTGCTTTAACTCTGATGGGTGAAAGTTTGTCTCTAATGCTTAAAAATCGACTTTATATGAAGATTTTGTTAGCACAAATTGAAAATTTAATATATGTGGAGGGTTGTAATAATAGTTAAATGGTAAATTACTAGTTTATTGCTAAAAGAATTCTGATTACTACATTGCGATCAACGATTTACTATTTTTCATTAAGAAAATATTAAAGCACGCAGTAAAGTGAATAAATTTCGGAATTAAAGTTTAATCTGGCGAAAATTCGCCATACAAATATAAATGAGAAAGATGAACGGCCACTAATTGAAATTGGAAGAGGAAATAAATGAAAGCTTAAAAGCAGGGAATGGTAATCTGCTAGAGTGGAACATTGTTGCATTATGCGTGAGAATTTAAACTACCTTAGAAAACAACCAGATTTAGATTCTAAAGGTATTTGCATTTGATTAAATGCTCGATCGTTTCTATAGACTTTTTTCAACGGATATAAAGGTGTCTGACATCTGTTATGCTAATTTCCTACACTAATGTTTTAAGGTAAAGCTGAGTTTCGACAATTGGTAATAGTGTTTGTATTTATCACAACTTTTACATTCTAATGAGTCTATGGTCGAAGTCCTTTTATATACATACATATATGTACAGAACTTCACGTGACATTTTCATAAATCCAAACTGATAGTTGGATAATTCCAAATTTTGACTTTACAACGACAAGTGCGATGTAAGAAGTGAAATATAATAGAACAGGATCCACAGCCGCAATGGTTGGGCGGCTGACTATCGTCGAGACGGAACAATGGCGGCCGAGCTTCAATTCTCCGGAAAACCGGTGACATTTTTCTCGAAGAATTGCATTCTGATCAACCTACCATTAGGGCGGCATTATAAAGGCGGTATAATGCTGTCACAAGACCATTTAAAGACACGAAATCTACACAGCGAGAGTTACATGATAGTCATATAAGCGATACATCTTACAAAGTCACTCCAACTAGGCTGTATTGTTGTGCTGCTGGGTGATAAATGGTCACTGTAGAACATTTGAATAGCAAGGAAGGTATGAGTATTTTGTGACTAACTTAAATAGTAAGGCAAAATGTAGAATTTGAAAGAAAACTATGTCAGTCCTCAAAGAATTCAGTATACGACACTATTACGAAACTAAAAAGTAACAATAATCCATCATCCAGAAAGAGCTAGTTCATTTAGAAGCATCAGTTTGCCAGCAAAAACTGTAGCTCAAAAAGTGAATGATGTTACTGAGAATATATTAACATAATTTCCTGAAAACAATTGACTCTTAGAGTGATTCTCCGCATACTGCTCAAGTGCTATTTTTTATTTCAGGGATACATTAACTTCGCGAAAAAAACTCTCCAAACTCTAGCGTCTCACTATCTTTGGCTTCAAGATACTTGCATTAACCAGAATAAATATGTAGGTGTTATTTTTGACGCTAAAATGATGTGGGTATGTGGAGAAATGTTTGGCGAAACGTGGGGGCAGAAACCATTATCTATTAAAAAAAATCATTAAGTTCATTATTGCTCCATATCTTGTTCCTGATGATTCATTTGCTAATTTATATGCTCTTATTGTTTCTTGTTTATTTCCTTCTCTCTTCTCTTATTATCTACTACAGTTGTTGGATTTCTCTTCACTTTTTATACTCGCTGCTAGTAAGTAGTGATCACTATTATAGTTCTAGTCCCCTTTTTAGTTACTTTTGTACAGATAATTTGTCTTCTATTCTCTATTTCTATCAAGACATAAGCTATTATTGATTTTTAACCTCTTGAGGCTTCCTCTCTCGTATATTTATGTATTTCCTTCTGTTAGCAGGTGTTGGTGATAATCAGATTCTCCATTATTTTCTGAAAACTTGCTGCTATTAAAATCTTCCAATACAAATATACTACCTCTACTTTCTCCTGTGATTTTGTTCAGTACGTCCCAGAAAGCTTGTTTTTTTTTTCATCTTTATTGGCTCCGTGTACACATATTGATGTACTTTTATTGTCTTCTGTTTTTTCTATTTCTACTATAACTTTTTTTCATAATATGCATCCCATTTATTTATTCATTATGTCACCTTCTGGTGAATTACGGATCCAATGTTTGAAACTTCTCTCTTATTATTTTCTATTCCACTATACAAGTATTAAGAAATGTTTATTATGTAGTTGTATGCATCACATTTTTCTTTGCTTCTGATATCTCTAGAACGGTCCCGAATCTTTAAATTCTGGTGTTCCTTTTCTTTTCCATCTCTATTTTACATACTTTTCTTTTCGGTTTCCAATTTCTCGTCTTTTTGTCGCGATTAGTAACTATATCTACTTTTTAGACCTTCTGCCATTGGTTATTCTTTCAGCTTTCTTCATTTTCTTATTCCAGCTCTTCTTCTGTGTTTATTTTTTTATTTGTTTGTTATTTGTTTATTATTTCTTCTGTCTTATTCTGTTTTTTCTTTCAATATCTTTTATTTTGTTCTCTCTTGTATTGTTAAATTGTCGTTGGTGTACACTCTCTCATAGACTAGAACGTCGTAATTCAATTCGGAGATTTTTCGGATACAACAGGAAGCCATTTTTTATTTATTAGAAATTTCGTAGGTTCTTTCTCACATTTTCATAATTTGCAGTAGATGGAGTAAATTATGAATCATCGTAAACACGGCGTCAGATTTGTTGTCAGCAAAAAATATAGGTTACGAACCATTGTAGTTGTAAGTGGAATGTTTATTTGCATTATCTGCTTGCAAGGTCTGACTTACTCATAACGACCATATACCGTGCATGTAATCAACATGACAAGCTCTTGCAGCTTAATTAAACATCAACGGGTAATTGTGTTTCGATCTGATTGACATTTATGCAAGGATATCGACATTATATTTGAATTCAATATAAATTGGTAAAAGAATAAAATTTCCACTTAAATAATAATAATAATAATAATAATAATAATAATCTTTAATAATAATAATAATATTAATATATTTATTGTCTTCAAATTACATATTTAACTATAACATTGTCAATAATAATAAGATCAGATTGAACCTTCTGGAATTACGCTACACATTTTAAACTAGTAAAATGTTTACATCTGTTCTAAATAAAAATATTAAAATCAATTACATTAAGAAATTATTAAATTTCTAAACCATTTACGGAACTCTCCGATATCTCTAGTATTCGTCAGCATTGTAAAAACAGTGAGTCTGAATATATGACCTCTCAAGACTTTTAAATGAGTAAAAGGTAGTCGCATTTCTTATTTCGGTCTTTTAAAGCATTACATAAATGATCTAGTATAATTCGGACTTATGCTCATAGATACTAGTCCTTGGAGAGGTTCATTTAACTGGTTCCTACACTTCTTGTCAGTTTATTACTGTATATGTTTGAATTTTTTATTATTTAGTTTCATTTCTGCTTATAAAATTTAATATTTCATACAAGTACAGCGACTTGTATTGTTAAATTCTTGGTGCCTTAAATATGGGACGACAAGAATCTCGAGATTTTTGGTACCCCACCAAGCCATCTTAGAATTTTTTCTGAAATATAAAAGGTCGATTAACGGAATTTGCAGTAGATGGAATAAATTATTCCATAACGAAGCCTGGACTCTAGATTTGTTGAGAAGAAAATATTCGAACCATATCTATGTTTAAGTGGTGTTTAAATTTCTCATTATCAAAATATGCAGAAGATAATTTCTTCAGGAGCATATAGCAATGCTGCTAATCAAGGTGAGAATGCACAAATAAACATCAACGGGTAATTGTTTACGATGATTGACATTTATCAAGGATATCGATTTATATTTGAATTCAATATAAATTGGCTAAAAAGAATAAAATTTCCACTTAAATATCCGTAATAGGCTGTACAAGTCTTTTTAGATATTCAGAATTTATTTGCCACGGTCTAGAGATCCTAAACATAACCAAATTGAATCTTCCTCCACAAAATGTAGCGCAGAGTACGTTACAATTTATCCGGTATGTAGGATAATACGATACGACAGCCATAAATAGAGTTTCCATTCGCTTTTAACACTTTATGTATACCACACATTGTCATTCTATGCCCGTTTTCCGGTTAATTTTAGCTATTATCGTTATTATAGATAATACGCTACGAGCTACCATGCTATATTCTGATATAATAATATATTAAAGACACAAAAATAAAATCAATTATGAATGCAATATTAATAAAACCTATTTGTCATTCATCATGTAATATTCGGAAATAATAATTAGATTCGCTACGGCATTATATGTAGAATATATTTTTATGATGAAATTGAATAGAACTAAAATACTGAATCTCGTCACGGCTGAGTTTGTAGACGATAACATTGAACTAAAATCAATTATAGCTTTTTCTTCAGATGTTCTGGAAAGGTCATATGTTCCACCAAGAGCTATGTTATCTCATTTTGCGTGAAATCTCTCAAATTCTAGACATTATCCGTTATATTTGCATGACGCCTAATTATGTTTATTTTCTCAGAGAAGCTTATCTTGTTGGGGGTTGAGTTTAAAACCAGTCATTAACCAGAGTTTGGTGCTTACAAAACAGTTAAAAACTAGATAAACTGCTTTTATGGCAAAACCAGCGCCAAACCGGATAAACTGCAAAAACCAGCATCAAAAATTACCAAAAAGGCGCTAGAGGGCGCCAAAAATTAATAAAAGGGCACTCTGACATTGTACGGCCTCTATCACCTTGTATATTGCGTGACGTCACCAGACCGGTTGTGAATGCAGTGATTTGGCATCCCTTATGAAAAAATGAAGCAGATCTTTTTTAGCCTTTCTACTTATGTGCTAACGTCCAAAGGTATAATATTTCAGTTTTACTAAATTCATTGTTTAAGAAAAAAAATGCAATTACAAATATACCATTTTGTATATGTATGTACATGTAATACATATAATATAATATATAATAGGTAATGTCTGCACACTCTATAAAAGAACCAAAACTTGAGACCAACTTTTATTTAAATTAATTTAACCTGCAACTATAGATGACTATAGTAAAACGCACGAAACAAGATAGTCTAAAGTCTTTGAAAGAAATATCAAAATTAATTAAAATCAGAGCTTAGAGCTACTATCTCCTGAAATAATACTGAATAAAATTGAAATGCTTTATATAAATTGAAATACAATATCACATATGCAGTTGGGGTGCCTTGGGTTGTTATACATAAAGGTCTACAGAAACCGAACAGATGCTGTCATAATATATAAAATATTTATACTGTAACGATTGTGTTCTTATCATGGTGCACAGCACGTATGTAACATTGCTTACTAGCGGTGTAGACGGTTTAAGGATTTCTATTCCTACTAGTAGACGCATAATAAATCATGATCTGAATTCAAAGCAACCGCCTGATTCGCTGTCGGGACACTTCGCAAACATCCTACGCCACATGAGGTGGGTATGTGCAGTGCAGATAATACGTCATGCAGCTGAAAAATAGAATAAAATAATAGAAGACGGGGAAGGATAATGTCTACTCATAAAATATGGTAGGATGTGCTTGCTTGTTTTATATACATACATACATATGTACATTCCTTTGTAACTGGATAAGCACTTTTATAGTAACTAAGTGCTTTAAGTGAATTTGTTATTAAAACAGTGGGAAGTACAACTGAATAATATACCTGAATTTTTTGGAGAAAGAGTTCTAATTGTGAGGTCTGCTTAATTGGTGATGTATATATGGCGTTCCAAGATTTTACTTTTGTGTACTGTACACTAAAAAAGGATGAAATTGAAGGTGGTTCTAGTATGCCACTCTCCTTTTATGCAAGAGGTAATTGTGTCAATTGTAACTCTATAAATAAAGAGAGAGAAGAGGAAGAAGCAAGAAAAGCATTCAAGCATTCAAAGCTAGGATTAACAGGAAACTAGAAGATACCTTATTCAGTGAAGATGTTATGTTCGATACCTCGAATGAAAACAACTAAATTGTTGTAAATATTGAGACGTTACTCAAGGTTAATCGAACCATGTAACTTGCTCACACCACATCCGGAGAAACAAGCGCGTATTGTCCAAAAAAGTCAACAAATTATTGTTTGGAATTGCAAACTTCTGGTAGCATTATAAGGATATTATGCACTTCGACTGACTAATTGGTATCCAGAAAAATTTAAATTGTTTTAAGAAGTATTTTATTTTTAAATTATTATTTTTAAATTAACTTGTACAAGCGCTAAAAGTTAATGAAGATTTGTATGGCCTTCACGCAACAAGTAAGAAGGCAATACCTTCTCACGCACACAGCAGATAGCATTATTGATAGCAATTATGTCGGCCGTCGAAGAGATTATTAAGATCGTGACATGTTAGGCATTTGTCTAGCTTACTATGGTACCCGTTGAAGCGAATGACTAATCTGTTAAATATAATCTTCTAAAAAGTCTTTTATATGGCAATATTAAACTCGGCCTAAAACATCTTAATCAGGGGGTTATTCTCGAAACAGTGGAAAAATAGCACTCCCAGGGAGTAACTTCACCGCTCACTCCTCGTTACTACTTGTTACGAAGAAGTGAGAAAGATTCCAGAATAGGAACTATTGAAGTTGTTGTATTGTAGACAATTCTCTTGAAATTTCCATTCCCTCAGATTCGAGAATAACCCCCTGGTCGCAGGATTTGCAGTCTCGATATAGCATCTGGCGCCTAGTAAAGACGTGAGATGGAGTTCTATCTCGAACGAACGACCTAGCACCCTGTTTTGTAAAATGTTGAGCCTGCTTATTCGCGATTTTGCGACACTGGACCAGGTAAAGGCACCGTAAGTTCGGTCGGAGAAACACCGTATGAATGAGAATTTTAAGCTTCAATCCTAAAAAGCTCTTCAAATATATTAGAGAAGCCAAAGCCCATTGCGTCCTCTCAGTCAACGGTTCTTAGGATTCCGATTTTTGTATCGGTGTGAGTTTGGAGATCAAAAATTCATCACGGATGACTCTGTTAAGTAAAAATCCTTCAAAAAAGTAATGGTTGTTTTATACTATGTTGACAGTTGAATTTTGTTTGAGTTGCAAGGAGATGCTGTAAATAGTTAAACACATTTTTTGAAACGTGATACAGTCCACTTCGTAGCTTAAACATACAATATCAAAATCCTAATTGCATTTCAATGAATGGGACATTGTTCACAAAAAATCTCAAAATAAGCATTGATGGCAATACGTGAGGGTGTGGCGCTTAACTGAGATCAAAAAATGTTTGTAGTAAAAAAATTAGAATGAAATTCTCTACAGTTCAAAGTTTTAGTAATACAATAGTGTGACAATAAGATGGTGTTCTGGTGGTCCAGAGGATTGCCTGTCTAGGCATCACGCCCTGTCCTCGACCCCAACAGCAGCTTTGGGCTTCCTCCGATGCAGTTTGTTTTGTGGTCGAGAGCAATCCCAGGGGCCTATAGAAGAAAATGTAGTGGAAACATGGGAGCACACACATGGGGTCATCCCACCCGTGCAGTCGCAAAAAAAGATGATTTTGTGATACTGGATTTATTAAAAATCCGAAAGCTTAAGGTAGGCAGAAACGAGTCTTACTTGTTTCTTTGAACAACTACCACAGGCTGCTATGCCAAATAGATTAGGATCATCTTACATTCACGCTATTACTAACGTTATGATAGCCATTACTTCCCCTAACTTGTGGTAAGTACTTGCCATTGTGGCTTCCTAGCATAGGAGGCCGCAGACCTATTAGACCCAATAATCAAAAGATATAATAGTCACTATTATAGACTGCTGTATACTGCTAAAGTGAAGCGCTTTGCTGTTTTAGATTTTATATTTACGCTACTTGGCTTAATATATACGATTTTTGGGTTCTACTGGCTCTGAAATGTCATGACAGACAGACCGAGAGATTGGCCAGCAAAAGTACGTTTTTTGCATTTATAGATTCAATAAAGCCATGATACGTTAAAATTTGATTAAAGCTCAAAGCAGAGCTTTATACCTTAGATACTTCAAGCTCAAAACTGGGAAGCTGTAACGAGAAGTAATATACAATCACGTGATATCGAGGATGAAAGCTAATTTAGAAATCCGTTTAACAATCCAATTAATAATTAATTGTATTCTCTTAAAATGATCGTATAATCGTCTCCTCCTGTTATACAAAATTAACTTCTTAGAAAAAAAAAACATTTTGTAATGGATATCGCTCAGTAATTTATAACGTCAATGCTTCGCAGTATTTCTTTGCATATCATTAAAAATATTAACGTTGACACTTTATAATTAGTAAACGCGTACAGCCCGTTTCGAATAACAAGCGCAATTATAATAAATTGTTCTGTTACGAGTTGTGTAGAAAAAAATAGATAAAAAATTAATGCCTTAAGAACACACTTAAAAGGTACATCCAGAATTTTCAATTTAATACAAAACAGCATTATATTAAACTAGACAGGCAGAATAGGACAGCTTTAGGCACGAAACTCTCCTCAGTGTTTTATTTGTGGCATTGTTTTAATACATGACGAATTGAAATTAGGAATGGAACAGACGGGGAAAGCACAAAACGCAGGAGTATGAATTTTACAAGGGAAAATTTTAACTTAAACTTCAGAGACTAGAAATGGAATGGGATAATATATACAAAAGCTGTTGACCTAAGGTTTGTCTCTAACGGAGCCAAACTAAGAGACCCAATGGGGACTATACGTGTAGTAAATGGGGGAAAGACAAAGGTTTGCAATGCATTTATGCATGAGTATTCCGACGAGTAAAATATTTGCTTACTTTGCATTATGCAGATTTTGAATTTTCCTGTTTTCATTTTTTAAATTTTGCAGGTTCTGAAAGAATTGGCTTTATATTGTATATATGTAGGTATATAGGTATTATGACAACTTCATTTTCTACTTAATATATACTAACTTAAGATTATTACATGAATGATAAAACGGAGTAAATACAATAAATTATATTTTGTGGTGCTGCCTAATGCCGGCTAGGAAATAAAGATAATTTGTACTCGGTACTCATGTTCAGTAATAACACATCTCGTTTATCATCCGCCTTGCTTCCTATATCAAATGATCTTCAGTGTCCACATTAACATTACAAGTTTCATTAATCATAAAGAATGGTCTTTCATAGTGAGGCTTTATAGCTAGATACGTAGGGGCAATTATTTATAACCTAGCAATGCCACGAGCGAAACCGAACCTCGTACTTTCAAAATTTGATTAACATCCCTCATATATCGACGTAGAAATCTAGCAAGTTATTACAAGCTACGTAATTTGTTCGTGTATTTTGTGTGTTGTGCCCGCGAATCCTAATTTGTCTATTTATATTGTTACTCTAGTATGGTGCAACAGTTTTCCCTTCCTTTATAACCTTACCCTTTTATATTACACCGGAAAAAATATCTATGGTTGAGCATTATAACTCAATATAAAAAAATACCTGATTAATGGTTCGGCTTCAATTTGCAGTTTGAGTTTGCCAGCTTGAAAACCTCGACTTCTATTCAGTTTCACATTTTCGATATAAAATATCAGCAATACAAAAGCTATAGAGACGTCGAATTTATTTGGAAATAAGGTTAATAAATTTCAGAGGATACGTGCTTAACTAAAAAAGGATAGTCTCAGTTCGTTGTTCTAGTTGTTCCTCTCTTATTATCATGGGGAACTGTAGTCGAGTTATACGTCATTAAATTCTTCCTACTAGACTTATTCGGCTGCATTTCGAAAAAAAAAAAACAAACAAAAAAAACAAGCACTAAACAATCACCAATTTCCATACACTGGAGCAAATTCTGCTTAAAACATCAATACACATTCTGTAATATTTGTGCGGTGACACATATGACTGTACAATAAGAAATTTAAGGGTGACAAATCTGGGCACCGCGCTTCGTTATTCAATGTAGCTCCGCCTTCTAATGTAGTTTTTACTTTTGATTTATATATTATCAAAACTACTGTGTGTAATCGAGAGGAAATATATGATTAAGCCCATACATTTAAAGTTTGTGGGCGTTGAATATATTGTTTGTTAAATAGTATGATAATGTTAAATATAAAATTACAAAATATTATATACAGGGTGCGGTAGGTAAGCTTCCCTATTCGAAATTGTCCCCGTCAAGTGACAATTATGCTAATTCATGCAGACTTAGTAACGATCATGCTGTAGGTGAGGGTGGAGCATGCGTTTGCTTCAAGTCCAAGAACCATCAGGACAACTGAAAACATCGAGCAAGTTGGGCAGTCAATTTTGCGATCTCCTAGGTGATCTGCGCCTTAATATGCAACTGTTCTTAGTATTCTGTGAACAAATTCTTCATATAGAACTCCAATTTCATCCGTACAAATTGGCACCGGTGAAAATCTACCAAAATGAATGCCAAATCCTTAAAGTCTGACAGAAGAAACCATTGTGTTCTCCAGCGATGAAGTTCATGTTTATCTGGAGTGGCACGAATCCCAAAGAACTTCATGGCCAACCCCTGCATACAGAACGAGTGACTGTTTGGCATACTTGTTCAGAATAGGAATCATTGAATTATGGTTTCTCGAAGAAAACGGCTAGACAGTTATGTCCACATTACTGACGAATTTTGTTTACCAATATTTGAAGAAATGGATGTGAGGGACGTCAAGTTCGAGCAGGATAATGCCACCCTGATATCTCCTATACTTTTTAAGGAAGTTTTCCTGCCGCACTCTGTACATATACGACATATTATTTATTGAGTATTTCAGACATGTTTTTGATTATTATCACTAGCGGATAGAAAGTCTCTTTTTCAGATTACATTTGACTTTAAACTCTAAAACTTCGAGGAATTCTGAAACAAATTTATTTTATCATCCAAATCATTTAACATGAGTGAAGCGGCGCGGCGCGGCGAGGCCTGCTTGCTTGTTAGGCTGTTTACAAACTGTTCTTTTTTGCAATTGCAGAAGATTGTATTCAATTGGTTTTATGGTGCTTGTAACAATCATGTTATTGGTTCTAGAATGTCGTTCTACAAAAGCCAGATCCATTCTTTAATTTTGTATATCTCGTCCAACCAAGTTATAACCTCGTATTACCAAGTTTGAATCTGTCGTTTTGTATGTGGAACAAATGATAACTCTCCACAAAACATGTCTAAAATCTTGAAATCAAAGACGTCAATTCTATTTATACGAGGTGGATCCAATTATATTGAAGAGGTCTTCTTGGCATCGCTTAATACACTAGGTATACATATGCTTAACATAAACCAGTCTTTATCTCCCACTTCCGGCACTATATCTGGCTAGTACGATCAGATTTGTTGAGAGTCATTCAAACCATTACTTGTACAATAACTTATAAGCTAGTCTTCCAACTATTATAAAACTTTTCTGCAAAAATTCAGCTTGCTAAAAAGTTTCTTATATTTCAAAGTTAATAGCAATCATCAAAATAATGAAAATCAACATTGTCAACTTTATTAATTTGTCATATAGAGTATTCTTCGCTGTCGCAATATCGTTAACCTTCTGGTAAGATAAACAATGGGGTTACAAGTCCAAAAGGGTAACAGATCCAAAAGCAATTGTTTTACTATATGAGGGTACCCAGCACCTTAGCATCATTAATACGAGTTATGGTTTCATATACGAGGGAGCGTTTTTATATTCGCGGAATGGGGGATAAGGGGTGGAAATAAAAAACCAAATTATTTTTCTTTTTCAATGTATTCACCTGCAAGACGGATACATTTTTCACATCTTCCAATTAATTTATTTATACCCTCATTATCTGCAAAATACGCCGAAACTGCCTCCTTGACTTCATCATCGGCAGTAAATTTTTTACCCCGCAGCTCTTTTTCCATTTTCGGAAACAGGTAATAATCACTCGGGGTCAGGTCTGGGCTGTAGGGTGGGTGATTCATAATTTCGAAGCCCACCTTATGCAGGGCAGCTAACGCAACGCGGCTCTTGTGGACGGGCGCGTTGCCCTGCAAAAGCAGCACACCTTTCGTCAATTTTCCCCGTCTTTTCTCTTTAATGGCTTCTTTTAGTCGCTCTAATATTGAAGCGTAATATTCTCCGGTTATAGAAACACCTTTATCTTTATAATCAATCATCAATATTCCTTCCGAGTCCCAAAATACCGTTGCCCTGAGTTTCCCAGCTGATTGTGACACTTTAAATTTCTTGGGAGGTGCTGTGCCCTTTTTATGCCACTGCATGGAGTCTTGTTTGGACTCAGGTTCATAATGATGAACCCAAGTTTCGTCTCCAGTAACAATTTCGACTCAATACACCATGCTTGTCTTCATTACAGAAGTCCAAAAATGCACGCGAACACTCTACGCGCTGTTGTTTTTGCGGCGGCGTGAGCATTCTCGGCACCCATCTTGCGCTGACCTTAGACATGCCGAGATGATCGTGTAGGATTTTAAAAATTGTTGTATCGGATACTCCAACCATTTCTGCGAGTTGTTTCTTCTTTAGTCGACCATCTTCGAGTACAATTTTTTCAAATTTTTGGATAAGTGCTGGCGTGGTCACCTCAATGCTCCTGCCCGGCCTCGGGTCGTCTTCATGGGATTCCCTTCCTTGTTTAAATAAACTATGCCACTTGTACACCATGGTTTTTCCTGGACAAGAGTCGCCGTAAACCAATGACATCTCATTCATTATGGTCGCGACTGATGTTCCTTGCCTGGTAAGGAACTTTATAACGGCACGATATTCGATTTTTTCCATATTTCACTTTTCACTCCTGATTATGTTAGTTGGTTGCTGATAGCTCAAAGACTAACTGTCTACAAACAATGAAACTTCGTATTTATACTAATTATGAGTCGCTGCACAGGCCACGCCCCCAATGCGCCTAATCACCTCGCTACAACCCGCTCATTCCGCGAATATAAAAACGCTCCCTCGTATATAGGATTACCATTGTATTAGACATATGTATGTACATATATTGTTCATCAGACTCCGATAACCAAGCACGTTTAATAATGCAATGCAGTATAATGTATTTTTTATTTTCTATACCATGATTAGACACAACCCGCTTTGTATTCTTGATTAGTGTTCTCTACATAAAAATTTGACGAACTAATTTACGGATACATTTACGATACTACAAGCTATAAAAAATGCATAACTTCATACCGCAAAATGAAAAAAAATGTGTTCAGATTTGCAGTTAGCAATTGGAGCAATTTTTTTGTTTCGTTGAAAAAAATTGTTACGAATCCCTTGCGTAAAAAAATTGGATGAGCCGAGACATCTACCAGGACATAACATTATTCATCTGTACATCCGGGATATATGTATACCCTCTTCAAACTAAAGTTGGCGTTTTCGTTACAATTTTCATACATTTAGCAGTCTCTGTTGACATTTCAAGTAAATTATGAATTAATAAGATGTGTCTGCGTATACCTACAGTACTACTCGTCTGATTTATCAACCAGAACGTTTTAAATAATTAATTCAATCATGTATATAGCTCAATATACGACCAATATTTTAATTAATTGGTTCTAAATATGTTCGATTTAATAACGTTGCATATCCATTATAATATGAGCACATGCAAAATATGTATGTGTAATTAATTTAATTATTAAGGATGAAGGTCATCACTGTTAATTAACAGGAAATTCTTAATATAACGTGTCAGTTTACTATCCTATCCTATCCCTAGGTAAGTAATTACTTACTACTACTATAACAATTTATAGTACTAGGAATTGGATTATTCCAATCAGAGATTCATGAATTCGAAGGGAGAATCTATTGACACCAAAAATTGCCGGAACTTGCTTTAACAACAAATAATTATTGTCCTACAGGAAGGATTGTGATGATGATATTGATATTGTACACACCGATACAATAGTTTGTGTTCGTTCTACTGTATCGCTTCATATAGAGCTAGAATGAATAGATTTTGAGTTATATAGCGTTAATAGCTTACGATACACATCAATAACTTATTCTGGGAATTAATAGATCCTAGATCCTAGATGCCGTGACCGCAATTTCTATGCTAATTCCCTCTGGGAAGAGATTAAACAGGGTTGCACATATTAATTTTGGTATTTGTTGCTACTAAACCGATATGTGCCATATGATTAGTATAGAAGTATAAAGTCTTGCACCTCACTAGCTATAATCCAGAGAAAGACGATTTGCAGAAAATATATTAGCTGTCAAATGTGGAATAATGGTGCACTTAATATATAAACTTGATTAATTCTTTTCTAAAGTTAATTAAGTATTACATTACAAAATTGCTTAATAATAATAATATAACTTATAACGATTACCGGATAACAACAATAATGACATTTTAATAACATTGTATTGATGTCATAATGACACGATAATGACATACTAACGACCTAAGACCGACGTACTTATGCATTAAGTTTAATAGTTGGCAGACCTCCGTCGATAGCCAATATTCTGAAATTTTGGCAATTGTTTCTAGTAAAATTGTGAGTTGAGGCTTCCGAGAGGCTATTGAAAGATGGGTTGCTTGAATTTTCGCATCATATAAAGAAGAAAAACGAATGGAAGCTGCATCGTTCTTTATAAGTCGATAATGTGACAAATTTTTGGCTCGCATTGTTGCTGGAGATGATTTATAGATTTGACAGAAAACTCCAAAACTAAAAACTTTGAGCGTAAATAAGTTTGATGCTACGAGATATACCTTAGTGTGAGTTGTATCTCTACAGCTCTTACCTTCGTCAGATCCTCTCTCTTTGTTTGACACTTAGACGCTGCTTGAGTGGGTGCTGTAATGGCTTAGTTCCGCTGACACCACCTCTTTGGGGGTCTATGAAACAATTAGAGAGGTTGACGTACGTGAGAGTCTTAGAGGGTCAATCTCAATCTGAGTTATCGCTTCTTTAAATGAATTGATGTTTACAGAATTTCAAAACGGCATTGATATTGGAACTGTTTTTACTATTTATGAAGTTCTTCAACAACAACGCTGTCATTATAAAAACGATAATAAAACTTAAAAAACTAACACGAAAGCAGTCGATTTTTCTGCATGAATATTGATACAGTGTTGTTTAGAAAATTTAACAGCACAAGCAAGATGAGATATAAATTTTGCGTTATATGACCATACATACATACATATGTGTTATACTTTTTACCGTTGATCGTGTAAGCTAATTTAATGTCCGCTCATTCTTAACTTGCGATGATCGAGTAATATCTACAGTATGGTCATATGCGGTGCCAAAGTTTGTGGTTATATGTAAGCTATATCGGGTATGTTTTATAATTGGATTTTCAGTTGAGCGTTGTATATGTGAATTATAAAAGTTATTTTTAACCAAGTCACAATGTAACTGCATAAGCCTGCGAGTGGGATATTGATGAGTATCTGAATTCGACTGGAAATGGTTTAAATTGACATGAATACATAGAGCTAGCGAGAGTATGTCATCAGTTTCATAAACAGTAGTTAATATAGCGGAATTTATAAATTATGTTCTAAAAGAATCGCTGCGGTTTAAATTGAAAATAGGATTGAAAAGTGTTTCAAAAAAAAGTTCGATATTAAATGCTGATAAGGAAAGCAATAACGGGGGAGTTACTGCCTAAACTACTCGCGTTGCATTCGGCTCAGTAACGGCTGACGTGTTACGATGGTAATTAGTTTTTAGGTAAATAGCGCACTAATAGAGTGCATGTTTGAACTTGTATGAACCTCTCTAGTTCAAATATTTTATCTAAGCTAGAGATTTACTTTATTCATTGCGCTAGTGTTTCCAATATCTTATTCTGGTAGTGGGGTTGACGAAAAGACGAAGAACAGTTTTAATGTTATCTAAAAAAAAATTGAGTTTTTAGGGAAATTGAAAAATGGTGAAAGGGTTGAGTCAGCTGCTAGAATTTACTACATGAATAAATCAAGCGTACGAGAAATTAAGAAGAGTGAAGGAAAGATACGTGGTAGTGTTGTCCAAAATACACCAGCCGCTCCAAAGAAGTGTTTTACAATATTGGATATTAAACTAGAAAAAAATGAAAAAGCTGTAAATGTGTAAATCGAGTATCAAAGTCGAAATAGGCTTGCTTTAAATTCTATTATAACACGCTAAAAAGGAAGAGTCCTTATGTTCATGTCGAATCATCGTGCAGAGCAAGCAGCAGATCTTTTCTTTGTCAGTAAGGGGTGGTCCGAAAGTTTTAAAAATCCTTTCCGTCTACCTAACGTAAAATTTGTTGATGAAGCCGAATCACGAAGCTACTGCTATTTTTTACTCGGGAGTTTATAAATATTATAAATAGGAGGTTTATCTCCAAAAATGAAAAAAAAACTACAACTGACTTCAATGCTTCTAAAGATAGACTAACGCTACCCTTTTGTGTAAATGCAAGGGAACACACAACTATGGTTGTGTACAAATCTCTGAATCCACAAGCATTGAAAGGTAAATGTAAAGAGTTGTGGTTTGAGGAGCAATAATAAAGCTTGGGGCACAGCAGAGCTCGTTACTAACTGCTAACAACTGCTTCATCAGCGAAGTGGATTGTTATTTAAAATCATTAAATATCATCAACAAACTGTTTATTTAAGTAATTTATCTCATTTTTTAAATTGTAGAGTGTGCATCCATTTTGTTGATACCACAACCTAATCACCAGTCAAGATTTATTCAAAAATAAACCAATAATTTACAATGTGTTAAACGAAGACTAAACGATCAACTCAACGATTCAATCACTCTGAGAAAGTACATTAAATTTATTACCACATTTCCTTTTCAATTCAGTCGTATTCAGACACCAGTCGCCCTAATATTTGTATCGTCAGCATAAAAGGTAAGCGAACCAGAGACATTGTTTGGTAGATTACTTATGTATGTATCAAATAACAATAACCTCAGAACGGATCCCTGACGAACTCCCATACCATTAGAAATCACATCAGAGGTATGTCTTGAAATATTTCCGCAATTGTCAACATGTTTCGCATCCTTACATTCCTTTCAATTCTTTAAGAAATGAAGAGATCATAAGCAAGATCTCTAACACCGTAATGGTGATCAAGCCTGTTAAAAGCTTTGGATCATAATTAATACACGCTACCAGCATATTGTTGTTCAAGCTATTTCGTATTGTTTTAGTGATGTTAGTCAATGCTGTTTGGGTTGATTTGGCAGTCGTAAAACCATGTTGGCAGTCTGTTAGAAGGTTGTTGTCATACAAACAATTAAACAATCGCGATTTTAGAATGTTTTCAAATATTTTAGAAAAGTTGGAAAGAAGAGATGTGGACAACTTTTATAAATGTTTCTGCAAATTTATCAATGTCAATGAAACTAGTAACCAGCTTCAGTATTTGAAATAGGATTTCATCAGACCCTACAGATGTTGTATTGTTAAATTTATTTATTATAAATTCAATTTCATTTGCAGTAATCAGATAAATAAACAATGAACCATTCGAAGTATCACACAATTTAGATCCCTGTATTAGTAGCTATACATATTAATGTTGGGTTGCAACATAATTGTGTTAGAAGTTATTATCTATAAATTTTGACATCTTGACAAAAAATAATCCAATTTTTTAAAAGATACACATTTGTCCAGATTTTCATTTAGTAATTTGTACAATATCAACATGGTAAGCGATGAATTATTAAATTTAATTCCACACTACACCACACAACTGAATCAGAACACATTGTCATAAATAAAGAAAACAAACCCTTTGAAACTGAAACCAGTGCAATTGTTTTCTGCGAAATAAAAGTTGTCAAACTCAATATAAAATGCAATGAAGTTGAATTTTGCAAAAAATACTATTCCATTTTTTTAATTACAGTATTATTTATAGTCAAAAACTTGCATATTTGTGTCGGAAATTGAATGAATTAAAAATATTATGTCTCTGCGATGAATGTATGTATATTTCGGTTAAACAACTGTGGAAGTTGGAACTTGCTCTGGACGCGAGATCATCATACATCCAGAAACAAATCATGTTTGCATTGGAACAGTCAGATATAAAATTATTGGGCTTACTTTCTGTCATTACTAATTGTATCGTAATTTTAATAATAGCTGGTGGTTGTGTAAATGTATTTCCAATGACAAGAAAGGAATTCAAAATTTTGATAATCTATCCATGTTATTTAAACAAAGAGTTGGAAACAATTTTATACTGTTAAACCGTCACTTTATTATTATTAATTTTAATTAATTGTTTAATTAATTATTTTCAACTATATATCTTTCGATAAAACCTAACAACACATTTATTTTTAAAATCCTATGTACTTACCCCTACTATTAAAATCTGCTAAACACTAAAGTTCAACATTACTTTTTTTTCGCAAAATATCAAACTAAAATTCTTAAATTTGGAAACAAACTGATTACAAATTGTCAGGAAATGCGCGAATCCTGTTTACCGAAATTCAAACAGAGAGCGCTCCCCGGTCTTCTATTTAAAGTTCAAGTGCGCGCCGAGATACTGAAACTTTCAGGATACCCGTTGATTCATAAACTGAAAGTTTTCGCGAACATAGCCGAACGCCGTCGTAGAGTTCCGAAGGATTCGAAAGCTTTACGTTACGCCTTCTTTATTCCTAATTTGTGTTGGTTGCATGTCTAGAAACTTATTCGTAGTTTAAGTTTGTGTATTTGAAGTCGGAGAGCTTAGTTAGATTAAAATATAGAAATTTCTATTATTAATACTGCAGCGTGCCATAGCTCGTGAAAGTCAAACTCGTACGGCTGTTATATTACAATTTTTTATATTAATTTCGCAATCGGTTTCACCACGGTGTGTGACTTATCGCTTTATCTTAACAGACTTTTCTTATTGTAAATGTTGGAACTATGATAGCCCGTCAAGCTTGTAAAATGCTTACTGTAGGTAGTTGTACTACTAAAGTACTAATTGTAACATGGTCAATATCTTGCATTATTGTGTCTTATGTAAAAAACTATGCTTTAGGAGATAACTTCGTACTTGGAATTCACAAACAGATGCTTGAGGGGAGCAATTACATTAATTGTACGATCGATACAGAAAGTTTTCTCTCTCCCTGTCTGTTATAAATAAGATACTCTCACTAAGGCAAGCATCCCGGTGATATAAAATTCAAAGATAAACTTTTGCCGCTAATATATGAAACTTATCGGGATTACCGGTCTATTCCAATAAAAAACTCAATTTTATCCACCGAATATTTCGTAATATATTTATTACTTTGTCAGGAGTTCCGCAATAACTACATAAAAGTTTATTAGGAAACACTTCAATATATCAGTTGCAAAGTGTGTATTGACAGAACAACTAACTGTCCGTATTTCTAAAAATAGTTTTTTAGTAATTACTCTTAGTTTTTAGTAAACAAGTTACTCAGGGTGATGGTGTGGATTTTCGGATTAACTTTAAAATATGACATGATTTTGTTTATTAAGATTTCTATGTAAGAAATGTTTGTATATTATTTCTATTATAGTGTTATTGTTCATAAGAGCGTTTGTAGTTATTAAAAACGATTGTTAAAGTGGTAAATGAATTGGGTATGGGAGGGGGAATTGCTGCTCTTTGTTATCAAGAAATTCAAAAGTCCCAGAACATTTACAAAAATTAATACTTCCTCACGGCCACTCTTATAATCAATGATCCGAGTCAATGGACAGTTCTATTTTTAACATGTGGTTGTTTATACAGTTCTTTTCATAAATTTGAACAACATTTAAAGACAGATAAACTCTCTCGTCATGACCTATTGTTATGAAATAACGCATCATCAAATCTATTTGAGAAGGAACTTGAAACAGAAGAAATGACTTATGGCTTAAGTAGGAGAAAAAGGAGCAAATTGTTTGAGAGTTGTTGTCAGATGCTTAGAAAGAAATTAAAGCATCAACCTCGGCAAAATTCTGGTGTAACTTTTGACAATTGACTTAGTAATCGTGAAGCATTTGCAAAGTTTACAAGTCAATATCCTAACTAGTCCTATGACATAAATATTAATAATAGCAAGCTTAGTTTTACATAATAATCCGTACACAATGCCAATTAAGGCGGAAATGAGACACGTAGAGACGAAAGTACAAAATATAATTATATAGCGTAGTACATACTATGAAATGCAGCCGGGAGAATTACATGGACACTTCAAGTGTATTGTGCTAGTTCTGAAGAACCAAGGAGCTAAAACAATTAACAGGCGGGCTGTAAGCGAAATAGCAAGTTGCGGAGAGCTATAGGAAACTTATAAAAGTTTATATGTAAATATTTTTTGAAAAAGGGGTAGATGTAATCGCAGGGGAAAAATTCTACGTCTAAACTGTGTGGTAATGTTGTTCACATCAATTGAGTAACGCTCTTCCGTTAAATAAAGGATAAACAGATAACACAAACGAATGTGAACTGTGTGACCCAAAATACAGAAGATGATACGAAGAAAGAAGAGGACACATAGCGAAACTTTCGACTCAGTATCCCACGCAACCACTAAGCAGGTTTTCGATGTATCTCGACAGTATATGGAACAAAAATCGAGAACGACATCTTGAAGCGAAAAAGCATTGCACACTTTTGTAAGGTATCAACCTAAAATCTACAAATAGCATTTTTGAAGTAAATTTCATTGTTTTTACCAGTCCTACGTAGCCTGCTTTTATTGTTTGAATTTTTTACTAATAGAACACAAATTTAACGTATTATTATTTTAAATTAAAATTTAGCTCCTATTTTATCTATGAATTTATAGCGAGAAGAGATTCAAGTGACAGAATTGAATCTTGAGATTTCACATTAAATTTATTCATAGACATACCTATGTTAAAAGAGAATACAATGGCGGAAACTCAGAAAGAAACACGTATAAATATCGAGCAGTTGTGAGCGATTAATATCGAAAACCGCGACCACACCACTAGTGAGTCTACTTCAAAGATACCTCGCTTAACATACTGCAAACACGCTTTAAAAAATAATATAATTAGATAAAGCATAAGACATACATATGTATAGTCAATTCTCGATTACCAATTCTGACACTGAACATCACGTGAATGAATCTGTTTCTAACGCTTGTTGTTTTATTTATTCAATCTAGCTTAATTTAGCCTGTGTATTGCTTAAGTATTGTCTTCTGATTGTGTTAGGTTTGTTATTTTCCAGGTGTATTTTAGTATCGCTTTCTGATCGTTTTAAATTTCTAACGTTTGATGTGGTCCATTAGATTAGATTTAATGTTTTCTTTTTTTACTAAAAATTCGTATGTGTTTCTGCGGATCGAACTTCTAAAGTGCGTTGTTTTCTTTCATAGAATGATATTCATTTGATTTTTCATTGCATCTTGGATTTTTCGCGTCTTATTCTTTTGTTTTTTGGCGTTGTTTACTTCTTTCATTTTCATGGTTATGTCAGCTACTTACAAGGAAACACAGGCAAGTGGTGGTGACCGATTTAAATGAAATTGGTGGGTGTGTAGACTGATGCAGTGTAAGAACAACGGTAACTTCCATAGATGCTAAATCGCTTGTTTTCGGGGGTGGGGGCGACCAAGAGCCAACGCTACCTTCTGCTATTTGCTTTAATATCTCCAAAACTATAAGACATATAAAAAAATTAGACAAATATATAACGGTTTTATGAGTACTAAAAGACAGCGACAATAGTTTGCCTATCATAGTTCTTTTTTTCCTGAAACAACCCCCACCCCCTATATGTTTTTAAAAATTTAAAATATTTCTAATTTCCAAACCTGTATCTTTTGACCTCTAGCGATCAAATCCTGAATTAGAAGCCACTTATTTTTCAGTTTTTGACAAGGTTAAATCACTTTTGACATTATTTGTTTAATTTGCGCCTTTGGTCCCATTTTCTTCATTACTGTATTACTATATCATTATTTAATTTTTCAAACTTTAAGGAAAAATTTCGAAAATAGTATATAAATCGCATTTTTATATCGACAAAGCACACGTTTGTTGTTAACGGGATGAAGTAAGCATGGGACATTCATTTGAGTTTCTAATGTCTTTAGTTTTTCTATCAATAAATTCATTCAACATAACCATAAATAAGGCAACAGAAGACATCAATTATTATTCGACAACGTTTGAACAATGTTTTAAATGTATTGAATATTTGTGTAGTCGTTTAATATTAATTTGTTCGCACAACCTTAAGCCATTCCATGATAAGCATTTACCATCAAAAGGAATGCTTTCAGGGATGAACGTACTTATTGTGGTGACGGCAGTGGGAATGACAATATTGAATGTATGTAGGAATTGCTGTAGTGCGAGTAATTCTTGCCATCTCCATTTGGTCGCTTTAGTCGGCTCAGTGCATCCTTCGCCTTACATTTTCTGTGATTCCATTATGATTTATCGACCAACTTTTCTACGCACTGTATTTAATGACGTAAAATTTATTAAATTAGATTCCTCCGCTACATTGGAGATACTGGACGATGTAGCATTCTGATATCAACATATTTTAATGGAGAGTTTTATGCTGTCCCAATTGGATAATTACTTTATTAGTTGTGTTAGAGTTTTGGTTAAATTTTTGATCTACATCTAAGAAATCTACAATTTTAGGTAATACATAATTATATTTTGTATGAGAATTTTGACCGAGCAATCTTCAATATTTCATTGTATTTGAACAACACTGTATACTAAGTAGAATGTGTAGTCTGCATTATATTGCAAAATTTTTATAAACGTAAACTTTAAAGTCGATATCTTTGTTTTTATTTGCTTAATTTGCTGAGCAACCATAATAACTCTAATTAGATTAACGAGTGTTTGAAAATTGCGTTTGCTCATTGACCACGAGATGTAAAGTTTCAATTTATAATTTTTGCCTGAATTCTCTCTGAGTCACTTTACAGAAATTAATTTGCTCTATATTTCATTACCGTGGTTTCCCCACATATTTCTATAAACTCGCTGAATTGTAAATACTTACTTTTGATGAAGCGTTTCTTACGGTTATATCGCTATATTTGAAATTACAACATTTTACTAGCTTTTATTAATTACTTCATTATCCATTTCCTTTTTATCCAAATTGAAACATTGAATTGGTTTGTTTGTATCCGAAATAATTAACTACAATTCTATACTGTAGAAAAGACGAACATTAGCAAATAATTATTGTAAATAAATGATGTAATTTACTGCGCATTAATTAAAATGCACGGACTAATTAATACTAATTTGCTCACCTCCTGGAAACGAAAGGGTTTCCTGATTGTCATCGCCAGTGTATCCAAGATATTGAGTTACATCACCTAATACTTTGTGACCGTATATAAGTTCAATATAATATGAAGATATTAGACTAATGGAATCCTTTTCAGTAATAAAATGGGTTTAAAATTGTTTAAAAGTTTTTCTATTACTGCTTATATAATAATAGCATAAGATATGAGCTATACGGCAAAAATAAATATTTTATTATCGCCTTCATATTACAATGAGAGTTTCAAGAGGAATTGGTCTGGCTTGAGTATAAGACCAGGTATGGAACGGCCATTTACGTTTTCTGCATCAACGGTTTTCAAATGGTTTTCAACAGAGAAGGTGCAAGCCAAATTCTCCTATTTTTCTCAAAAGCTGAGCCTAGGTATTAAATGAAAGACACTTCTCTACTGAAAATATATGTATCAACAAAGAAAAAACAAAAAAAGTAGTGTCCCTCTAAGCAGACGTTGTATAATTGCTATGTCGCATTTGGAGGATTTGAAAAATTATGACTTTTTATCACAATATCCACATCGTCTGTAAGTTCTATGATACTCGATGTAGTTTGCCATGCTTTGCTTCGTGATTCTGAAGAACAACTTTCTCAAACTCGACGTTTCGCCACTAATGTGTTTTCTTCAGGAGCAAAACTAGATGTGAGGCATCAGAAGGTCACGGTAACTTGAGGTGTGAACCACACTAGAGTCGAAAACCTTCTGACAGTGGCATAAACGGGAAGGGGTAGAGGGAAAGGGGTCCAAAAGGTTTTTGCCCCTGTAAAAAGATTTTTGCCTTGGTGTTTTAGCAAGATTGACCGATTTCATCACAAGATTGCCCCTAAGTCTAAAGCTTCTCTCATATTATAGATATGCTGAAAGCATACCTAGGTTATCTTTTGAAAAATTTTTGACATAGTGCCTGCTATAATATGGTATCGTACTTTTGTCGATACTCAACGTTTCTTTGGAGCTAGAAAATTTCCATTTATTTTAGTAATAATAAGATGTCACTCATGTAGTCGATTTGTACAATTTAGTTTGGAATTGTCATTCAAATAAAAATGCATCAAGATTGCTTCAAATCTGTGACCACAGATACTTTTCGAAAAAAAAATTATGCACATCATTATCTCATGACCAATACATCCTCTTATTCGGGTATTTCCAATAGTCAGAGAGAAGAGAGGCTCCAAGTGTTACATACTTATAATTCGTTTTTAGTCGTGTTCAAATTGCAGTTTTTGCATTGTGTACAAGTTTGTCAGTTGCTCTATTATTGAAACTAACACTTGGTTAAAAATAAAGTGAAAAATTCAACCAGAATAGAATTAGGAGACCTCTTCTTTACTAGGGTTGGTTCAGTATGACAAATTCCATTCATTTTTGACTTGGTGTTGATCGATTTCTACCAAACTGAGCCTCATTGTTGGATTTGAAACATTCAACTTCTTTTTTAATTGAAGTGAACATCCACTAGGAGCTGACCCCAATAAATTAGATATAGGTGACTTGTCTTCAGAGTCGAAGTATCGATAGCAGTGATTTTGGTTGAAAAACGCACGGAGCTTTTAATATAACTGGTTCCAGGCGATTGATATTGATTTCATTTCCATCGTTTGATGAAGTTACTGGTCTAGTCAGTTTATACACCATCAACAATCATGCACAATTAATACAGTAGTAAAATTAAGTACAGTAAAATGCAATTTTTAAATCTGTTATGAGAAATTAACATGTGGCTTTCACATTGCCTGAAAGCTTTATCTGGGGAATTTTTAATTTGAATCGATTCCGTTAATTCCAAATAAGACAAAGTACTCAATATTGCGTCAATGCATTATATTTCATGGAACTATGCAATAGAGCGAGAAGCGATATCCGATAATAGAGTACGTCCCCAAAAATGCATCAGTAAAAACCTCATGGGAATGTGCGCGTTGGATATCGTAAATTCTATTCAGAACTGTGAACTAAACGGTGTTTTACGATATACACGTAATTCCTTAGAATATCGTATCTTTTCCAGCGGAATAATTCGTGGAAATTTATGCATACTCAAGGAATTTGGTGTATACTGCAACGTATGGATATGATAAACTAAAGTGAAATTAATTATTTCGCCGCAGAATATGAAAAAAGAATAAAATTTTCTGTAATTAAAGAAAATAAATGATGTTGGTATAGGAATGAAAATACAAGAATTTTCGTTTATTTTATCATTGAGTCTCTTTGTGAGTCTATTTTGATATCTCAGCGGGAAATCATGTCGAAAATATTGAAATGGCGCTTAAGGTTTCGACATTGTAAACAGTCCCCGGCGATTACTGACGTGAACGTATAAAAAGCGGCTACATTTTTTTCATGACAGGCTGGAACAATTCTCGAATTCATTCATCTGCGTTTACTTAGTGCGAATCAGCAATCTCGCAAAATTCCACGCGAATGGCATTGAATATTCAAGAATTTTATCTGATCGTATATACTGCTGTTAGAACGTAGTAAAGTTCACCGAACTTGAGTTTGTGGGGATATATTTGCAATTGCTTGTCATTATGGGGATAGCTACTTCCAGATGAGATAGAATATATATTCCAATGATATATTTTAATAGTATTTTTAACCATTTATTCTCGGTATTTGTGGTAGCGGCTTCATCATTTTTATTTTTCTAATTATATGCTTAGTTAAGCGTATCTAATCATAACTTTAGGATTGTAACATTTATTTAATCTGAAAAATGTTTGTTCATCGTTTTTCTGGCTACAGCCAGCCAATGCACGTATTCATGTATTCGTTAAATTGACTTATTCTGATCTAATTAAAGACAAAAATTAGAAGGATGCATATAATTTACACATCATTTTGAACCTGCTTTATATTTCCCGTTTAAATCTATTACGAAGGACTATAAAGTGCTTCTTCCCGTACACTGAATACTTTACGAGCTTCCTTGCTTTCTGAGAAAACAATGTTAGCGAAAAATTGGCCAGAAACACAAACGAATTAGTGGAATCTCGTCAAACTTACAGCGTCTATTTTAGCTGCACTATTGTTTTGAAGGTTACACGCGGTAAACCGCTTGAATTTTAAATAAACTTTGCTTTCACTTTATTTCAGTTTAAATTTAAATTTAAAATCGAGTCTAATGTAATTTAAAAGTATGTTTTATGAATTACTGTCTGTTATTTCTTACCTTAGTACTTGAACAATGTGTAATATATTTTACCGACATAATATAATATTATACTATAGAAGGTCTTTTTCATAAATTAAATTCGAAGTGTACTAGACTCTATTGTTCCCGTTTTCAATAAAAACTTATAAATAAATACAGTAGTTAGATTCAGTTTGAATGGACAAGCGTATGGAACAATATGATTGGTTTTTGTCTCGCTTTTTTAGTACTGCCACGCACATGTTTAAAAGTACTAGAATAGAAATATACATTTACTTCATTTAAAACATTGACATACTTGGGATAACGATGGTAAAGAGCTTCAGCGCCCTCAGAAAAAAATGTTTTATCTTGGGCTGCAAACTATTTGTTCACTTCTATCATCAGTAGATCATCGTTCCGAAAGTGAGTACTACGAAGGTGTTGGAGCTTAGTGAATACATGGAAGTCAGTAGGAGGTCTGAGTTTTCCCCTGCTTGTTTCTTATATGAAATCACACAGTTTTGAAATTAAAGTAACATAATATTGCCCAGTTATAGTCGGACCACTGATGTGGTAAAAAGTCTACAACGATAATCCCAATCTTTGTGTCTTTATTTCATACTCTGTCTCTTTGATTCAGGATCACAATGATGAATCCACGTTTCCAATTCGTCTCTGAAGTGAGCTGTCGAATGCGTTTTTGCTCTGGCGTTTATGCTTTTCGGTACCCATCGTGCAACAACCATTTTGATATCTAATTCTTTATGTAAAATGGTTTTTACGCTTCCTATTAAAAAGCCTAAAATTTTAGCTATGAATTTCACAGCTATTCGTCTATCTTTCAGGATCATCTCATGGACTAGATCAATATTTTCTTGGAAAACAAGAGTTTTCGACCACAGGTCTCTCTGCCAAGCTTAAAATCCCTTGCCCAAATGTTCACAACCTTATATGAAAGTGTAGATGTACCATATCTATACGAATTTCTTGCGGTGATAAACCTTTCTTACAGATTGCGATGAATAAATGGTCTTTTATGTTCTTTTGTTTTCTTACTGTGGCAGCCATCTTCGTCTTTTAATTAGTTTATGGTGTTTATTACCACGCTAAAGTGTAAGGCAGAAGCATTTCTCATTTCCTTGCCACGTTTGTAAATTTTGCCCATCCTTTTCTATTTCTAGTCTTCCTTTGAGCTTCATTTGACAGGACATCTCTTTTGTTCAAAACTGCCACCAATTCATCGTTGCAAGTTTTGTTGGGTCTGTCTCGATTTGTTTTTCTTAATTTTCCGTTTGCCATACATTTCTTACTTGTTTTTTGTCGTATATCTGACGTATGTGCCCAAGCCACTTAACCTTTACCCATTCAATAACGTCTCTTATCGTTAGATATACATGAAAGAAACCAGTGAAAGAATTCAAAGCCAAACAAAAACATATTTTTTTGGTTGCCAGTACTTACTTTTACTCTTATTACGCTTTCTTTTTTTCTGGTGTAGATGTACTATCGCGAGCATTTTAAACGACTCAAACTTCAAGCGTTATGGCCGTATACAGCTACTCGAAACATTTGAGAAGTAGCACTGGGCGACTGTAATTAGGGGTCGATAACAAGCAGGTAGAAAGATTCGCAATAAATTATATATCCTATAATGATTGTAATACATCCTACATGATGATAATATGATTCGTATTTATTGACGAAATTCGCTCTGTTTGATATTATGTCTAGAAAATTCATACGCAGTGCAAGTTTAAAATATATTTTTATATATAATATTACTATTGTGTTTATAGGAAATCTGATGAAGGAAAAACAATGTTTGCAAAACATTAAGAAATGATAAAAATTAAATATCAATTTAAAGAAATATTTATTTCTGAATATATATTAATTTTTAATAGGGCGAAATATATCTAAGGTAATTATCAGTCGATTTAGGAACATTTTATTGGACGAGACAATTGAAAACGTATTGCACGGCACCTGACTGGTCTTTATAAATTAAAAATATAAAAATTATTATTAATCTTCTTTTATATAACCATAACGTGCATCTACAAACAACTATATTTCTTCATCAAATTTTGTATTGTTAATGTCAGTAAATCATAAGTACTATTTCAATTAAAACCGACATATTAAATAAAATTTCACAAAAGGCTAAGAAATAATAGATATTTTAGTATTAGAAGTATACCTTATTTAATTTGAGACTTCTTGTAAAAAGACGTTAATCACATAAATATTTCTATACGTTATCTATTATCGGCTGTTTTAATTAAAACATTGACCACATACTAATAAAATAATATTAAATTCTTTCTATAATTACGTGTCCTAATCTGTAAGTTTATAATTTTTGCAATAATTGTTGTTAGATCAATATTTTCCCTGAGAAAAATGGTGACATTTTCTCTTATTCAATTAACTTGAGTACGGTCTACCTCTTCGCTCAGTACATCATATTCATGTCAAATATATTCATAATTCTTTTCGCTTAGATTTCTTTTAAATAGTGTCTACCCTCCGGCCTTCAAGTAAAATATATGAAGATAATTGGATTTTCTTTTATTTCAGGTCTTTTTCCTCTAAATCTACATGAAAGTGTAATTCATTAGATTATATCTTCTCACAATCTTGTATACATAGATACTATAAAAATAAGTTTCAGAAACAACCAAATCAAATTGTATGCGTAGAATCGAAATTATTCTATTTAAAATAAATTGGTACTACAACAAATTCCGAGTAGACACAAGAGAGAAGGAAATGCCAGCACCAATAAATAGAAGCATATGCCAATGACAAGTGTAAGTAAAGAAACTATTTTAGTATTTATCTGATTTCGGGATTCCCAATAATGTTCCTGAATCGTTAAGCTTTGAATTATAGAAATAGCTTTGAAAATCGATGCCAGTACAAGACAGACACTGAATAATGTTGGCTGTTTTATCACATCAGATTACTGAGCCAAAAAAGGTATAAAATGATAATCAAATAAACTACTGCGGTATCCAACATTGACGATTTACGTATTTGAACTTTTCAGGCGTTGGCATTTTTAGTCGGATGTCACGAAAGCAAATAATATTTATTTGAAACTGGCGGTAGATTCTGTGACATCCCTATCCTGCAAAAAGATACTGTGCAAACAAAACATATTGATATAAAAATTCAGTATACGCCAGTACATTTCAAAAATTTATTACCTTTAAATATTTGCTGTATGTATAAGCAAATCGTGTATACGCAAAATTGAGAAAAAGCAATTATGCAGGAAAAAACTATAGTAGACAAAGCTAACAATACCTACTTTACCTTTCTGCGTATTAACGCCAGTTTAAAACAATAACAAAAACGAAATACTTCCATGACAAATTTACCTAGAAATAAGCTGAAACCTTGGTCGTATTTTATTTTTTTTTACTGGCAGAATTACTTCTTTTTTATGACACATACTGTCCTGGATTTTAGTAGCTCGTAAAGTAAATTCAACACATCGCAAACAAATGATATGAGCTTTGTTATAAATTATTTTTATTATAGTCATAAATCAGCTAACTGGATGGATACCGCGGGTGAATATTCCCAGATGCGTATATTACGTGAATGATCATGAAGTCCATCTTTTTTAGTTTTCTACAACTGATGTAACATTATTCTAAACCCTGTCCGATAGATTAGGCTAAAGCCCCTGTTACATTCAATATAAATTACACCTGAATATACTGGGTGAGTTTTTTATCTTTTTTATCAAAGGAATATCTGTAAAACACTGCATCAAATCGAAAAAAGATCTTAATAAGATTTGTTATAATGTAGGAGGCTCGCTGAATGTTGCCGAACTCGATTCCCCACCTCTTTGAAATCTTAAATGGGAACCTCCATTTGATTGAGGAATCATCAACGCTTGTTCAACGATTACACCGGAAACACTTCTCAGTTGTGTGCAATCATTCCAATTGCGAATAAATGTATCGAAATGGAAGGGCACATTTTCGAAAATTTTCTGAACTAGGCATGATAAAGTAAAGTACTTCGTTGTTGGATGATTTTTTCCAATGTTATTTAATGTTAAAATAAAAAACACAAAATCATGTTTCCTCTTTTTTGAGTATTTTTTCTAGACGTTTACAACCATATTTTTTGGGATTACAGATCTCTTACGAATCAAAAAAAAGTTTCGAACAAAAACTACGTACTTGATGGTGTAGTATCCGAATCTGCAATACAAAATGGGGGTTCCCGTTTAAGATTTCAAAGTTGTCCCATTTTCCACTCTGCGGTGAGAGGGGGTGAGGTGGGGGTCGAGTTTGGCAGCATTTAGTGAGCCCCCTGAGCCCATCAAATCTTGTTAAGGTCATTTTTTGATTTTATGCAGTATTTTAGAGATACTCCGTTGTCTCAAGATAAAAAAATCACCCAGTATAATAGCATAATGTTTCTCTTCTATTTTCGCTGTTCTAGTGCCTGCAAATGAATTATTATTTTTATAAAACGTACCGCTTTGGTGTTTATTTTGGGCTAAAAAGCGCTAATTTAAAATTTTAATTAAAAAATCTCTAGGTACTCAATTTTTAGCTTCACATTTATCAACCTCATCATATGATATACACAGTCTATGCACCCTGATTTTTATAGAGCACGGAATTATCGTGGACGGAATTTGCTGTGAACTTATCATATGAATATGGAACACTCCAAGATAATTTTTATTTAAGGTGAAAGATAAAAAAACATCATACGGGAGAAAATATACGTAAACCTTCCGGATCGATGTCCTCCTTAGACTGAGTCTTCTGAATACAAGAGCAGTAATTCAACTTTTTGAATGTCGTTGCTCTAAAAGAACATGCAGAAAAGAAAATCTTAAACATCCCGGTATAAGTTCGATAACCTGATACGAGTCAATTTCCATTTACAATATCTTGTATTATTTACTTCAATAGCAACGAGATATGAAGTTTTCATGTTTATTTATTTTTGTTTTTATAGCTGAAATAATTAAATACGTAAGTGAATACTATTTCAACTTTTTATTAATTCCTAATCAAGCAAGACTTAAAAGCTAAGGAGAAGCTAATCATGAAAAAAAAATTGAATTTGGAAAATTATTTTAAAGTTAAGGTTATAGTTTGATTGACAGATGACAACAAGAAGAATAAATGTATAGATCAGAGAAAGCAATGAAATTGTTATTTTTGTGATGAACTATCTTCTGATGAAGAATTCCAGACTTCTTCTGAATCTGAGGAAAGCCAGAACCAATAAGTACCTCCAGTCATCTTCCAATCCAATCCATGAAAAACACCATTTCTGACTTCGTGAAAAGAAGGCTAATCATTGTCCACAAAAAATACAAAAACTAATAAGGACGGAAAACAACGTTTAGTTAGGAGAAAATGTACACTTTGGCTTTCGAAGAATAAGTGAAAACGCACAATATACTGTTGTGTAGAATGTCAAGATCGGCAATTGAATGTTTTCAAGCTTTCCACAAAAAAAATACAATAATTAGAGTTTTCATATTCTGTATTTATTCGTGGATATTTTTCATTTTATGAGTGCTATTTTTTTAATAAGTAATTCAATGAAGAATCAGTAGGGGAGACCGGAGTTGGTTGTTACACGGGGCAGGTTGTTACTTTTAATTTTAACTGACAGTTTAGATGGTAGCACCTGTCTGCGGCCATGATTATGAGCGTTGCACGCAGGGAAACCCTCAGTTTGTGTTTTGTGAGCGCCAAGGGAAGATTGTGCTTTTAAGGTAAAGTTCCTAATTTTTGTACTAAAACGTAATTTTATAAGTCTCATTTTGATTTTTAGTAGCATAATTCATGCAAAACTTAGTGTCCCGATAGTAAGTACTGTATATTACCATGCTACATTCCTTTTTATTGCATAAGGTGCAAGTCGATATTATTTTGAATGTGAGAACTTTTTATCAGTTTTGTATAAAATGGGCGCCAGGGGCAGGTTGTTACAACGCAAACGGGACAAGTTGTTTCTGGAACAACCTGTCACGTAGTCCAAACTCAAATTTGTTTTCATTATTACAAACGTATTTAGAAATGGTATATAATAATATAATTAATGTTTTCTGATCCAAAAAAATGCGGAATTATAAAAAAAAGACAAATCGTGGTGAAACTCCAAAAGATGTTATTTTAGCTGCTGTTAAAGAAGTTGCTAAAAATCAAAGATCTATTAGACCTGTGGCTGAGGAATATGGAATAAATTTTATGACGCTGGCTGAATGACCAAAATTGAATTTTTGGTGTATATCAAGCACTTTGCAAAGCACGTGAGGTGCTCAAAAATAAGCCCAATATTGATCATATTGGATAACCACGACTCACATCTATCAGTCGATGTAATTGATTTTTGTAAAGACCACGGGGTTGTGACTTTAACTTTGTCTCCCCATTGCTCCCACCGTTTACAACTCTTGGATCGGACAGTATTTGGGCTCCTTAAAAAGTTCATTAATAATCAGATGGATTGTTGGATGAAGTCACATCCCAGAGTAACTATGACTATTTATAATATTCCGTCAATAGTTAAAGAAGCACTTCCATTAGGTGTAACGGCTAAAAATGTAATCTCAGGATTTTCTGCTACAGGAATATTCCCTTTTAACAGGGACATTTTCACAGACAAAGATTTCCTACCATAGTTCGTTACCGATAGGCCCGAACCAAATATGGAACATCAAGAAGAACCACCAAGAGATGTTGAAGTTGCACACCACCCGGAAAACCAGCCAAATGTACAAAATTCCTCGAAGTCATCAGTTGTCCTACAAAATATTCTTTTTAAGGCAACAAGTCGTAAGAATAATTAACACGTGGACGAAGTGCAACCATGTACATCCAATGCATCCACTTTTAAGCAAAATTTTGTTAGCCCAAAGTAAATTCGTCCACTGTGGAAAGCTGCGCCAAGAAAAATTACCCAACAAAATAGAAAAGGAAGACACACAGCAATCTTAACAGATACACCAGAGGAGGAGGAGCTAGAGAGGCAAAAAAAATTGCGAAAGCAAAAAATTGACAAAAAAGGAAAGAAGAAAGTTAAAAGGCAAGTTTTTGAGGAAAGTGATGAAGAAAATGAAGACTACTTCTGTCTGATCTGTTGTGAGGCATTCAGTAACTCAAAACCCAAAGAAAAATGGGTTCAATGTATTCCGTGTAAAGAGTGGGCGCATGAGCTCTGCAGCGATGGATCTGCATTTTTTACATGTGTTAATTACGATTTCGACTAATATTTTCCAAAATTACCTTAAGTTAGAGAGATGATTTTTAGAGAGGTTATTATATTTTCAGTCTTTTGTTAGAACTGCATGTGGTTCACTAAACGAAAATTATAAAATAAAATCACTTTAATGTCATTAGTAACAACCTGCCCCAGTAAAGTAACAACTTGACCCGAGGTGGAGTAAGTTGATACAAATTGCATATAAGATTTCTTTATATTGTTTTGTAGAAAAAAAAAAGTTTTGTGCGAGTTTAAATACACCAACCCATATGAAAAATACATATGTATGCTCTTTATAAGTAATTAAAAAATATATATATTTTTTAATATTAGCCCAAACCAATTTTCTTTAGAAATTGTAACAGCTAACCCCGGTCTCCCCTATACATTGACTTAAATTTATAATCTTATTATTTTTTAAAATATTGCTGTCAGACTTATATACACTGATGTTTAATACAAACGAAAACTTAAAACAAATGCCTGGATGGATTGGGGACAACTACTTAGAGCTGGCACCAGAAAAAAAAAACCGAAGCGCTGGTGATAACTGACAAGAGAAAAAGAGAAGGTATTAAGTTTCGACTAAATAACGTGGAAATAGTCCCACAAAAGAGCATCAAGTATCTGGGAATATCCTTTGATACAATAGGAAATTATGGAAAAACATCTAGCGAGAGCCACTGGTAAGGCAGAGGAGAGAGCTAGTACGCTGATGAGATTGATGCCAAATATCGGAGGCCCAAATAGCTGCTAAAGGGCAGGAGTAGCTAGCAGGCGTGGTCCACTCTATCATATGGAGCTATATGGAGCTCCAGTACGGGCAGATAGTGAAGAGCAACTACAACCGCATGCTGCTCAGGATTGCGTCAGCGTACAGGAAGATCTCTGCTATGGCAGTTCAAGTTATAGCAGGAGATATGCCAATAGACCTTATGGTGCAGGAGCGAAAAATGAAGTATAACCCACGTAAAAAACAGGAAATTAGACGGCTAATGCTGAAATGGTGACCAAAACTTTAATAACATACATCGTAAAATCACACCACCAACCATAAAAATGTTTGTTATTACAGGGATTTATGGGCCACGGGCAGTTCAGAGAAGTTGTAGGTGGTTTGAATGGGTATATCAGACCTCCACACCTCGCTTAGGAGTGCCAGACTATTGCACTGTAATGTTCATAAAGGATTTCCACCTTAAAAAAAATATTGATGTCACGTCACGGACGCAAATTCACAATTTAATTCACGAGGCGAGAAATTTGGTTCATCCAGCGGCCGGCGTGTGGCATTTTATGGTCATTATCAGCTGCAATTGAATATATTAGTCAAGAACAGAACACGCGCACCTGATTACTACGTCATGTAGTGTGATTATTAAGGTCATTCTCGCAATAGCATATCCCCGGACTGCGTTTGAAATTAGCAAATGAATGTCTGAGAATTTCGACGCTGAATCCTTAGCCAAGGACGAGGAAGAAAACTCATGCTTCAATTAGGTAGTAGTAAATTTACAAAGAACTGGAATCGGCTTTTTCTTAAAGGAACTATTTAAATTTTCCCAATCTGCCTTATAAAAGTGCTTTCAACACAGAGAAGTTTATCAACCATCCTTCGTCATATTAATTTATAGCCAAATCTACATTTATCAGATATGGTATTTGAAATTATGTATGTTAAGACGTTGTTTTCAAAACTACTATAAATTTCAAAAGAGGCGTAAGAAATTAGGCAAGGGTCATTTTATCACATGTAATTACAAAAGTATTTAGAGTGGATTGCAACTCTGTATATATTAAGGTAGCAATAGCAGATTAGTCAATGTGTATACACGTGCTTTAGTCTACTATGACTTCGTCAATATACGACGTAATTTGATCTGCAGTGCTATTAGCATACCTCTAATGCCATCTATCTGTTAATGCTACTTTGATGTATACATGCATATGTTGTAATGCACTTTAAACACTTTTGTATTTGCAGCCGCAAAACACTTAGCGCACACACATAGATGGTATTAAAAGTCTCAGTTAGGGATCTTTTCTATTGCATAAGAACATTACAGCAATTGGTAAATTTATATACATACCTACATATATATGGATGATAATGAAAAAATAAAATTAGAATAGACTGATAAAGAACTAATTAGTTCTTAATCAAAGAAATTACTGAGGCATATGTATACTTGTATGTGAAAGGTAAACCGAAACTAAAACAGCAATTAATAATATGTGTCTATGTGACGGAGGAAGTATAATAATCAACCTACGAATTTAGCGGTTGAGAAGCCATAACGAGGAGAGAATAATGTCTTTAGGTCCTTTATCATATTCCTTCACGAATAAATTCATTGTTTGCGTTGTATGGAGTTCTAATTTATGTGCACGAGCCGAAACAAGCCAAGATTATGGAGTAAACAGGTAGCTAGTTACAACATGAGATCTCGAATGTTTGACATTCGAACTTTCCAAGATAATAGAGGCGCACTAAATGTTGAAGTATCTCATCTATATACATATGTAGGTAGAATTTAACGAAGGTAGGTTTGTTATATAGAATTATATTCTCAAAGAATGTTAGTTGACGACATATGAACTACTAGGAAGCGGCATAGCCGTAAATATAGAGCATAGAAGATTCGAATAGAGTTATAAGAGTTGATAAGTTACCTAGCGTTTCAGCGACCCATTACGTGGCAAGTTTCCACCTAACTTAAACCAATAAATAGATAGATAGATAGATAGATAGATAGATAGATAGATATTAATCCAATTGGACACATACGTGTATAGGACAGGTCAGATACATTGGTAATACATAACATTTACTAATTATATAAAATATTAAAGATATAAAAGTAACGCTGTACTAGTGCGCGCTATATACCCACACATTCATATATCGCACACCATTCACATCATACAAATCCATACATCCATACATACAAACACACAACATCTATACGTTTTCTACCTGCGCTAAAAATTCCTCCATGGAGTAGATGCTGTGCTGGACCAACAGAGAATGTATCTGCGGTTTAAAGCGCTTTATATTACTATGTGCTGAGATACAATCCGGAAGCGAGTTAAAAAGTTTTACTCCTACGGACATAGGTGCCCGCTTTGTAATAGTTAGTCTATTCAAGGGAACACTAAATTTATGTTTATTTCTTGTATTATATGAGTGATAGTCACCATTCTTCATGATATCCGCCTTATTCTGAAAAACGTGTAACAGAATCTCCAAAATATAGATACTAGGTAATGGCAGTATGTTTAAATCCTTAAAATACGGCCGACATGAATCTGTGGGTTTAATGCCTACAATACATCGAACAATTCGTTTCTGTGCCAAGAACACCTCGCTTACAGCAGCCGACGAACCCCAGAAGATCACCCCATAGCAGAGTCTACTATGAACTTGACCATAGTAAAAGTTAAGTAAATATTTTAAATCAATTATGTTTTTTAGGTTCCTTATTTGGTAGCATATGGAATTTAGTTTTTTAGTTAAATCTGTGCAATGATTCTTCCAGTTTAGGTTCTGATCAATGTGCAGTCCTAAGAATTTTACAGAGGTTTCTTGCTGTAATACCTGGTTGTTACATTGAATATCTATATCAGTATGTACCGAAGATTGCAAGGGACGATATATCATATAATTTGTTTTGGATAAATTACTATGCAACTTATTACTGCCAAACCATCCACTTAGGTCTCTCAATAGCTGGTTAGCATTATTTTGCACTTCATTCGTGTCCGTTCCTGTCACCACAGCGGACGTATCATCGGCGTACATAAACAGAGGATAATTTACAAGATCTACAATATCATTCATAAATAGTATAAAAAGAATGGGTCCCAAAACAGATCCTTGAGGTACGCCTAGTGATATCGGCAATTTGGCAGAGACAGCACTCCCAACGACATTGTAATTGTTTGTGAACGATGTCCTTACATACTGAACTCTGTTCGACAAATAGGATGAAAACCAGTCGGCTACAACACCACGAATACCATAATGTTCCAACTTGTCGCTCATTATGCTGTGATCAACGCAGTCAAACGCCCGTGACAAATCACAAAAGATTCCCGCCGGATATTCTCCATCATCCAGGGATTCCACGACTTTGTTTATGAAGGAATACACTGCCGACACCGTTGATCGGCCCTTCCGGAAACCGTGCTGTTTATGTGTAATAATATTATTTCTGTCTAGATGCTTTGCAAGTCTATTTAACATCGCGTATTCAAAGATTTTAGAGAAGACCGAAGTCAAAGAAATCGGGCGGTAATTCGATATATCAGTTGGCGAGCCCTTTTTGTGTACAGGATAAACCGAAGAGACTTTCAACAAATCAGGGAAAATACCACTAGCAAATGTTAAGTTAACAAGTTCAGTAAGTGGTTCAACGACAGTTGGACCAATCCTTGCTATTAAGGAAAATGGAATTTGGTCAGGACCTGCACTTTTTTTCTTTTTAACTTGATTGATTACATCTAGCATTTCAGGCTCACTAAATGGAAATGCACTCATACTATTAGAGACTTTTGTGGTTTCCGGGAGAACGGTTTGGGTACACTTCTGTAACCAGGAACTTATTCTCTTGGGTTCACTAATAAAAAATTCATTAAACGCTGTTGCAACATCAGCAGGCTTCACAACCATATCCTCATTTATTTTTAATATAATATGCCCATCTTTGTTAGATGCTTTTTTATTCGAAGTTGACATGATTGACCATGCAGTTTTATTTGGATTTTTGGAATTTGCAATCTGTTCATTAAAATAATTTTTCTTTGTGGTTTTAACTAACTTTAAATAAGACCTTTTAGCAATTTTGTAACACTCCACCAAGTGTGGGTATCTTCGTTGTAATTTATACAAATCTCGTAAATTTTGACTCGATATTTGAACTTCATTATTCACCCATTTACCACACGCCTCGGTCCCATCTGCCATTACAAGCCTCTCGGGAAAATACAGACAATAGTAGAAAACTATAGTTTCATGGAAGTAAGCAAAAGCTTCGTTTATATTGCTAAAGGCGGTAAAATTTGGCCACGTCTGATGACGAATAGACCTCTCAAACAGCTGAAACGATTCTTCGTTAAACACGCGAGCATATCTCCTGGCCGGTATATCAGGCTTTTCAGCTTCAAACAAGCTACATTTCAAGGCGACATATTCGTGGTCCGATACTACGCAGGGGAACACAGCAGTTTGTGTCCCCAAAAAATTTGCAAAGATATTGTCCAAGACAGCAGCCCCCCGGGTGGGATCACACACAATAAAGCTAAGATGTAAAATTGTCTACTTTTTCTACGGTAATATGACAGATATACTAAAGTCCACTAAAGTCCTACTAAGCACTTGTTCTTTTTTATCGGATTATATCTCGTATAATCAAAGTTCAGCCAGGCATTATCCATTAACTTTGCCGATAATGTATGTGTACAGGATTAGATCGATAATGGCTTCGTTCAGCAATGATAACATAGTTAATTTGTACGCAAATCTGTTGTTAATTTCTCAAACGGGTGGTGGTCAGGTGTTTCCTGTTGTAATGCAATTATACTACGGAAGCAGTTTAACATAGTCTGAACGTCAGACGGTAATAGAGCGGCCTATCCTAGTTCTATTGGGCTAAGTGCTGCTGTAACGATTGCCGAAAATTGAGACATCGCAAAATGGTTATAGAGTCATTAATCTTTCCCAATTAACATTGAAACTTGTCCTATGTCTACTAACTAAACGACGTATATCTCCGCCAGTACAAAGTTTCTGTCTTAATGCGATTATCTAGGGATGTAGTAAACCTTGTAATATTGATAGTTTTGCTAGATAATGTGGAATACCTAATTATAGGAACGTTTTCTAAATAATTGACGGCGTGTGATATGAGTGTAACACTTTAATATATTCAATAAATTACAATGTCGTTGACCGCTGACGTTTATTTTTCATCACAAATTTTGCTTTTAGTAACATGCATGATAATTATTTAAATTTCAGGTTCACAAACATATAAGGGATCGCCAGCGTTGATTGTATCACCATCATGGTAATTATTATTACTATTATGTTCTTAGGCGCATAACACAGTAGCTCGTATATGTAGAGGGTATGCGCAGTCATTATCCCTAGATCCCTAAACGCATTCCTACAAGAATCGTGAGAATGTAATTCTGCAATGGTTTGCTTTTGCGATAGAAATACCGATTGTGTATCGAGAAACGTCTCCGGTACATTATGTTAAATTTCCACAATGACTGAAAAAAAAACGCAAAGTAACAAGATTTTAGAATAGCTAAATTACAATATGCAACGAGTTGTAACGTCTATATTTACTTTTTTTTTTTCGATTAAAGTCAGAAGTCTTGTCCATGTGGATGTGCAGTCCGTTGTCATGCATCAACTGAAATAATTTAGTGAGTGCCACGTTAGCTTGGCAGTGTCATCCGCGTAATTAACTATAACTAGGTGGTCCTTCAAATATTCCACCCATCCCAACGTCATCTGATACAGAAACATTCACTTCAATAGATTGTGATCTGGGACTGAGGTACGACCTGAAGCAAGCGAGAGAGATGACCTAAATGTTATATCTATAAAACTAATTTAACAGGACCTCACGATTTACAGCTGCAAGTGCTTTTTGAGTTCGATTAACACACCTACTAAAATACGCTTTTTATCAAGCGATGACGTAATATGATTAATAAGGACGTCAATAGCAACGTCGAAGTTCTTCAACATCCGAAACCCACGTCTAAAAATAAGCAGCACGTCATGGTTATCAAAGGAATTGGATAATCGTTCTTCGACAATGCTTTCAAGAAGTTTGGGAAAACTATATCTCAAAGATGTGGGACCTTTAAATATGCTGTTTAAAAGTGCAAGCGTTTATTTGCATTTATTACCTCCTAAAATATTACTTGCAAAATCTTAGTCAAATGAATGATAAACTTAATGGTTTCATTTTTGTGCGCAAAATAGCCTGCAGGTAATCTCGAAGTGAAGACAATATTATACGTTGAATCTTAGCAGTCAAGGTGATCTTAATATCTCTATATTCTCGGCCTGTTATCTCTGCTAAATTATGCATTCTTCTGAAAAATATAAATGCGACGTTTCAATACGGCAAAAAATAAGACGTATTATGTCATAGTTTATTACAGGAAAGTTGAACACTAAATAAGAATTTAATTTTATTTGATTTTAATATCCATTCATGATTTCCTAGTACATGTATCACTTAATTCGAAAACCAGTCCTTATAATTTTCGATTGCATCTATACTAAGGAGAACACATAACTTTATTTCACAAAGGCGATTGAAGATGGTACTTCTATTGACAAGTAAATCTGTTAGGGGCAAATAGTTTTTCGAATGTATTAAGGACGTCAAACTGGTTAGGAATCCAACCCGTTCAATTACCATCTATTAGCCAAGGATGATGAAAGTTTATCAGTTAGAGAAACGAAATTTTCTATTCAAAATCTGTCTCTTTGTAATTGTCTTTGTTTTACCACAGTTTAAAGGATTCAGATTAATACTTTTTATTAGCTCCTGTGTGCATTTGTCAGTATAATCCTAGTCTATTTACTGGTTTAATTACTATGTTATTTTGGTCTGCATTGTTTTCTGTTCTTTTTAGTATTGTTTTTTTGATTTTTCTATACCATAGTATTTATAATATGTATGTTCATGTAACAAAACAAAAATGCAATAGCGTTTGAAGATCTGAAAACAATATTTTGATTAGATACGCAAGATGGCTTAAAAGAAATTATACTGTACAGTTCCATAAAGATGAGACGTCACCTGCATAATCTGCGAGTAAAAGAAGGTGACCATGCAAGGATTATAAGCCATTCTGGGCGAGAAGCAAATCTTTTACTAATGACGAAGCTGTAGCCATGTCACTAGATTCATTCAGGTTTGGACTTTTAACTTTGTATATTGTTAATGAAATTATTATAGCAGAAATTGATGAAACATTAATAAAATACTTTTATATCACACTGAAAATTATGTCTTGTAGCAAACAAGTGATTGTAAGAAAGTTTGGTGGGTATAAACGTTGCACAACTGAACATTATCTAAACAACTGCATGGGGAACTATATGGCTTCTTCTGTTTATAAAGTTCTTATGCATAATTAGACACAATTCAATCTTGGGCAACTAGAATCAGATCATTTAGAACATCAGAAGATGTTCGAAAATCTAGGAATACGAATTATAAAATATATAAGTAATCTTAGAAGGCAATCTTCACTGACGCTCATGAAAATCGATGAAGAACCATTCAACGTACCAGATGATAACTACTACACTATTTACTGTAAATTATTGCATACATATGTGCCTCTTTTTCGAAATTTATGCGTAAGCACTATTAATAAATTTTGTGTTTTTGACATTTATATAAATTTACATATACGGGGTGATTTTTCGAAAAAGGCCCACCTCAAATATTTCAGAAACTATAAGGAATTCAAAAATTTCCAAAAATACGTCTACTTTTAATTCAAGGGGGAAACAATTTGACATATGAATTACACTTTTGACGTTTACATCAGCGCCCCCACGGGTACCCCCATAAATTTTAAATGGACCCATCGTGTGGCACCTCAAATGAAAGCTTATTTAAATAGGATTAAGGTGATGTATCACTTGTTCACTTACTATCTAATTCAACATCGAAAAATGATCGATTTCGTAATATATAATTATCCAGACAGCTGGGTGTAAAAAGCGTCTAAATAAAATAAAAGAAGCCGTTGACGTTATTTTTGACAACTGTCACATTAGTAATTTTCATTCAACTTCATCTTCCTACATAAAAATGGTGTACTCAATTGCTGAGAGGGTAGAAGTTATTTACATTTATGGTGCTGAGCAGTAAGCCCGTGGCACAGCAAGAATTTTCAACGAAAGGCATCCAGATAAGCATATGGATCATAAATACGTTCGCAAACTTGTGCAAAAATTTGATAAAACCGGATCAGTAGTGAACAAGAAAAGGTGTGCAAATAAGATAATATATGAAGTGGCGGAAATGGAGGTAATTGGGACCAGCTCTTTGCGTCAAGTTGCAGCATCCTCTGGACTTTCTTACTCGTCGGTACGTAAAGTCACAAAGATGCATGAGTTTCACCCATTTAAAATGTAAATAGTGCAAGAGCTTAGTGAGGGCGATTGCGACCGCCGACTAGAATTTTGCGAAACTGTGACACAAATGATTACTGCAAATCCAAATTTGGTAAAGAACATCTGTTTTAGTGATGAATGCGCTTTTTTCTTAAATGGACACGTGAACAAACACAATGTACGCTATCGGAGCGACAAAAATCCCCATATTATAAAAGAGGAACTTACTCAAAAACCTCAAAAAGTTAATGTTTGGGCAGGAATACTAGGTGATTCCATTGTTGGGCCAATTTTCTTTAGAGAAACATTGACTGGTGACATTTATTTAAATATATTAGAGAATATCATCGATACCCTAATAACTGAGGAAATGGAAAACCACCTTGATGCAGAAGGTAACCAAATCCTCGATGAACACGAATTGTTTTTCCAGCAAGATGGTGCTCCTCCGCATTATGCTGCAAATGTTCGTAACTGGCTGAACCACAGATACGCAAATCACTGCATCGGTAGACGTGGAACGATTGAGTGGCCTCCGCGATCACCAGACTTGACAAGTCCTGACTTCTTCTTGTGGGGTCATTTAAAGTCAGTAGTTTATACAACTCAACCAATATATTTAAATGATGTACGTCAAAGAACTATTAACGTGTGTAGAAATATTCCACGGCAAACTTTTGAGACAGTGAGACAAGAATTTGAAAGCCGTCTTTACTACTGCATGGAGAACAACGTTGCACATTTTGAACAGTTATTGTGAATGTTGTTATTTGTTTTTTATTATTATTCTTTTTTAATTGTTATTGTCACATTAAAGACTTACTGTTTGTATTCTAAAACAAAACTGATTACTTTTCGATGCTAAATTAAACAAAAACCATTTAAATTCATTCATTTAAAATTTATGGGAGGGTACCCATGGGGGCGCTGATGTAAACGTCAAAAGTGAAATTCATATGTCAAATTGTTTCCCCTAGAATTAAAAGTAGACGTATATTTGAAAATTTTTGAATTCCTTATAGTTTCTGAAATATTTGAGGTGGGTCGTTTTCAAAAAATCACCCCGTATAAATTCCCTTATATGTAAATAGAGCAGATATGATAATATTAAATATGTATCAGGAGTTGTCCGTATGTTCGTTGTACTTCTGCATGTAATACAATATACATACATATATACACAATCAGACCCAAATTAACATACTTCGTTATTTCGTTCGTTTCGTATGATCCATACATTTCGATAACTAATAGTAATCCGAGTTCGATTTTTGATAATGGCCCACTATAATTGTTATCAGTACTACATACATATATGCAGATGTATCAGTAAACAAACGCCAACACGAAATTTGTTTAATATCGATATCATATGAGGATGGATTACTTCCAAAAAATACCATTGGGTACACAAATGTGAATACTTAGGTGCATCTGTCGAAAGCATATCTCTGTTCCGTCCAATGGGAATATAGTAAAAATAATAATGATTCAATGTTATTATTATTTTCAACAGATTAACATATGTATAATTTTATTTGAAGGATACGTAAATGAAATACACAAGGTTAATTGATATGTAATGTTTCGATATTGTAATATCAACAGTTATATTATATTAACGTAAGTTCAGAAAATGTAAATCGTTCGCAGAGGTTGAATACAGGAATGGTTCCAAAATGAAGCTCTGGGGCACTCTCTGCGTTAGATTAAATGTATCATGTGTATTTTGACACCGAAGTATTTTATTTTCTTGGCATAAGTACATGTGTATACAATGTAATAATTGGCGGTTGGAAAATTACATTATATACACATCATGTGAATTGTTCACAAACTGAAAAATAAGAAGCCTATGTACTCCATCTTTGAATAATTTTTGAAACCTGAACGCCGACTAGATGAAATGGTCTTCGATTATTCTGTAGTGCAGCTCTCTAGGTGTTGTATCAACCCCTCCATAATAATAACCGTCGTGATAGAATGGCAGTAACTCACATTTAAAGATACCGCTGGTTACTCACTTAACACTCTAACTAACAAACAATATTTTTGGCAAAATCACATAAATTTATAGTTCAATAACAGATCAAGTGCAATATCACTATTAGAAAGGGAAGGTTCTGGACGTAATGGTATCGTAAAAACAGCTATGACGCAATTGCAACAGCCTGGAGGTTTTGATTATGATCTTGACTACTGTGCTGAGTCACAAAATTAATGCTTCCAAGTGTGTAGCTGTCAAGAAACGCAATCTTCCTCTAATTATGAGATGTATTAGTCGTGAAAGGTTCGCCTGAATGCTACATCTTAAGTATCTATAGGTTACCCTTGACACACGTTTGTCGTTTAGGCAGCACTTCTCCGCCGTTGCGTGTTAGGCCGGCTCTGGTTTCACTCCTCGAATGATAAAGCTATTTGAGCTTAAGTACACCTCATCTACTTCAGCTTATTCGTACCGAAGCTTATTTATAGTTCACCTACCTGGTGCAATGCTTCCAAAGTCCAACTCAAGAGTTAAATTGTTTTGCAGAATCAAATAGATAGATTCATATTCCAGAGGCATCTTAGAAAGAGCATCGCGGTCCATTCGTTCTTGGTATTTGGAAAGATTTTCAGTTCATGCGATCACTCGGCGCATCTTGATAGAAAACTAATAACGCCTGACAAGATCGTGTCACCTCTATTGCGCAGCCTTAGAGTAAACCGAGGACCTCAGATATTATTTTGTTTATATTGTTTGGCAAAATCGCAGTCATACTAGACTCCTTTACATACATATAAGTTATGAAACTGTTGTTTACGTTCTATGTATTGTTTGTGTAAGGTCCTAAAATGCTAAATTGTGTTTTAGAAATTAATTTCTAATTTCATACTACTTTGGAAAGTTAATGAAAAGAAGAAACGCTTTCTGTAAAATACATATTCACGTCCGTTGTTGCAAGTTTAGAAATAATAGTAATCCTAATCGAAGTTACATTCAAATAACATGGTTAGGACAGAAGAGTAAAGCAAACAAAACTTCAATTTCCCTGCAGTTATGCGGTTCCTTTCATATGTTGTTCTAACAAGTTTAAGTTTTCGTTGCAGAATTATCCTGGATAATACCTATAATGGTCATCCATGATTATAATCTCCTATTTGCATTATATATCTGTAGGGATGTGTTCTACTTACATTAGTATGGTTTTGTTGCAACGTTTCTAGCTGCAATGTTAACCACAAAACCAGGAGCGCACAGTTCCAAGAAATATCGGAATTTCGCTCCAGGCTCTAAATATAAATGCAAATTCTCTCAAATGCGGCGTAGTTTTGTAAAAATTCTTACAATTCTGACATGTATTATCGTCCTTTGTTTTTTTTTTGAAACTGCAGTAACTGATTGGATATACATATTATACATAGGTATAATAAATTCTGACAAAAAATGTACACAATAGAGTAGTTTTAAAATATACTCATACAATTCGGTAAAATAATAGTACAGTAGAACCCCTCTAATCTACTAAAATAAATATTTTGCTTTCCGAGATATATCAGGATTACATAGCGTTTTTTTTTAATTACTTGTGCACTTTATAAAAGAGAGCATACTATTTCCCCCCTAATTTCGAGGATAGTAGATTCAATTTTGCTCCTTCTCAAAACACATTACCCGATTAATTTCTTTTTTGCTTGATAAAATAAGGTTCTTTACGAAATGGTTAGTCATGACCACCTGACTTGACGAGAGCTCCTCTTCAACCTTGCTTTTAGCCCATCTGAGAATAACAAGCAGGTTTTCATCATATTTTTCAATTTAATAACGTAATATAAAAAAGTTACGATGCGCGTATTTCAATTCATAATAAGCACGTTAAAATATGCATATTAAAATTTATTTCGGAGGCAGATACCATAAACCAAATTTTGACCAAATAAAATCGGGATTACATATGGCGGTTAATGAATTTTGAGCAAAACAAGGTACTGTTAAAGGAGACATTAAATTACACGGATTTTCACTCGAACACAAGCATGAGTGAAAATCTGTGTAATTTAATGTCTCCTTTTAATAACACGCAAGTATTATTCTGCTTCGACGACCATAGTCTCTCTTAATTAGATGTCTCGCGGGAAACTGTCGGGGAAATGAACTTCCTATTATGGGAGTCAGTGACATTATGCATCAAAAATATATTTATATTCCTGATGCTTTGCTTAATGTTGTCATTGTTTATCTGACACACAATTGTTGTAATAACATATTTTTCTAGTACAATTTAACAATTTTTAATTGTTTGAATTCACTCTAAAACATTGGAATGTATAAATGAGGCATACAATAACTTTTACAAAATAATACATTTTTATACCAATCTACAGCTTTCTTGTGAGCTTTGAGAAATACTGAATTTCCATTCACTCCAAGTAGAAAGCTATAGCTCATTGCGGACATAATTCTAGAATACTTAGTTGCTAAAAAGTTTTTGAGTTTGTTTAATCGCTAGTCTTGTACTAGTCTACTATACATTTTATATAATGTCTTTCAGAACATCTAAAAGCTGATATTGCAACTTTGAATCCAAATCACATTCATCAATACCTAAATCTCCTCCTAAACTGACTACAGCCTTTCATTTGGCTTTGTGTACTTGTATTTAATTCGAAATTTATATGGGCTAGTTTTGATAGAAACTGTACAACAGGCGATGTGCCTTTGATCGTTTAAACAACCTTTCTTGTGAGCATTTTCCTGCAGCATGAACGACTATTCATGCTATGATTGCAGGAATCACTCTACTAGCAAAAGTAATAAGAGAAGTTAGATTAGATTAGATTAGATCTGAGGACTGTTGCATTTAGCCACCGCGACGTGCATGGGTCTATTGTAATATTTCCCTTCTGGTTGTTAAACTAGTTGAAGGCTTTTAATGAACCTTAGAATTAGTCTGGGATTTTCATCCTGGATGTCAGTAGGCGTTAGAAACGGCCTACTGAAGTGTTGATGTAGAGTATGACTGGCAGCAACACATTTACACAAAATGTGTTCTGCTCTAGATCTTCTTGGCATAGACGGCCGATTTGATCTTCAGCTTTTCCGAGTTCATGTAGGTGGTACTTTAGAGCCACATGACTTGCCAAAAACTCTGCCAGCAGTCCAAGATCCCCTTTGCTGAAAGATAGCTTGCTATCTTAGGTGATCCTGATAACAGTGCCTTCGCCTGCTTTTCTCCTGGCGTATTCTGCCAGTGAGAGGTCTTTCTGTAGTCCTTCCAAAGAAAATAGATCAAGTATTAGAAATACTTTATGATTGATCTTAACCTCTTTTATTGTTTTTATTGGTAAAGTGATTTCTGCGTGAGGACCTATTACAGGAATTTTTCTTGTCTTGTTACATTGGTCTTAGCTATTGTATATCTGTGTCATTGTTACATTTTTGCGTTTAAAAGCCAAAATAGTGAAATTCCTGTCAGTTACTCTCATTAATTTTTAAATTTGCTTTGTGATTCATATTTGGGGAAGTGTGTTTTGTTTGCCTACATTTTACGCTATTAGGAAATTATGTATATTGGTAGGACTTTAGGAACCAGACCAGTCTCTTCGGCCCGGTTACCAGATATTCCGCAGTGGATAGGACATACATAAACATAGTACTGTACAGGATTAGCATGAAGGGAGAGGGAGGTGGAGGAGAAATTGTGGTTTCCTTGTATTATGCACCTGATGACGAGAGGAATAGGGTGGGAAGAAATTGAGATTTCCTGTACTCGAGGACGTAAAACAGATCATCCTTCTTTTAGTAGAAATATAGTAGCATCTTTGGTGGAACTAAATGTTGGCGACAGAAAAAGTATGTTGAACAAGATCGATAGACCAGGTGCACATTAAGCCACAAGAAGTGCAATAAGTGCGAAACAGCTCTTCAGGTGCGATGTTTTGTTGATTAAGAGTAAATTGGGTTCAGGAAAGTTTTAAATAGAATATAATTCAGATTAGTGCAACACTTGCTAATTGTCCTCTTAACATGACACCATGTCCTGAAAAAATTGATATTTTTCTGGTGTCTTTTTAGTCAGAATGAAGCTAGATATAACATTAAAATAAAGGTTTTGGGCATATTCAGGTTTACATTTGCTCACTTTCTAAACATACTAAGCACAATAGTTGTTGATCACAATGCTAATATCACTAAAGTAATCCATATTCTGTTGTCGTAGACTTTAGGGCAACATTTCTATTTGCTTTTTTAAAGGGTGTCATCAAATCTGATACCAATTTCTCTGTAGCTGATATATAAGATACATATGTACAATATCATGTAGCACAATAGTAGATGATATAGACTGCACAGAGCAGGCAATAGCTTTGGTTTTTTATAGATTATCGTGTCAACCTACTTTCGTTTTCTACATCTCAGGAATACAGTTTTGCAGAATTGACAGAATATGTTCGATCAATAAATTTAATTATTTTATTAGAGATTATTTTATTAACAATAAAAAAATTATTTATAACATTTCGTTTGTTTATAAATCCTAATAAAATATTTCTTGAATCCTTATTTGCTAGATATATTTTTATTTCATTTAATTTTACTTTATAAAAAAACTTCCAAGCAATAGCAATAATACTGAACAAATAATTGCAATTAAGTGACATTTTAGTCAACGCTGCCAATTCATTCATTATGTCAGAGCTGGAAATTTGTGGAATCTTCACAAATTAAATTTTAAACGTTTACGATGGCGGATAAAGGTTCCAGCTTCAATCACAGTAAACGAGTGATGAATTTTAAACTGCGAATCGTGAGAGATCGCAATGCGCGAGGAGATATTCGCGCTAATTTCAGGTAGTGGATTTCAAACGTTGAAAAATTTTAAAAATTCAATTACCTACTTTCAACTTGGTGGAATACATGAAGTGTAATAAAAGTTACACTGACATGGTGATTTCACGGTTAGAAAAGAGTAATTTTAAGTTTTATGTCGTTCCTATATTGAATACGTTTTCTTTAATTAAATTAGTTGGTTAAACTTTCTTTTATATTAAGACATGAATAACTCGGATATATTTTGTTAGGCTGGATATAAGTATGCTTCATTACACTGCAAGTAAGAGTTGTTTTAGTCAGTGAGTAAATTTCTCCCATGGCGTTATTATAGATATAATACTACTGTCGTACTACTGACACCAAGCCCGACGTCTCCGACCGGTATATAATTTGCAAGAAAAAAATAGGGAAACTTACTTTCTGGATGCACCTTCATGGACTTTGTGAAATTCCGAAAATCCTAACCCAATCTTCCATTGCTGATAAGTTTCTACTACAGGAAAACGTGATGCATCCTTATCTCTGATTGAATTGACCACTCGAAAGTTTTTGATATATTGTTGAAAATTGTGAATCATCAGATGTCTGGTGTTGCTAGATCCATATTCTAAACTACCGCTTTCGCAGCAGCACCATGAAACAATAAAATCAAATTTATTCACCGTTTTGTTTAAAATTTTCCCTATATATGTAACTAGACTACATTTTCATACTGTCATATTAAGATACTAAATTCATTTCTGCTATAAAAAATAACAGGTTAGCATTAACACATAACGGAAACTATACTTAATTGAAAAAGAAGCTAACGCAAGTTAATCTTGTACCCTTTGTGAACTGTACATTTTAAATTTTACCGCACAATTTAGCGTTGGCATTGAACCATTCTAGATTACTTCGTTTGCTGGCTGCTTTGAACATTACCTAAATTGCTTAATATTATTACGCTATCTCTGTGAAATTAACTTATTTTGCAGGTAATCACGCATGTTATGGTCCATGTATGTACGTAAAACAGGAATTTCGTCGTATAAAGCTAAATGTAAAACGAAACTTCCAAACAACTAATCCCGGAAAACTCTTAGGGGCATCACGAGGAATACAGCTTTTAATCTAGTTGTAAAGATCTATGTTTAAGGAAGGTAAAGTTTGTTACTGATAATCAAGACAACCTTAAATTGGGATTATCTACACATATGTAGGTATATGACTTTCGTTTTTGTTTTGATTCCATGTTCTACTTAATAAACAAGATGTTTTAATTAAAATTCAAATTAATTTGAATACATACATAATGTGTGAGCTATTTTGTTATTTCCATAGATTAATATAATATGACGAGAACCCGTAAAAGAGAAACTAATTGTGGAGATATATACTGACTTCCAGAAAAATTGCAACACCTAGAAGCTGTTTAACGATTTTATTGAAATTTTCAGAAAACGTCTATTTCTATGAAACAAAGTTATGATTAAGTTTTAAAAACAAAAGAATAAAAGCTTTAAAAGTTTTTTCAATAATGAATTGCTCCGCCACGATTTGTAATGCACTCATCTAGATGCCTTGGCATGCTATTAATCAAGTGATCTATAGCTGCTTGTGGTATATCGTCCCAAGCTTCTTGAATCCGTTGTTGAAGATCGTGTAAATTATCTGGAGGGTGCGGTAAATTATCTATTCGCCTACCAATCATATCCCATACATGTTCAATGGGCGACAAATCAGGCGACCGAGCAGGCCATGGGAGGACGACAATGTTAGATTCCTCCAAAAACCGTGTTGTAGCCCTTGCCGTATGAGGGCGCGCATTATCCTGCTGGAAAATGGGATTTTGCAGCCCCTGAAGATATGGAAGGCCGACTGGTTGTAGCACATTAGCAATGTAACCAGGTGCGTTAAGGTTGCCGTCAATAAAGACCAAGGGTGATCTGCTACCATAACATATTGCACCCAATATCATAACTCCTTGAGTGAGGGCTGTGTTGCGTTCCACAAAAAATGTTGGATTTTTACGTTCTCCACGCATCCGTCTGATTCTCCTACGACCATCGTGGGCCCACAAGCAAAATCGGGACTCGTCACTAAACACAATTTGATGCCATTCCTGCGCCCAATTAACCCTTAAGTTGCTCCACTCTAGTCTGCGTAGACGGTGAAGGAGGAGGAGGTAAGAGGAAGACATAAAAATGGACGATATGAACGCAATCCATAAGATCTTATCCGGCGATAAACAGTTGACATTGACATTCTGAGTCCTGTACCTCTCATCCAATCATTTGCAATTGATCGAGTTGTTGAAAATCTATCTCTTGTGGCCAAAAGTCTTAAGCGACGTTCTTCGCGATCTGTAGTACTTCGAGGACGTCCATATCCACGGCGACGATGTTGAACCCCTTCCTCGGACCATTTGGACCAACACCTCAATACATGTTGAAATATTTCGGTTTACACGACGAGCAATTTCTCTTAGCGAGAGTCCGGCCTCTCTCATACCAATAATACGGCCACGTTCAAAATCACTTAATTGGACAAAATGTTGATGTTGACGTACTCTCGGCATTGTTATCAAGTGCAGAATGAAATTGTGACGTAACAACAACAATTTGCAAACTTGACAGTTACTAAATGGTCTAATACTTCAAATTTATAGTTACTATGTGCTATGGAAACAACATGCAAAAAAAAAATTACTGGCTAGATTTTATTCAAATTTTAATCATCAATTTGTTTAATGAAAATAAACGTTTCCTGAAAATTTCAATAAAATCATTCGACAACTTCTAGGTGTTGCAATTTTTCTGGAAGTCAGTATATATTAACTGGTGCTTTTGTGCCTAAAAAGACTCATGAAACAAGCATATTTGTTTCCAGTCATTATAACGCAAGTAGAACAAGACATCGTCGTACGATTCAAATTGAAGAAGAAATTTTGGATACTGCTTAGCAGGATCCTACTTACAGGATTAGGTAAAATAGCTCAGGAGGAACAATTCGAGAAAATCCACAACAACATTTTATCAATTATCAAATGCGTGTTCACAATAGATATAATTTAGAGAAAATAGACACCAAAGAAAATTTTGTGTGAATGTTTGGCTAGGCTTCAGATTGTGGAACTACTACACGTTGCGAATAGGCTAAATGCAAATGAATCGGTAGATGAGGGTGGTGGAAATATTGGATAATATTCCATTAAAAGTTAGATTCAGCACTGTAACGTTGAGAAAACGATTTCCATTTAGGTTTATTGGAAAATATCACCAGATATGAATCACATTAAATTGTTTGGGATTTTTGGAAAAACAGTTTATACGGCACCCCTGGCCAATGAACAGGAAGTAATAAATCGAATTAACACCACAGTACAATTAATTTTACCAGATATGCTCTAATGTGTCCTAAATTCGATTTCAGAAATGCTACACTTTGGTCTTCAAACCAAAGGCTACCTGCTCCAGCATTTACGTTAGTTATCATTGTTATTGTCATTATAGAATAGCGACTGCAGGTTCTGCGGGGCGGAAGATGAAAGTCCGGAACACCTGATATCCAACTGCACAGAAATTGCAGAAATTCGCGCCAACTATCTTGGCAAAGGCGTTATAGACGAGGAAGAAATACCCTCTTTGAAACCATCACATCTGTTACAGTTTATTAAAGCCCTCAGGCTGGATGGGGAGCTGTGACTAGCTTACACCTCATGTAAGGGGGCACAATAGACCCACGGTCGCGGTGCAACATCACCCTTATATCTAAATCTAAATCTATTGTCATTATATTTAAATAAAACTGAAAGTGATTTATTGATGGTTTTCTACCACTTTGCCAAACACACACTTCTTATTTATGAGTTTCCAAACATCCTGTATTTTGTATTATATTAGTTTGCATTGCTTATGTATAACGATATGTTATCGGCAAATTTTCTCTGTTCTGTTGTCAATATTTTGTCAGGTAAATCCTGTATGATAATTAATTACTTCCTAATCATTGTACGCAATTCTGCTAATCGATTATCTGTATTTTCTTGTTCAATATCAGCTAAACCTGAATAATAGTGATATTATCATATAACAACGATAAATTATTATTTCGAATATGTTCTCAAGTCCTCTGGATCAAGTTTTGGGGAGCACATACACCTGCCGTGTTCGTTTATGTACTGGAGCTAATAAGTAAGACAGTTTTCAACCCACTGCCTCATCAGTAGCTAACCATCAAACAGAGGAATAAACGTGGATTTGGATATCATTGCATTACCGCATTTGCGTATGACAATGTTGATTTTTTTTGGATAATTTTGCTATAATGTAGGACACTTAAATATACGGACGTATATAATATGGATCAGACTAGGCTCGTCATGTTTCAAAAGTTGTCGAAATTTGCTTCTAAAAGAGAGGCAATGTAAATCAAATCAAATCAATGGTAATGAAGATAGGATATGCTAGAGGAGGCATAGACAGTGATATTGCTCGTAGTATAAACGCTTATTTAAACGCATCAATTTATGACTGAAAACGTAATTACTGGTTAGCAGTTTATTCTTCGGGATGGAAAACTCCCTATAATTTTTTAAATATAGACACATCGAAAAAGATCATAATTAGAGTAGGCTTTGTGAATGGATTGTTACTTTAGACACTTTCACATAATGACATTTATTCCTTGACATTTAATTTGAGGTTATAAACTTTGGTTACAATAAAATATAAAATGCCAAATAATAAATGCCATTATGTGGTAGTGGCTAAAGCAACGATCAAAAACATTTACATAGCCTACTCCAATTATGTTTTTTTTCGATGGCACGTTATTATACTAAATCAAAATCATGTCAATCCTAGACAACTATGTGTCACACTTGACGTGTTAAACTGTTGTGAGAAAAATGATATTGTGTTATTGACCTGTTCTTGCCATACTCTTGTCGAAGATTACAACTTCTAGACAGTGCTAGTGTAATGCATTTGTTTTGGTTTAGGGGGTATTAACAAAATAATTTTGTGAATAATTCTTTTTAGGGAGTCCTTATGCCTAGTATTACAATTTCCAGATTGCGCTGGACTTCATACATCTGCTATGGCAATGGGAATGATATAAATTAAAATGAAATTACAAGAAAAAATTAATCTCAAGTAAACAGTAATCATTATATCAACAGGTATCAATTTATAACATTGAAACTTAATAATTGTGAACACATATGTATGTGGTTACGAATAGATCAGAAATGTCGGCTCTGAAGATAGATACAAACTAAACCAGATAGGTGCTGCTGCTTTTGGAACGAAATGCAGATGGGGTCACCACACAGTTATTTCGACAAAATCCGTATTGGTCTCGTATAAAGCTAAATGGACGACATATTGTAGACTTGATTTTGTAGAATTCTTACCACATTTACATTGGTATATTAAAGGTTTAATAATTGTTTCTTTTTCTAGGCCAGGATTTTCTCGTAAGAGTTACTGACTGGGTACTAGTTGCAGCAGCTTTTCAAGCTGCAATTCTTGCTGTTGCTGTATAGTTTGTGTGTGTTTAGTGGTCTTGTTATAGCACTGTTTCACCATTATTATTATTATTATTATTATGCGAAAAAACTGTCACCATTCCCTTGGAGAAAACTTCTGACCTCAGCGATCTCTCACATCATTGGATAACCGCCTAACAACTGCGTAGAGACATAAATAGCCAATTAAGCATATTTTTTCAATTACTCGGTGTTAATAATAAAAAACAATAAGATAATTCACCTTATAATTTGACGCATTTCGTCTTACTGTATTAGAGTGCATATATGTATTTCTTAAAAACAAATACGAAAACCTGAAAGAACGCAAAAAATGCAGATTTACATAAAAATCGAAAAGCCAGATATAAAGCGCGAGTGGAAAGAAAACAAAATTTTAATCAAAAGTTCAAAAGCTTTTTTATCAAGCTGCCTTTACGAAGAAAGACGCTTGAAACTGTAAAATCGGTGTACCCTTTGTCTTAAGGAATAGAAATTATACTTGCTTTAATCTTTAATTAACTACAACGTTCCACTAAAAACCTCAGAAGGTATAGCCTTCCGTTTATAGAGGAATTTAACAATTCATTCTAGACAAGTGAATAGCTCTATTAGCGGTCTAAAAGGTCTAATTCAGAAAGCTCCAGAATTAATTTAAATAATCAGAAAAGCGGTCCATCGTTTTTTGCGACATAATTGCTATCATTTACGAAATTAATATATTATTAATGGCGTACTTCTGTTCATCCCTTTTTTTAAGAATATTAGTGTTAACGTTACACCTTTACGGCTCATTTCACCGAACGAGAGAGTTTGCAAGGTCCGTCATTAATCTCTCGGTTTTCTCCACAACCGTAATCTCGAAATGCCGGGAGAAGATAGCGGTATTTCTCTGGACAGCGAATGTGTTAAATTCTTCTTAAACCGCATTGCAATATGTATGTAATGATGAGAAATGAAGACGGATGTTTCACTGAGATAATTAACACTTATATAAGGATAGGCAATAATGACGGATCAAATTTTAATTACAATCGTTACCGTTTTTAGCTCTATGGTTAATATTATTTGTAGTGCTGTGTTTTCATGGTTTCTTTATAATATAGTCGTCTCACTGAAAACCCTGATGGAATTTTAAAATTGTATTTGGAAAGGTTGTAGGTGAGAAAGCCAAGGACAAGTCATATTTAGTTAGTTACTTTTGCGATTGAGTGTATATTTACATCCCTACATGGAAATTAGCCTATTCTAACGTAATGTTACTCTCACATAGAACTAAGACATATAATGGCCGAGCATTTACAACCCTCATTAAACCGATCTGGAGTGGTTACATAACAAGTGACCAGAGCTACTAACCATTTATTTCAGCTGTTTATTCTACTGTACCACAATAAAGATTAACTACTGTATTTGCGATGGCAATGCGATATATTCGGTGAATTCATTAAGAGCCGTCGCCTTTGTTAAGCAACGGAAGTAAATTCCAACGATATAAGATGAATTATTTGCAGTCTGAATGGCTGAAGTTTGTTCAGAACCTCTACTAAAAAAATGGAAAGGCAACCTATCAAACAATTAAAGTTAATTTATTTACTTATTGATTTTTCTTCCCTGCAAAAAACGATAACGACTCCCATCGCTTGAAAAGATGTCATATAAATTTCTATTTACGACCGTATTACTTTTCAACTTTCATATATGATCTACAATCCTTTCCCTTTTTATCAATTAAGTGTATACGTGTACCTAATCAATTTTAATGTAATAGATTTTGATAGCTGTTGAGGGTCGTGAGATCTACAACTTCAAACTGCCTGGTATTCAGAAACTTGACTTCGCGTACACTGAACTTGATTAAATGTAATGTACTCAGTTTGGGAGAGCTGCTTGTTGAAATTAACTTACCCGAGACGTCTGTCGTCTAAGGACACTGTATAATTCATTCCATAGAATTAATAGTGCCGTCATAGATATTCTAGTTTAATGGTTAGAGGCAAAGATGGTTATTGTAATAATTTATTCGTATTAATGTATATTTTAATGTAATAGTGGGCAATGTCTATTCCACTTATTGCTTGAATTATTGACATTAGGAAATTTAAATTACCGTTTTCAATTATAAATGGAGAGAAGATGTATATAATTCATCCCAAAGTACTCCACATAAGCTCTCAAAGTGTACTGAATTTACAATAAAAACGCTTTAGTAAAGAGATATTAATTGTAGTCACTGCAGGGTTGAATGTTTGTATGTGTTTATACAAAATATTTTCTTACATAAAATCTTGTCATATTGAACTAGCAAAAAAGGTTGCCGCCGATGATGGTAATACAATAGTTGACGAACATCGAGCAAAAAAATCTATTCATTAATGAAGCCCACAAAGGACTGCAATACAAAAGAAGACCTTGCTGCCTTGCCTTGTGTTTACATGCACACATTGCCACATAATCATCTTTAATGGGACCTATTTTATCTCACTCAATTGAGCGAATGTGCTTTTTACTTATATAACTTGAAGACCAACAGAGCATATTGCTATATTTATCCCTATAAAATTGCTGCAGAGGGCCCTAGTAAGGTATACTCACTTTTATTAACTTTATAGAAAAATTTTTACCACTAAACATCAGAGAATTTCACTCATTTTCTGTCATCTATCCTGATCAAAATAATGAACCATACCTTAAACCGTATGTGTATGGTGAAAACGACAGTTTTGTCAATTTTTCCTATACGTAGCCATTCTTTCTTGTCTTGTGTATCTAAATCAATGTCTCTAACGTTCGCAGACAGTCAGTTAGTATTAAAGGCTTTAGGGGTCTCAATGTTCTGGCCCAAAGAAAAGCAGTTGCACTGATGTGAGTACCATAACCATATAAGACCTCATCGTCAACAGTGAGATAATGAACAAACAATCTTACACTGGACCAACAGTTCAAAACTAAGACAATCAAAAGAGTTTATTACTGTTTCAGCCAACAAGGCTAAATTTCTGCTGATGTTCCACAGAAGAGATCTCTGCACCGTCATGGTTTTATTCACTACTCACGGCTTTCTGAGGTATCACCTGTAGAAGATGGGCAAGGTGAACTGTGATAAATGCCGATTCTGTTCGGAGCATAGTGAAACAACGCAGCACATTATGTGCAACTGCGAGATGGTGGCCCGGCAAAGGCACCACTACCTCGAACAGACGCATGCAGAACCGGCTGACATTAGAACTATAGACGCTACGACAATCCTAGACTTCTTCAGAAGTGTGGAGATCAATTGAGACTAAAAGATTAAGGATACTTACAATAGATCTTCAACATTGCCTACACAACCCACTAGTAATCTAATCTAATCTATAATATAATCAGAAAACATTTACCGATATTTTGCAAGGTTCGAATGTACTGGAAATGGATATGCTAACCAAACAACCTTAAACATGTCTAAATAAATATCATGTATTAAAGAAACATATAAAAAATCAGAAACTTGATTCGAACGCACTTAACATTAACTTAATCAAGGATTATAATTAACCTGCTTTTTCATTAAAACATAAGACTTGAAACGATGATGGTATTTTCCGACAAATAAACTGTCACGTTTAAAAATGAAACCGCATTCTTAGAATTCTCACTGAAAATGAAGTTCAGATGGGCATTTCCTTTTATTGCTTAACATTCTTAGTATGAGCTTGTGGTGCTTCCGAGAGTTATCGTTTTGTCGTAAAGTAAATCTCTACTGAGACAAATACAAATTGTTGAAAGCCTAAAGCTCACGTTATCTAAAGTAGAATGGATGTAATATAAGGAAAACAAAGAGAGCTGACGGATTCCTGGAAATTTGTTCTACAGAAATCCTTCTTCATATTAAGAAAGAGTTGTCCAATTATTTTTATCAGGAATTAAATTAATTTAGCTTTGTGTCATCACGTGTTATCTTAGTAGGATTAACGCAAAACGTTGGATCTACATTTCTGTAACGCATATAAATATAAATAATAATAATATAAATTTTCTAGATCAATTTTATTAAATTAGAGAAGTATTGCATTTATTAAACTGCAGTTTTCGACAGATCACATTCCTAGACACGTAATACGTTCCTAAAGTGTACATACATAAATATTTCCGAGAGATTTTCAAGACATCATGCAGATCATTATACTTGCAACAAATATTGCAGGCAAACGATCTCTTAAATACAACAAATTTAAATTTAGATGATATAAACAGCAACCATCTGTAACAATGGAATGCAATTTTGTAATGAAAGAGTGGCCTTATTCTGTAAATCATTATTTTATAATGTAAACAAGTAACTGCAATTCAACTTCTACATGTCTGAAGTTACAGCTTTATTGACATGACATCAAAAGTATCTTCTGTCGAGATCTATATATCAATTCTGGCTTCATTTATATGTTAATAAATAGCTAATCTATCAATTTTTGGAGCACATGTTTTTGCTCATATAGATTTGTTTAATTTCTCTTATTCGTAATTTTGTATTTAGTATTTCTACAAAAAAAAACGTTATTAAGGACGACTTGAATTGATTTTTACATAATAATTATATTCACCATTATCCACCTACACATGAAGATAAATTATTCAAACTACGATCCATAAGAAACTTTTAAAACATCTTAAAGTGGATTTTTTTGCTGGAGAACGAGCAAATTATATCAACAAGGGCAAGACCTAAGATGAAACAATACAATTCTAAGAAGCTTTATAAATTGGGCTACGACACTTTTAAATGATATTCATGATTGAGGTGTTAGTTCAAATGTTACAAAATGCTTTTGGTAACTGTTGTACTTGACTGCTTTTTACAGCATGTTTGGCAAAAGAAGGCTGTTTACTGTTAGAAATTTGTGTCAAGATTGACATACCATTTATCATTGCTCCCTTCTCAACCATAGAAACTAGTAGTAGTAAATGATATGCCAATTTCAATTGATCCATGAGACGGTAACAAACCAAGATGTAGACTTAGATTTATAATGTTTCGAATATTCAGGTAAAGTATTTTGTAAATAGACAACCAATATGTCCCTATATCATGTCCGAATACGATTACCACTTATAATAAATGTGTATTAAAAATTAAAGATGTGGACAAGAAAATGATGTGCAGACAAACAAATCTAAACTTTAGTTTTGCCTCAGTAAACTTTAGCTTAGCTATGTCAGTTAACAAACAAGCTTCAAAATTAAGAGGTTGCTCAAAATTATCAATAGAACCTGAGAAGTCAGAATCCATATAGTCTGCTGGCAGGACTAAAGACAGAGGTACAATTTTTTATTTAAGCAAGGACAGACATTATTTCATTATTTCTTTTATTTAGTAAATATTTTGATAATTTGTTCTGTTTTTTCTGGCCATTTAAACAATTTAGTTTGTCTATTATATTGTTTGTAACCAAAAGTAAAACTCTATGTAATATTTCGGATGTCATTTTACTGTTTTCGTGTGCGTCATCTTAGGCTTATAAGATAATTGTTGTAATCCAACCTGAAATATCATCGTGTCTCCTGTGGACGTTCTTGCACCAAGTAAGCAATCCTTTCAAACAACTACACGCACAAGTTTGAATAAATAACATTTACTTGATCATTTTATACCTAGCTTGCCCAAATTGTGGCATATTTCTTGACTGACCTTTATCTCAAGAACTAATGTAACAAATGTAAGTAGTTGGAAACGAACTTCGAGACTGCAGAATATTATAGTCGAGCCATGGCAGGTTATGAGCAACGTAATCCCTAAAGTTATCGAGCTTATTTTCGTTGGATGCAACTTAAAGATCCTGACTGATAACAAAGTCAATCAAATATTCCTCCATGTCTGTCAAGGTCGTATATTCTTTTATGGAAGATGTATTACGAATCCAAAATATATCTTTGTCAAGAAAATAAAATGTTCCTTTGGCTTTGCAAATAAAGCGGAAATCCAGATCTGTTCTAAAGCGATTGCAGTTTTCTTCCACAATTCAAATTTTCTTCAACTTCCAAGCGATTTATACTAGAGCGTTGTAATTTCGTTTTCAGATTACTGAGGTGGTTGAATGTTAATGTCCAGCCAGGTACGCTGATTTTGTGAAAAACCCAAAGCTTCTCAGATTTTCTAAGGAGAATTTTTTATAGAAGTAAAATCTCCTGTTGCATGGAATTGCATCTCCTATCAATATTGAAGTGTGAATTTCTTTATTTAAAATTACGCAATTGCACTTTCACTAAACTCATTTACTGGTTACCTATACACAGCGAAGACAAAATAAAGACTTACAAGTTACACTTGCCCTTAACTACGATGGTAATTTCGTCAAAACGTATGGAAATCTGCGGAGATGTACTAAATTTTTATGGTATATTAATTAGGAGATAATATTGCTATGTTTAATTATTTGTCATGCTTTTAGAGCTCCTTTGTTTATCTCTAGAAAATTTTGTAAAATTTATCAGCTTTTAGTTTTATCGATGCTGATAGAATGAGTACAAACAGAGTTTCTGAGTTTTTTAATGTACTTCCTCCTTTTTGAAAAAATTAATATTGCTTCGTTAAAGACTGGATGTAAGATTTTGTATCAAAACGTTTTTTTGTTATTGTTCATATAAACATTGTTTAATTTCTGATGTTGACTGTTGCTGCAGTAAACTGGTATCGAAATTTAACATAAGGAAGTCTTACCGCTCTTACCCATTTTCCATAACTTGGTACCTGATAACGTTTCATTGCTGTGCGGACAACAAATGTTCAGTTAAATAATTTAAATGTAAAAAATGCTACTAAATCGAAGGAGGAAGTAATGACTCATGGAAATACTTACCAAATATTAATCAGAAAAGTTCCACAGTAACTTTGCAAGAATTTAATATCACTCATAATTACTTTTGCTAAAAATAAGAATTTCAGAAATTTGGCATATGGCACTACTTTCAGTTGTTTTATTACAGAAAATTACTGAAATCTACCAGCGAGAATAGAATGTAAAAAAAGCATTGCAGAATGTAATAAATGCGATCAGTCTAGCTATCTACTGGACCGCAAACAAACGGAATATGTACAATCAAATCTTGTGTGGTTTTTATATTGGATTAATTCTCCTTATTTCGTTTTCTCTTGTCATAATTTTGAAATTGATTTGTGAATTTCCAATAACATGGCCATGGTATCCTCCTGAAATATCTTGGAATATTTTCACGACACTACAAACAATTGAAACCCAAATTATAGTAAACTTGCTACGCTGTCACTTATCCATGCAAATGTGCTTCCATCAGGACATTTTCTAGCTTGGTCGATAAAACTAGCATTAAAGTGCAGATTTAAAGTTATTGGAGACTAGTAATTCTAATGCTGGAATATTTTAGAGGTAATGTAGATAGCATATTCTTCCAAGTTTGGTTACCTACCTACCGATGAAAATAACTTTATAGAAAACTTTTCCTCGCCTCGATATAATAAAAGGTTGTGGCGTAACTGCATCTTATTCTGTGAATCATACAACTTTAACAAAAGTATTACGTTGTCGATAGTAAGTTATGAAACACCTCTCGAGGGCTGAAAATCGTGAGTTGCGTCGAGTTAATGCAGAGTTGTAAATCTAAAGATTCTGTTATAGAAACTATATTTCCATCTGCAGAAGTAAATATTCTTTAGTTCTTACGCTTTTATATGAGAATCCACTTATTCTATTATATCTCTTTCATACAAAAGACTAAACCAAAATATGAAAAGGTTTCTTTGATAGATTCGAAGGAGTTAAAAGAGGATTGGCATATTGAATGCAAAATGCGGTTTTGAAATATACAGCTCTACTTTAAACTAGGAAATATATTGCAAGCATAAAATGTACTGAAAGAACAGTAAGACCTCTTTTATAAAATTATGTATGGAAATAAGCTTCGATTAATTAACTACTGATTCCCACTTGTTCTCTTTTGTAGACCTGAGGAAGTTCATTATTTAGTAATAACTTTCACTGCTTCTATAAATATTTTTTTACGTCGACATTAAACAAAAGTGGATCCTTACATAACGTATTTATTTCTTAACCAACGAACACATTACATTATTTCAACAACTGTGTAATAAAAAACTCATTCGCATTTCTTTAATCATCTTTATTATGTGTATTTTATAACGTTATAAAAGATCACCTCACTGTATATAATAAATGTATATTCTACTCTGTCTGTGAGATCTATTTACAACTGATGAAATTTGATGGTGCAATTTATTGAATAAACGAAGAGTTTACTGAAATTCATCCACGGTTGCTTTTTGGCACACAAACATTGTGGAATATTAGAAATTCTATAACATATGCAACCGTGCAGTATGACAGAAAAAGTGTGACGGAGTTTATTGATATCTGTGTTTCTGCAAAAGATTTTGTTAATTTTACGCGACTCCTATATGGCGTTTCCTTTAAATTAATTCTAATAATGAAGAAACTCAACTTTTTGAAATATAATTTTATTCTATAATTGCTCAACAAGCACGTTTGCTTCTTTTTCCTTAACGACACTAAAGACGCCCAAAATTAGGAAACGGTTACGTTTTTTACAAAACACAATGGGTGGCCTTTTTTTACCACAACTCTGCCAACCAAAGGCAATAAAAGTGGTGGAATCAGCATGGTTGGTTAGCATTTTTAAATTGCTTTTTAGGAATAATATACCTAGAACATTTATATGATAATGTAAAGTGATAACTTATCTACACCACAACATTCAGACGACTCCTGTACAAAGATACATTCATATTAGCATCCTGCCACCGTGCGAAACAAGAAGACTTCTTACTCAAACCCTAGAGGAACTTTATTGTCCTAGTATGCATAAGAAGAATGTTTGTGCCACATACAGTCCATGTAGGTACACTAACACAAGAAGGTACTCGTGCATTTTGAGTAAAAGGCATCCTTCTTACATACTCTAACAGAAAACTTTTTCTCCTACCGTACCAATACCAATGGTATTCAAAAGTTGAGAGTGCTAGCTGCTAGAAAGAAAAATAAGCTTGAGGCATGAGGTGTTCACATTTGACTGTTGCGTTTGTGAATTAAAATAAGAAAACTCTTAGAATGGATGTTTTTCTTAAATAGATTCACAATATTTATACCTAAATCTAAGAATAAAATGTGGGATTTATATAAATCTACTACTTACTTCTATTACTAAAAACTTTCTAGTGAAGACAAAAGTATTCAATCAATGATTTTGTCAACCGATTATACGCTTTATTCAGTGAATGGAAAAACACGTGATTAAAAAGAATCTTTGGAGAACTGCTTAAAGAAAATGATTAACATGATGCTCAAAATACTGGATATCATCATGATGTCATGATGAAAAAAAAAAAATTGGATTCTCTCAATTAGTTAGTTAAAGTAAGGTTAACCTAATCTAAGGAAATTTACCGTTTTTAAGTTTTGGCAGCGGCACCAAAGGCGTAAGTTCTGACATTTTCGGATTTCTTTCTACCAATAGTTGCGAAAAAAGACATCATCTGCGCCATCTTAAAATTAGTTTATGAAGTTAATACTTAAAATGATAACTTCGGTAGAGATCTAACAATATAAAAATGCAACGCAGAGATATCACAAAAATAGCATTCTATGCAAGGATTTTGACGACACCTCGCGTTCAGATTCGAAACTACACAAGGGCGAAGAGAAAAATCAATATAGTACGAGATGGATGTAAACGTACACACATCTATCGGCGCCACCTGTGTTAGATTAAATAGGTTAAATTATCGATGCGGTATCAAGAATACTCACCAGCCAAAATTAGGCGTCTACGTGAATAATTCAAGGTATCTAATTTAGAACAGATTTTCAGTAGAATTCAGGAATAGTTTTCAGAACATTATCCGTAGGTGTCTACATATAAGTGTTAAAATATCTTTGGTTAACTTTTGAGTATTTTATTGTTATTTGAAAATATCTTTGTGATATAGATAAAGCTAATATCGTGCATTTCCTAGGTTTAAGTGAAAATGTCCATGCTTTTGCAAAATTACAAAAACTTTAAGTCTTTAATTAAGTTCCAACATTAAGTTTACCATCATAATTTCCATAGTAAAGTGCTAAAGTAATCTGCTTCTTATTTTCAGGTGGAAAACATGCGAAGAAATTAAAGCAAAACTGGTATAGAACTGCGCCAAATCGAGAACGGGTCGCCTCGACATTTTTACCACATCCCACTGTTCTCCTTTCCCTAAAACACTTATTCATTTTAAGGGAAGGGGAGAAGCGGAGTGTGGGGAAAGTATCGAGGCGGCTTGCTGTCGATTCGGCGCAGTTCTACCCCTGAATGGCCTGTATGGGGATCCTTCATCCTCTGTGACAACGTGTAACTGGCCTTCTTGATCTAAGGAAAAAGTTCTGGTCTACCAAGATAATGCATCAGCTGACTCATCTGGAATTGTGGCTACTCACTTACATAAATTCGTCTATGAATTACTGTTACTTTCGCATCAAACAAACAAAGAGGTCGTTGACTAAAAAGAACTTTGTTTTAGGTGGGGTTAAAGGAATGGTAATGTTGCTAAAAAAAGTGTATTGTTAAGTTCTTCTTATCCAAAGTTGTTTAGATAATTGATACAACTGAGTGTCGACTAGAAGTTTGCTAGAGTGATATTTAGCAAGTTTTAAAGCGATAAATTTATGTAAACTAATTTGTGTGTAAATTAGTAAGTCATGTTATAATATTCTCTTTCAAATGTTTGAAGTCAACATACTTTTCAGGTAGGTATACTTTTGTAGGCGTATGCCTAAAGGCGAACGGTATACGCTACAAGCAAGTCTACTTAAAAGAATGTGCATTTCATTAACTTCATAATTTTGCCACCAAACGAAAACACTTCATACCTTTTCATGTAGCACAACATTTGTTCACCTAATTAGCAGCTTCAGTAACAACGTAAATTACTCACACTCTAAACAGGATTTATTCAGGAGAGAACCTTTTTTTATCTTTTTTAATTAAAGTGTGAATAACGTATTATTTTTAATGGTGGCATGAAAGCGTCAGTTGAAAATTAGACTGTTCATTGTCTAAAATGAGAAGCTCATCGTTACGATGTTTTTCCCATCGTAAAGTAAAATATACCGTGGCTACAATTGAGATCTTTAACTTTAATTTCAACGTCTGATAGGCTAGAATTGTTGTCCTCTTTTTAAAATAATGTGGAATTTTATTCACTCATAATTACTGAAAAAGATCGGGGAAGGAAATGACAAACTGGCTTTAACCGTAAAACTAAATGAGTTTACATGGAATTAAGATAAATTACCAGGAGCAATAAAGAAAGATACTAGATAAGCATTCTTTAAGCATTATTTCCTTCAAACTTTAATTTTAGATTTCAGTATCAAGCTTAAAATTTTTGATGCGATGATTGCAGTAAAGTTTCTGGTCTTGAAATCCTACCAAGTTATTATTTTGGCGTTAGACCTGAACATTCCACAAATTTGCACTTGGATGGGACTGTTAGATATCGAGTGTGCTTTTAGTGCAGTTTGGCAGCTTATACAAGGCTAATTGCAGGGTAAGATGTCACTTTCCTGTTGAAACATTGCCACACTCAGAGATGACACTATATTATATGTTATTTGATAGACGATTGGTACGATTAGTATGTATTTAGGATATAATATTCAAATTTGATAGTGGTTGCTTCCTCTAAAAATTCCTTCCTTTAAAAATCCTCTTCAATATCCCATAACGAGAAAACGATGAAAGCTGGCAAGATTAGAAAATAATTTGAGTCAAAATCCTTGCGGAAACGATCAAAACAGTAACAGTCCTCCTTTAAAAGGAAAACTACATCAGAAATAGTTCTACATCAGTAAAAGAAAGCTGGGAAGATTTTTCTGCCAATGAGGTTTTTAAAAGTATTGTCACTGAACAGCAACAACATGGTAAAGACAGGTTAGATATTGGAAATGGTCTATCTACACAACGAGAGGATATATAAGCGTCATGTGTTTGAAATTATCCCCAAAAAAACCAAATTTATCGCTTCTTATATTTTTTGAATAAAGGCTTCTGTGTGCGATATTGGGAGAAATCTTTAGAGCTGGCTCCAGGGATCACTGTTGGGTCGAAGTATATTTTTCATCTTTATATATCACTTGCCCAAGAGCCAGAAGTCATACCTGTTAGACTTAGATTTAATTGAGGATGATATTGCACTGCAACCTATTTATCTATTGAGCTGCAAGTTGCTGCGGTTTCCCCGTTATCAGAGCTCCCCACAAAATAATATTTCTAACTTTCTAAATAAGAGATAAGTCCTGAAGAGTGAAAGAAGCAGACGCAACAACTGCTTTAATTATCCTCTATATTGTGTGAAAATTCAGATAGACAAACAACCCTTTGATGTGTCATGAAACGGAGATACTATCGTTAAGTTGCCAGAAGCTAGTACAGAATCTCGATTCCTGAGTAGCGTTACATTTCGATTAAGATTAGAATGGGTTAATGAAGGCGTTCAGCTATCGCCACTAAAACTGTAACATTATATTTACATCTGGCTCTAATTAAATTCAATTTCCTTATTGATTTACTCTTGGTTATTTGGTGCGATTTTTATCTAATTGATCATCGTGCAATGAGTGTAAATATGCAGGAGCTTAGTCATGTAATGTTATATTTTAGTGATGAAATGTAATCTAGTTCTACACCGTTTTCTTTTTTGTAATCCTTTCGAAGTCTTATTATATAAAGAGTTATTATTATAGAATGTAGATGTCCAGATCGTACATTGTACAAGAAAGAATAATTCATCGTCTGTCCCGACAAATTTGAAGCTGTCTAGTCGGATCGATAACTAGCATTAAACCGCTTGAGGTTATTACCGACATTCTTTACTTAAGATAAATGTCTGCTATGACGTGCAGTATGTCAAATCACGTTCCGTGTTTCCGGCAATTTCAGCGAGTAAAGAATGCGCAATAAACGTTAGATGGAGACAGGAGTAAATGTAACGGAAGCTACGGCTAACGCTTTTGGTTATTTGCGGTACTTAGTGAAGTAAATACCGCTGAAAAAATGCCAACCGCACGCAATGTGTTAAATGATCTCGTTGGTAATTTATTAACTGAAAATTCTACATGAAGGGACGATTCAAAAAAATGTATTCGAGCTGTTCTAGGGGTGTCTCGTAAACTTTGAGCTCATAATTAAAGTAGTCAACAGAGCTGACTTGGGAACAATTAATGTGTAAATCGTTACGTGCAAATTTGATGCTATTATAGCAAATTTGGAATTTCAAATAGTTTCGTTGGGGGATTGTTGTTGTTACTCCACTAAAATCGATAAGGATGTCATTAATTATTTTGCAGACAATTTAACTGCAACCTTTCAATTTAAAATGTATACATGTAACAGATTTAAATTAATGTTAGTTTAAGCGAGTTGACAATGCATTGTACGCAGTAAACATCAAATATGATTTGATGCGCTTAACAATTTATAATGATGACAGATATAAATCGAAGCAGTGCTTTGTCCGATATTTAGATCCAGCGTGAATCTCTAGACGTGTTACTCCGCTGGTAATGATTCGGTGAGTGGAATCGAGGCTGATTTTGAAATAAGATGCCCTGCATTGCATTACATTTTTAAAAGCTACACAAAGGATGAAATAATAGATGCATTTATTGTTATTTTCTAGATATTTTGCAGCGTTGTTCATGGCATCTGCAAGTTTGTAATATTGTCCATCAATTTGGTTGACTTCAATACTAAAATGAAATGCGAATACTAATTGTAATATTTTTCTGACATTTTCTTATCGATGGATTTTCCAATCGTTTACGCTACTAAAACTATTAAAACATCAGCTGTGGCATTGAAATAAAAAAAAAAGTTTTTTTTTCATCCTTACATGTTCATCTGTGGGAGTGTATGTTAGCCAGTTAAAATCATAGTACCAAGCACCGCAACACGTAGAATATACTCATATCTGTTATAAAATTTAGAAATTCATCGTCCAAATCCTGTCCAAATCACTGTTGCTTTTTTGTAATATTCAAAATAAATAGGATGCATTTTGTCAGATATGCCAACCTTATCAGTAGTTAAACTAATTCTGATTCAATTTACATGGCATATTAAATTAGAAGCCTCAAGCAGATCAAAAGCAGGTGGAGATCCTACTACTAGTCGCGAGATGATTCTGTAGCTCTTTGCCTTTCCAAAGAATGGCACGGTTACGAGTATTAACTATACTACCAATACGAATTTGAATCCTCTGCCAGAACATATTATCCATAATTTAAAAACATGCCAATGTGATAATGCTCTACATGCTATGAAAAGGGTCTTTGTTCTCGTAGAACTATTTTCCTTTTCATGTCGTTTCAAAACCCAAGGCAGGCTGTTTCGGATAATATACATATCTGGATAAAATATGCATCAATCTTAGCCAGAAAATCAATAACTTATGGAGGGAATTGTTACTGGTATTTGCTCTGGTTTGAGCAGACATGACCAACTGCTAACCCTGTCATAGTCTGCAGCAGTCCTTCTAATTTATCTCATACTCACTTTGATACTTTGATGATATTTGTGAATTACCTCTGCTCCCATGATCACCTTCATATGCTTCGTTTCTTGTTTTATACTTCACTCCCCTCGGTCTGATATATTTCCTTCAAGGAAATGATGTGGCAGTGAGACTTTCTTTTCGTCAAGAATAATCGTTGACTTCGTAACTAATTCTGGTTTATACACTTAATATTTTTTTTGACTAACAAAACAATCTAGGCAGGCGTGTCATATGGCTTATTGTTTATACCCGAATTTTTTATTGTTTTTGACAGCGACATTATCTCCATCAATATTAACCTGATAGTGTATGCAAATTACACGGCAATCTACATATGGTCTAGAAGTACCTTTTGTGTCAATAACTGCGACATTCAATGGATAAAATCTGTGAGTGAGCCTAGATGTGTGCGTTTTAAAATAAAATTATCCATTTAGTGACATTTTCCTGATTTATAGCAGCCTGATCTCCAAGTCAACAGATTCAACTTTCTAAGTAAGATACGGCATTGGTCCAATGTACCTTCGCAAGAGAACCTGTTGATTCAGTTTATTTAGAAGCTTGCTCAACGCCCCGTAGTAGATCCTACAGAAGAAGTCAAATGATTGGTACTCAAGTAAAGTTGATGCTCTCGTTTCAAATCTTTACATTAACACAAATCCCTCAATAGACGGGCTAACCTCATTAAGGATCGATTAGAAGGTTCAAGGACTTTTAAGTTAAGTTTTAGCGAAAAATATTACCAACAATTAATGTGAGCATGAAAGAAACTTAGGAAAATTATATATAAAATTGGTGAACTAGATGCTAATACATTAATCAATAATATGAATTAATATATCAATTAAAAATTTTATTCGAAGTAAAGATTTCACCGATCTATGAAATTAGGTTCTTGATCCTTCAGTAAAATACTATTGTAAAGGCGAAATTTAAATGACTGGTAATATAATTAGTATGTAATTTTTACCCAAAATATATTAGCAACCTTTAACACAGAAGCCGCTTTAATTATTACGGAAGAAACCGACGAATACGACTATACTTCCATATAACGCCTTTCGGGACTTAGAGCACATTAAAGGCATTTACCTTGACGGGTTTAATTTAGCAGAAAATTCGAATTAATTTCAGCTGCATTCCTTTTACGCGCGGGGACGGTAAAACACATCACTTTATATTCATATAGCGGTATGAAGATTAAACATGAACGCTATAAAATTCCGATGCGTAATTCTTTAATCCTTCTTAGACGGGAAATCTTCAAAGGCGAGAGTATAATACATTTTCTCGGTGCGCCTCGTTATTTATCTCTTTCAGAAAGTGGGAGTATAGATATAAGTGTGCTTTTTAGATATTTTTCCTTTTAAATCTTAAAAATGGGATGCAAAGATGAATACGAAACTCTAACCAGGGAATAAACTGTGGGTTTTTCTTTTATTGTCAAAAATTACAGATACATGTGAAGCTATAATTTATGGCTATAGACGGTCAAGGAAAAATGAAAAACAGAAGACAGATCGAATCAATCGAGCAAAAAGTTTGGAGGTTTTTTGGAGGAGAAAGTTTGTAAAACGGAAGCTTGGAGATAGTCCTGCGACACAATTGTGGAAAAAGTTCAGTTCTTTCGTCGATCCAAATTTGTACTGTTTGCTTCACATAATGGGATGTTGATCACATTTCTCCCAACAGTGAATGGTAGATGGATCAGGATACAATTCTCTGAGAAAAATGTGGTTGTACCGTTGGAGAATTGACACCCACACCCCAGCAGACTATTAGAGGCAGAGGGGAGAACTATTACTTGCACGAAAAATTGATTAAAATCCATCACGTATGAAAGAAGTGTTGATGAAGATTCTTTTTCTAAATCCTTCTAATCTCCCAAGCTACGAGGGAGCGTTTTTATATTCGCGGAATGAGCCGGTTGTAGGGGTTGATTAGGCGCATTGGGGACGTGGCCTGTGCAGCGACTAATAATTAGTATAAATACGAAGTTTCATTGTTATTAGACAGTTAGTCTTTGAGCTATCGTCAACCAAGTAACATAATCAGGAGTAAAAAGTGAAATATGGAAAAAATCGAATATCGTGCCGTTATAAAGTTCCTTACCAGGCAAGGAAAATCAGTCGCGACCATAATGAATGAGATGTCATTGGTTTACGGCGACTCTTGTCCAGGAAAAACCATGGTGTACAAGTGGCATAGTTTATTTAAACAAGGAAGGGAATCCCTTGAAGACGATCCGAGGCCGGGCAGGAGCATTGGGGTGACCACGCCAGCACTTATCCAAAAAGTTGAAAAAATTGTACTCGAAGATGCTCGACTAAAGAAGAAACAACTCGCAGAAATGGTTGGAGTATCCGATACAACAATTTTTAAAATCCTACACGATCATCTCGGCATGTTTAAGGTAAGCGCAAGATGGGTGCCGAGAATGCTCACGCCGCCGCAAAAACAACAGCGCGTAGAGTGTTCGCGTGCATTTTTGGACCTCGGTAATGAAGACAAGGATGGTGTATTGAGTCGAGTTGTTACTGGAGACAAAACTTGGGTTCATCATTATGAACCTGAGTCCAAACAAGACTCCATGCAGTGGCATAAAAAGGGCACAGCACCTCCCAAGAAATTTAAAGTGCCACAATCAGCTGGGAAACTCATGGCAACGGTATTTTGGTACACGGAAGGAATATTGTTGATTGATTATAAAGATAAAGGTGTTTCTATAACCGGAGAATATTACGCTTCAATATTAGAGCGACTAAAAGAAGCCATTAACACGTTAACTGCCACATGAAGCACGCGTGCTTCACAGAATGCTATTCTGCTAGAGCCGTGTGAAGCGCATTTGCGTCACATGCAGTTATGCTTTACAGTGAGTGTGTAGCAGGGACGCTTCACATAAATCACACAAATAAATGGGGACTTGTAAGTGATGGCCCAGTAGACAAGAATTTGGATTTAGCTGCAAAAATTTTGAAAAACTGTAACCGCAATCTGATCAATACAAACCATCTTTATGTAATTATGATTTTCATTTATTCTTAGCATTAAAATATCAGGTAAAAGTTAGAACTATAGAAATGCAAAATTATTACAGTGTACAAGCATGCGCATCGCAAAAGCAGGTGACGCAGTAGAATTTATTGCAAGACATGCACTTCCACCTCGAATGCGGTATTTTGTAGCACCTACATTTCGACCATTTTCTTATTCTTAGAATAACAATATACGCAACGTCGTCGATTTATAGTACCAACATCTACCAATTTGTGCTGTTCATTAGATTTGGGCAACACATAGATCTATGTGAAGCACGGTTGCGTCACGTGACCTACGTATTTTATTCCAGTAAGCCCCGTGAAGCATACTTGCATCACAGCAAAATAACTATATTTATAGCAAACACTGCTGGAACATTGTCATAGCTGTATAGAAACATCATTTAGGAATCCGGAAAAGTTAATTCATAGCAGTATTTTTTTTTGGATTGCATTGTGGCAGTTAACGTGTTAAAGAGAAAAGACGGGGAAATTGACGAAAGGTGTGCTGCTTTTGCACGACAACGCGCTCGTCCACAAGAGCCGCGTTGCGTTAGCTGCCCTGCATAAGGTGGGTTTCGAAATTGTGAATCACCCACCCTACAGCCCAGACCTGGCCCCGAGTGATTATTACCTGTTTCCGAAAATGAAAAAAGAGCTGCGGGGTAAAAAATTTACTGCCGATGATGAAGTCAAGGAGGCAGTTTCGGCGTATTTTGCAGATCAAGAGAAATCATCAAAGATGTGAAAAATGTATCCGTTTTGCAGGTGAATATATTGAAAAAGAAAAATAATTTGGTTTTTTTATTTCCACCCCTTATCCCCCATTCCGCGAATATAAAAACGCTCCCTCGTAAATTAAAATATCTTGATTGTAACTTGGATCTTTCTGAGAATAAATCAGAGCTCGTTGATTCTTATATCCTTCAATGAAACTTTTTTACAGATTGCGTATCCATATCTAGGAAAACACCAACCCACATTTAATATTTTTGCAATGGAAGGTGTATTGGAGTTTCGCCACAATATATCCAGTCTGATGATGAAACATAGCTTACCATACATTGCAGATCAGTGGTAGCTACTTATTGATTTCCTCCAACGTAAACTTGATTCTTGTTTTGCTAATTAATGGTAACACCCATCAATTTCCATAGGTTATTTATCAACTCTAGAAGAGACACTGCTTAGGTGTATAAAGTGCACCAGGTGTTGCTTAGTTTATACCCATCTTCTCGGTTAAAGTTACTTGAATTTTTTATAATTTCCAGTGATTCCCGTTTAAAACTCTGATATTACTCCAGAGTTGTGGCTAAGACTTTAACGTTGTTATCATTAATGCGATGGTTCCCGTCTTGAAATAGGTGTTCAGCTAATGCAAATCTTTCCGTATATCCACGTTGGGTATCTCGTCGGTGTTCCTTAACTCTGCACTGCACAGACAGGTAGGAGTATCCAGAAGCAACAAATATTTCTACCTTTACTTTACATTGAGCTAGATATCATCAACATTTTCGTCAAGTCACTATGTACAGAAAGGGATGGTTGCTTATGTTTAAAACAGAAATTTTCATGTATTAATGAAGGAAAGATAAAAAGACGGAGACGGAGAGCTTTTATTAGACAATTAATTAGATAATTATTTGGAGATGCCAACCGTGAGATGCATTCGACAAAATTTTGTAAGTATTTCTTTGCGAACTGTAAATCAGAGAATTACCAGAAGCACCACCAAGAACCCCACTATGAGATGCAACACTCCATATTTTTCATTCCCATTTAGATCTCTTTCCTGAGATTTTGGGAGCAGTGTCAGACAAGTATGGAAAAAGATTTCACCAAGATATAAGACTATTGTTGGAATTTAACACAAGAGACTCTCCGATGGATTTTATAAGATGAAGGTATTTCTATTGTTAATAGAAATTATGATATGTTTCCAATTGTTTAAGGCAAATAAATCGGCTAGAGAAGGCGTTTTTATAAATAAAATAATATTTCTCCCTTATCATTGGAGCCTGGTATCGAATTTCTTGAGTCAGAGTTGGATTTAGTATACTAAAATATATAAAAGACAGCCAGAAGTGTTCCAGGAAGGAAAAAAGCTTTTGATAGGTTCAACAGTGTTATTATTATTTATTATATTACAACATATCCGTTATCCCACCTATTGTGAAACTATAATAAATGTCTGGAAGATTGCTTTTCAAGTGTGTAATGTACCTATCTAAAATTTAATTCGCTATCTAGAAACTGTTTCCTATTTAAAATGTTGAACAAATATATTAAGTGTTTTAATAAAAAATGTGTCATGTTAGAAATACTGGCAAGTCCAAAGCAGTAGCATCAATATCAATTTGTCCATTATAACAACGTCTTTTATAAAACATAGAATATGTATGTTAATATGCTTACAAAATATTAGTTATTAGAATCATGACATGATGATAAATTTCACTTGTGGTTGTGTAATTTTAAAGGTGAGAAGCAATTATGACCAGCAGTGTATGTTTACCATAAAATTGTGATATTAAATTTTGATTTAAATTATTCTGTACCTGCTTGACTTTTCCTTAGGACCTTCCTAATACAAAATCACCGCGGTTATATTACATGCCGAACAAATTTTCCATTTCTAACCGAATGGAACCCGTCACTTACATTCGAAGCGAAAGAGAAATAACAACAGCAATAACAAGGCACTATAAATGTAAGTGGATTCAAAACAATTAGTCAATATTTACATTCCTATTAGAATAGTATATTTTAGGAAGGAGAAAACTGGGCCAAACTTCTACACATATCTCATAAATTAGGTTTCAAATTATGTATGTATGAGTTTGGAAAGTGTAAGTGATTTCGAAATATATGTATGTGGGTAAGAGAATGTTGTATTTTTCTATATGCATACAGCCTCATTAATCCATAATATATAAGTATTTTAGACATCGTAAGCGAGGTCGTTATAGACCGGAACCAAAGTAAGCTTTGATGCATAACAGTATCGTGTACTGTATAACAGTGCCGCTAGATATTTGCGAGGTTGGACTTGTCTCGAAAAGAAATGCAACAGTTAAGAGAAAGAACTGATAACGCAGTAATTTTCTGGAGTTTAGAAGTTTCTAATAACGAAATCTAGCTTTCTAAGGAGGTTTCGGAAACTATTGCATAGTTCAGGGCTATTAAAATACATAAAAATATAATTAAGGGATCAGAATAAGTATATTTTGATAATAAAAATAGTTGTTCAAACACTTAATACAATATACGATAAGGATGTATCGAACATTAATCAATATAATTCCGCGCGATTTAAGTTCAAGAACTGTCATTTGGGAACGAAACAATCTCATATATAAGCAAACTTTACACGTTAGCCCCCTTCATTAAACGACTACAATGATTTATGTTTGAACTTGACAAATCTTTCGGCAAGCAGTGGGAAGGACTATATATCTATTCTAGAGTTGCAACATATCATGAGTGGAATATACTTGCCACCCTACATCAACTTAGCTAACACATTAAGGAAGATATTTGTCTTCTTTAACTGTCATGGAAGTCATATATTTAAGATATAATTAAATGATATTTTTGACGCAATATTATAGATGAAATTATGTTTGTGAAACTTAAATATATCGGAAGTTCGTCTTTAAAGGAATTGCTTCCGACTTTCAGAGGAATGTATTGTACATCTGTGCTACGGAAAGCACCTACTCCATTTCACATGCAATAACTTATGGATGAAATGTGCTCTTGAAATAATAATTTAGTTTCCAGTTGCGAGACCTACCGAGTAGCAAGATACTTTCTATATTAGCATACCCGATTTCGAAGTCCCGCATCAGCTGATAAAGAATGAATGACATTAAGCGCAGTGTATAATATATTTTCTAAATATAACATACCCACATTATTTTATCAAACTCCTGCTGTGAAAGTGAAATCGTACGATAACTAATTTCACTAATTCTGGTGTATCCCTGACGTGATTTGTATAGAAACTCTTATTTAGGGTATTTAATGATATATTTTTCTTGTTATATCTTTTATTCTATGTACTAAACATGTGGTTATCTCTTCCAATCTTGATAAAATTAGACAACAGCAAGCGATGCCTTGTGTGTATACATACGTTAATTATATTAAACAAATACTATAAAAACCTTGACCTAACCTCAGCCTTCATTAAAGATTTTTCTAAAGGTTGCTTAAAGTGAAAACGAAGAATGAACATAAAGATGAAAAATAAAACAGAAACAGAGCAGCTACTACAAATATGAACAAAAAATGGAAAGAAGCTGCCAGAAAATCTGCCCCACAGCCATAAGTCCAAAGGCGTTAAATCGCAAAAACGTGGAGGCCAATTCTGGTCATCAAACCGGGAAATAACACGACCAGGAGCAGACTTGTGCAAGACAGGCAATGTTTCATGAACGGTATGACATGTGGCACCATCCTGCTTAAACCACATGTTGTCAAGTACGAAAACGTTCACCCAGACCACAAGGCACGTTAAATAGTGACACGTTTTGGATGCATTGCTTTCTGATGAATCATCCCTGGAGTTTTTGAGCCCCAAATGCGGCAGTTCGCCGATTAACGAAGCCATTGAGGTGAAAATGGGTCTGATTAGTATCCAATTCCTCTCTTCGCTCTACATGGTCTGTTGGCAGAATTTGTTGTATCAATTTGACTTTGTAGGCGTAGAGATGCAAGTCTTTAGTGAAACCACGCTAAAGGGTGGCTGTTGTAATATACAATTCTAATGTACGATGACGAATTGAGGTCTCTTTGTCACAACCCGAACCAATATTCCCGAATTTTTCGATTACTTTTTCCACAGTAAATGAATCAGATAAGAATGTTTAATAATCAAGATCCGTTGTTCCATTGTGTAATACTCCATGTTTGGTAACTCCCATCTGTCAACTTTCGATCTGTCACGTCATAATCACATGTCATTATGATTGGCAAACAAGGCGGGTAATTTTATTAAAACACCCTTTACACACCCTAATAGAAAAACAAAACTCAAATACTTAAATATGTAAATGAGAGAAAATGATTTCTAACAATAGCTGATTAATTAAATATAAGTTGAAGATTATTAAAAAAAATGCTTCTAAATCACTGAATGGTCGTGAGAAAGATGAAATATATTAAACCTTCCAGCGTTCAGTTATTGAAATAAGCTGCCCAGTTGTCAAGTTCACCGAATGGCCGGATATTCCTCCGTAGGCTGACTTGGTCGTATTGGCTGTCCGAAGAGGATTATATGGCTAATTTTCTAAAGGATTTATTTATCTTGGGATCCAATTTAACCGTAGGTACGACCCCAAGAAGTAGGTAATTGCCGAAAAAACGGGAGTTAATGAAAGTGAAGAGAAACAAAATGAGTTTTATATAAAGTAATAATAAAAGTAAAAAATTGTAATTAAATCACACAGAAGGTGTGAGTTGAGTTTTTTTGTCGTGTACTTAGTATCAGAAGAAAGTTTATTTTTAACATTATTAAACTCGAACAGATAATTTTGATGGTAATGAACATCACCTCACGTTCATTTTTAATTATTAACAATTATTGAACGCACATGAAAGCTGTACAAATTGCTTCATATTACAGGACAGTATTGTATTTGATAATGGCGAGGTTTTTATTGATTTTGCTACAACGATTGATTATCCTTTAGCTTTTCTCTTTCTGATATACCACCTTTTGATACCTCAAAATTACTGGAATTTGAGAAACTCTACCGTTACTTACCGTTGGCCTAACTCGAAATTTTGATGGATGCAAGCAAATTTTAAGAGCTTCTTCCTTTTTTTGTCTTAAAGCATTAGACTTTAGATAATTACTTCTCTATACTTCTGTATTCAATTGAATCTTTATTCACTATCGGATGGCTTTGTGAGTCGTTCAGATTTTTGATCGTGAGTAACTCTAAAGATGCGTTAAGAGAATTATTATCGTACTTGCAACAAAAAACAAAATATTGCCGTATTGCTACAATGCCCCATTAAAAATAACAACAAAATTTGGCTATTTCAAGACGATTCATCAATAAAAGAACGTCTAGGATTATAGCCCAGCCCATGGTATTTTTATTTTATTACAGTATTGACCCGTTAAGACGAAGTTACACAAAAATATGGGAAACACTGGCTTAAATATATTACATCCTTATTAAAGCCGTGATATAAATCCCGTGACGTTGTAGCCCTTCCATAAGGCAAAGATATGGAAATGGAACTGAGATGAAAATTTACGGGCTTGTATACTTAGAGAAAAAAAGTAGGTATGTAGTGTGAGTAAGAAGAAAGCCCATTACTCTAAACGAAAGTGTCGCTTTTTCTTCATAGTTATCTAGAAGAAACGTTTGCTTTCCAGATGTTCTATGTAGGTACATTTAGACAATCTGGTGATAGTAATGTTGAGCGCGAGGCTTTTGTCTTACTCGTACTGTACGGATTTCTAAACGTACAGTCAGGAACAGCCAAAATCATGAGTCCCAAGTTACAATCTATCGCTATGATAAGCAATCGTGTATACATAACACGGCAATATACTGTAATTTGGACCTCTCATTTTGGCTATCCTTTGAGTACTAATAGATCTCTATAAATTGTAGCTGCCGTGGTTCGACTATTTGTGAATAGATGATAAGTTAAAGATAAATGCCAATGTGGACAAATAAGTAATCTATCCAATGATGAGTTTAACAAACAATAACATCCTTCAAGGGATCACTTTTGGTTGGTCCAGTTTCATTCTGTCGCTACAAAGTTTTAATCTTGCCTCTGACATTAGGGCTATTGTTTCTTCTACGCATCAGTCAAAGCAATCTCCTCAAAAGAACTCTTTCATAATTTGTTTGCACAAAGTTCAGCAACACGAATATATCAAAAAATAAGCGTAAGACTATAGCAAAAGACAGATGTTCTCGTGATATAGTTCAAAGCTGCTGATTGTGAAAGCTCTGGAAGACTTATGTAAAGGAATGCTACCCATGCTCTTAAAGTTTGCCCGAATCCATCGAAATTGTGCTAAGTGCTAAGTACAGATAAGTTCAAACTACACTTACAATTAGCTAAATATATTAATATGCAAATCAGAAGGAAGGAAAGGTAAAACAGAATGAAACATCTTTTAAAAGTGTCACATTTTTGAATTTTCAAAATTTGAATATGCTTTTGCTTGATTCTGTTGTTTTCAAGAAGTAGCCGCACGTAAACTTAGCCGTTATCTTTTCATAAATTCGATTATGCAATTGCTTTATACTGATTTACACGGTAGCCGTCACACTTTCGAAGCCCATGACTTCTTAAATTAATGTTCTTTACCTTTTCATCTTACTTTATAAATCAGTACTCGTAGCACTACGCGTAGGTATAAGCAATTTGATTAAATAGACCAGTTTTAATCAAAGCTGGCTATTTAATGAAATTATGAAATGAAACTTTCATCTAACACGTTTAACTGTCATATTTTCCACTACGAAAACGTAATTACATCCGACCCTTCATTGTAGTCAAAGAGTTTTTATATCATTTTGAAAATTATCCCCTGCTTTTACGACGTCGACCTAGTCCCCGTGTATTATATTTCAAAGATGCGAAATTACGGAAACATTTAAGTATCATCGTTTCCGGAACAGTCTTTTCAAAAGAAGTTTTTTTAGTTCAAACTTTAATGAAGAAGAGCGATAAAAGCGATAGCTAATTATAAGTTTCTTCTTCTGTTGCTGATCTGACAAACTGAGCTTTTGATAACCTAGAAAGTTACCTTTGTAGAGCGCTGTATAATTGTGGGTGAAGATGAAGTTGTTGAAATTGTAATATAAAAAATCTAAAAAATTAGAAAGTGAAATATCCATTATAATTTTTAATTCATGTAGGGGAAACAGATAAATCGAACTTACCCCGATATGATTGTGCAACACTATCTTTGACGAACAACCGAGTCTTTTTGACGATTTTCCTCTTAAAAAAAGCCGGAAAAGAGTGACCAAAACATTTCGAACATGGTAGTGTGTACGGGTCACGATCCGGAATAAAAACATGGATAACAGTACAAGCACAGCATTTGACATTTTCCACTCAATGTCCATACTTCGATATGAGCAAAGATTTGAAACTGAAACAATACAGAATACAAAACGTGAAGTACAGTACAGGTACAGTACAGTAAAAAACAAAACAAAACAGTACACTACGAAGTTAAAGAATATTATACACTCTATACTTTGTCAGGGCTCTTAAAAAAATCTAATTGATATTTGTGCTGCAGTAGTTGTTCGCTTTTTTGCAGCCAAGTCCTTAATACGTTTTAATAGAATGAGATGGGAAGGTGTTCTCTCCTTCTGTTTCTCGAGCCAAGACATCAGAGTTTCTGCTGCCGTAAATGCCTGTGAATGTGTCGGCCTTGCCTCTTCAATTTCGGCTTCAATGTCATCATCTGATTCACCTGATTCTACGTCGTTTTCATACACCATAGCAGCAATTTCATCAGTCAACATCTGGTATCCAGGATCGTTATCAACAGCTAACCACTCACTGGCGTCAATCTCATCGCATTGTTCAAATCCTGGGATCTTACTGCATATTCCCGTCACTTTGTTAACACCACCGTCTTCATTATCATTTACATCTTCTTCTCAAGCACTTTGCTCTTCAGACCATAATTTATTCCATACTCTTTGCAAGGTAGTTTTGGTTAAGGTATCCCACGCATCAGAGACCATGTAAATGCTTTAATGTTCATTCTTTTATACACTGTACCACACTCTCTTCGTCATTTTCTGACAACAAAAGACAACGAAGTAGCTGCTTCCTGTAGAATTTTTTCATTTTTACAATCACTTCCTGGTCCATTGGCTGCAGAGTGGCTATAACATTGGCTGGGAGGAACTGAACTTCAAAATTATCATTGATTGCGTTCAATACTTCAAGAGGGGGTGGGTAGGTGCGTTATCAATGATAAGCAAAACCTTTCCATGTTTCTTGTTCTCCTCACGATACTTAGTTACACTAGATCCATCCATGCACTCTTCTGTGATGTGTAGGAAACTGGAAGAGTGTGCACATTTTTAAAACACCTTGGGTTTTTATTTTTGCCGATAACCAACAATTTTATTTATCCCTGCCCTCCCTTACACACTGCGTCCGCACACCTGCCTTGAGCCAACATTCACACACATAATAACTGTGTAACTGTTTCGAGTTAAAAAATTTGTTACAAAGGGTTGTATAAATTGATCGATTTTTACATTTTTTCCATAATTACTACTTTATCTATGGAGGTGTACGCATTCTGTTATAAACGTGAATAAAATTTCACTTTCCCTTCCATTCATAAAATCTGTTGAATCTTAAAATGTATCGTATAAAGCACCTGTTTAAATTCAAATGAGACATGGAAACCCTTTCAATTTCTTTACTACCTCAGAAAAATTTTTACGCTAACCTGTATACATATATTTACATCGAAATAGGATTTAGTGGAAGATCGCGTATTTTGTTGGCGTGATTTGCTCTTTTCAATTTCGTCAGTATATTTTTATTTCTGCACAATATATATTCCCAATAGTGTAAATTTCCACATTCGAACATTTTCACGTTCAGATACACAATAGATTATTAAATTTATGACTGGATTGTCAATGTAAATTTTCCATTTTTGTTCGGGATCCAAGCATCGGTTGACACAACGTAACATCATTTTACATATGCGTAAGAGTATGTGTCTATTTGAAGCCTCTACGTCTACGAAATCTGATATTTCGTTTCATAAATTGAATTCTGTAATATAGCCTGAAGAAAAAAAAGGAGAAGAACATGGAAATGGAAAAAGAAACCTAAAATAGTACCGACACAAAATTGAAAACCTAATACAATATATTTTTGGGTTTCTGAATATTACGTTTATTTCTCTCTCTTGTACAAAAAAAAAGAAGAAAGGGATACAAGCTAGACCTTAAAATATACTACAAGCAGCAATTTAGTTATCCAAAAATGATAGAAATAACCAGTGGACCTATCATCTACATCCAATCATTAAAAGTAGCAATTATTTTTATTCCATATGTCTATATTTCTCTGTTCAACATAAATTTAATGTTATTTAAGCACTTTGCCATTATAATGTAGTTTTGCATGTTTTGCACGTTTTTAAATTACACGCTCGACAACGTTTTTTCACGTCGTTCCATTCGGATTCCTGGGGAATTTATTGCAAAACCGCATGGATTTGCTGAATATATAGCCATATGTCGTAAATCAGAAAGTGGAAATGAATTCCCAATTTTATGCAGATACAATTTATAGCGAAAACTCTACAGAATGGTGTCATTATTAGTATCAGCATTTCTCGTCTTAAATCGAGTGCTTCACCTACGATTTTATATATGTACATAACTGAGTGTACGTTCTAAAAGGTAGAAGTGTGTACTTATCAGGCCTTTGAAAACAGTTTTTGTTTACTGATTTAACATTAGAATTCAAGTAAATATTGTTCATCCAGCTTGAAAAATATAAAATGTGGCACTACACAGCGCTTACCGGTTTCATTATCCATCTCTGTATCCTAGACGACATCCTTATTTGAAACGCAATATGTTAACGTTGTTATTTACGTCGTGCCTCGTTGTGATAAATTTAATTTTACAGCTTTGCTTTCCACCTCAGAACTAATTTAAATCGGAAATGAAATCTTCCCCGTGGAAGTTCTTTCTGTAAAATGTGTAAAAGTCGCACAAAAAAATAGAGATTCTGTCCTAAGGTCTTCAGCTTCTGAGAAGTACAGGAAATTGTATAAATGGACTATTAATATTTTCGTGTTAGTGTTAGTAGGGGAGAGGTTGGGACAATAGCTTTCTTTTCATGTAATGCTTCATAGCTTCTATTCAATCTGAAAAATTTTGATAATTGTTTTGACCTTTTCACAAGCTACACAAGTGCTTTATATTCAGTTAATTTTGTCATATCCATACCAATTTTGTAAAGTTTTACTACACTTCTCCCGACTCCTTAAAAAAAATGAGGAATATCCTACCTAAAATATATAAATATGTTGTGTGGAATTAGAGTATACTCGTCTGTCATATTATCTATAGAGACTTTAAAATTAACTTCCTTTTCAAATCGTGTATACCTTCAATGACTTCAATGGTTCTATAAGCAAATAAAGGAAACTATGGCAGTCTTCTCCCACCCATCTCAGCTTGCAAATGAAGATGTCAGCTTCATTATGGAATTCAACCAGAATAGAGCTCCTCCCTTTCTGAATATCCTTACTCAATTAAATTGGGGAGACTATCAACAATCAAGATCTTCTCAATATCTATGTAAGAGATTCACACATCAGTTAGCTTGAATAATGAACAAGCAACAACAAAGGCATGTTAGTTAGAAATTATCGCAACAGTAAACATAGCTTCATGCATTCATCAATAACTTTCACAAGCATTAAAAAAATAATAGGTTCACCAACAATAGGCTTTTTTTCTGGTGGTACTGATTTTGGAATTCAATTTTGTCCGCTAGTGTTCAGTTAGCAGATGGAAGCTTTCTGAGCAACTGGACTCACAGTATCTTCTGCAAAAGATAACAAAACTTCATTTTCTCTCAAAATAAATACTATGTTGGTCTACTCACATCTCGTCATATCTAGTGCTAGAAACTGAATACTTTGTGTGATCCATTGTTAATTTCATGCGTTCGTTCTGTTTGTTCCATCCATACCCTGTTTATCTCTTATACTACTACAAATTCTTATTTTTACTAATACTGTAATATAGTAAGTATATGTTAATATATTTTTAGATGCACAAGGATAATGCAATATTGTAACGTTTTTTTGATTGAGGAGACCTATATTCTATAAAAATAGGTGCAGATAATATTTCTTTATTTATTTCTACGTTGTATTTTTAATTTGTCGTTGCAAAGATAAAGTAAAATAATGTTTTAAGTTATTTTCTACATCTCATAATTATATTTCTTGCGTGCATTTTATTATTTCAACATACTATAATTATCCTCTTTATAAAGGAAAACGGAAATGGCACAAGCAACATTATTAAATAAGTGTTTTACGTAGTGGTTATACTTTTGCGCAGAAAGATTAAAGTACGGGAAACCGCTGACAAGTGAGTAAAGAATCCGTAGGAAATATTTGCCGCCTACGTTAGCGCTTTAGTGCCAGCAAACTCTGACCTACTTTTAAGCAGCGAGCTGTTCTTCATTGCATTGGACTACTATTCAGCAAAACGCATATGGTTTTGAAATAGGTTTCTGGCTGAAACATGTGAATGTCGAAATAGTTTAGGTCTGCGTTAGAAACAGGTATGGTTGCAGTTCAAAGTGGATATACATCAAAGTGGAAACTATCAAAGAAAGGTCAGCTGTCTTTCAAGAACCAATTTAATAGGTATAAATGTTGTCTAACGTCGTTTAGAAAAATGCACATTTATAAATTTAAATCGAATTTAATTAAAATGAAATAAATGAATTAAAATAGATAGCGAATATATCTCATTAAATTAAGATATTTTCAAATAATCGAGGAATTAATTCGGAGGGGAAAATGGATATTTTTTCCGAGAAGATAAAAACAAGCAGAATTAGAATTCGTTAAAATATTTTTTTCTTTTAAGATATATTTTACTACTCAAAGAAGGATATTTACACAACATCGGACTGGATAAACAAGTAGATAGGGGAAAAACACTAATATATGAGATTCGGGGAATATTATTTATACGAGACGAAATAATCGGAAGTATCAAAGAAACCACTGAAAGTATGTAGCTAAAAATAGAAATGCTTAATATTGGTGGAGGCGCTTGGGTAAATGTTCTTTTTTTATTTCATTATTCCTTTCAACTTTCTTTCTATAGGTATTCTTATTGTGGTTACTTCTATTCATCAAGTAGAAATATAGAAATTCGTTTGGAGATTAAATATTTTAGATAAGTTTAGGATTTCTTAGTAACAATTACGCTAGATAGAAAAAAAAAATGATTTAGGTTTATAACTCCATAATTCAAATAGATATAACATAGAAACAGTATTGTTAGTGTCAACCGTTATTACGATGTGGAATTTCAGTAATTGGCACCTGTGCAAGCTGAATTTGAAAATGTTCGAATTACTAAATAAGAGTAGTATTTATGAAATAAAATAGAAAGAAATAGAGCATAGATGAGAAAATTTTACAAAATAACAATTACCGTATGGGAAGGTTTGAATTATAAATAATTACTATGTTTCAGTACTGTTATTGTGACGTAATATTTTTCACAATTTTGGTAAAAATAACATGGCTACAATGCACGGTGTTCGATCTAGAGGAGCAGAAAATAAAACTCTTGGATACGTAAAAATTTCTAGGAAGTAATAACATCAATACAAGGTGCAAAGTTTAGAATTATAAATTACAGCCTAGAAAAAGTTCATGTGGAATAAATATTTAATGTTTGAACTAGAAATATAGTTGATCGTTTTGAGCGTGACGACCAAAAATGTTTACCAGAAAGTATGGACATGAAATATTTCCAAGATAAGGTAGGGAATCTCAATTTACCTTTGATAGCTTAGGTTAAATTAAAAAAAGTTGTATCGTTTATGAAGCTATTTACGATACTTTTTAGAAACTAATAAATTTTTCATTGAGATATTTGGGAGAAACGGAATTTGACAATATGGATTTTATTTAATTTTGACTTTATTTGAAGAGATAGCAAAAAACTAATAACACTTTCTCATTGGCACTTTTAAGATACTACATGACGGTATTTTTAGATTTTATATCCGACGTCAAGTTTTCGAGAAACCATCATCAACTTTATTTTTTATATGGCCCGAAAAAAAGTACACCCGGTATCTGATTCAATTTTTTAACGATGTATCACGTGCCATATTTTTTTTGGCTGTCCATTTGATGCATTGAAGTTATCTAATCCTAGATATTGTGCAGCTCTTGCTTGAATCATGGGCCCCAATATTGGTAAGTGCTTCTTTTATGCCTTACAAAATCAGTAAAAACAACTTTATATACTTTATATAAATGTCTAACTTCTGCTTTATTTTGAAGCAAGACCGTCACTTGGATCTTAGCCACTTTAAATTTTCTGATACTGAACCCAATTTTCGCGCTTTGTTATGAATTATCGGTTCAGGTTTTACAGTTCTTAATGCGAGGTATAATTAGCGTTAATGTGTATTAAAAATGCCAATTATGGGTTCCCGGTCATTCAAAAAATTAGTTGCTATAAAAGGCCATAAAATAATTTCCGTTTGTAAATCGAGATTTGCTAATTCAATGTGGACATTATTTTATTTAAATAATACGTATTTACGAAACTTAAAATGTAATTCCATTTTGTAGATTTTTAACGATATTTACTGCCCGTGCTCTTACTTTAGCAACATTATGATGAAAAATCCTACGTAACTCTAGGTATTCCACGGCTGTCAACGAAAGTTGATTTCATTTATCTCGAAGGGAACAATATATGACTGTTACAGAAAGCACCCGATGAAAATTATATTTGAAACTTCGCTCGAACTACATCTCGTTCTCCTAATATTAAATTCTGCAGCTAAATTCAAAGTTTAAGTAATATCGAACCGTCAACATTTCTCCAATTTAATTATGAACGTAGGAAATATAAAAAGATTTGTGGTGTTCGTCAGTTTTCTTAACTTGACGAGAGAAGAATTACAAAGTTTTTAGATCGGTCTCCGCTCATTGCTAATATAGACGGCTAACTGTAACTGACAGTGATTTGGAGCACACAACAAAACCAGAAATATTAAATTTAAATTTTTATTTGGAAAAGATATGTAAATTGAATTAGAATGAGAAGGAATTCTATTTTAGTCTGTAAAAAGTATCGTAAAATTATTTTATAAAGTTGATACAATTGTTTTTTATATGGTTTTTAGATTAAATAACAAACGTAAATTTTGGAGACAGATTTCGCTCGTATTTTAAATAGAAAAAACAATTTAAACAAGCTTTTGAAGCCAGTTGTTACAATAAAACATCTGGTGAACGCGTTGTGGTAAGTTTCACCTAATCGTGGAACGAAAAACTAATTACGGAAGAAACACGCTGAAGTTTATAAAACGAAGTATGACAGTTGTTCAAAACTTGAAGGTAGCTTCATTAGTGCACACATCTAATGTTCGTTACATGCCACCTCTCAAAAGTCTGTATAATATGATAATCCTTATATTGTAGAAAATAAAATTTGTTAATTAGCGCTTTCTAGTTTATTACTGAAACTGGGAAAACAAACTTAATTGTTAGGTCTTATCACAAGATAGCTTTAAACAGATGTCCTTAGATGCCCTGAAATAACAGGGTGGGTTGACCATTTGCATATTTTAACTTCTTAGAATTCTAGTCATAGTTAATTCATTCAAGATTAAGGTGTATTTAGTTTCAGAAAAAGAAAACAACAACGGACAGCTGTTTACGCAGCGTATCTGATAGAAAAAGGAATGATTTTGGATACACAAAATAATTAAAAGTTTTAAGGACACACACAACTGCTCTTTATCTCTAGAACATAGAAGTCAAACAGTGCTGAGTTGGCGAAATAATGGATTTAGTAGATCTCTGAATATGGCCGCATAAGATTAATTCAAATACCTTGGAGAAGTTACATAAAACAGAAATAGTCCTGTTGTTATGGATATCTTTTGCACTACCACCCTCTAGTGCTCGATATACTCGAGAGGTCTTCCATATTGCCAGGAAGAAACTAAAATATTGTTGAAATAACGTAAAGGGTTTACAGATATCGCTGCACAGTCATGTACAGTTTGTGTATTAAGTAATGTCTTCACCATTGAAGGAATTTACGAAAACAGCCGAACGGGCATGAGCGGAAGAAAGTTTTCTAAGTGCTCCAAAGGGGAAGACATTACTTAATACACAAGCTGTACACAACTTGATAGGGATAGGTGCAATTTCGTAGAAATAATTATAATTAAGCCTAGAAAACGCCAGTTAAAGAGTCTTATAAAATATAAAAAATCTGCTATATTTGAGCGTAGGTTTTCATGACCGTCGTTTACTGCTTTACTACTAAAATATTCCGGGCGCTGTCGCGTAGGTAAATTCAAACTTGACGTTTCGTTAATGATGCTGTCAGAAGGTTTTCGATCTTGTTTGACGTTATCTTGTTTGACGTTATGATCCCATCAAATGGAACATTTGATGGGATAAAGTCTTAGGTTGCTGTATTCCTTCAATCAACGGTTAAAGTCTTAAGCTGTGCCGTCAGTGATTGATACGGGAATCACTAGAGATTGCGAAGGATCCAAGTCACTTCAACTGAGAAGATGAGTACAAATTGAGCAACACCTGGCCAATAACTTTACAAAATCGTTGACGTAACCACAATACCGGAGCGGATACAACTCATCGAACTGCAACCAAGTAGCATTTCTAAACCCTAAACTAAAATTGTTTTGCAAGAAGGAACCAATTGACATGTTTCTATTTCATGAATTATGGTTTTCTATTTCAAAACCATACTGCGTTTTGCATTGGTTAACTTATCAGTACATTCACAATGTTTTATATGAAGACTTACCATATTTTACTGCTTCATAGTAGGTCAGAAGGTTTGCTCATCTAGCGTGGTTTAAACGTCAAGTTACCGTGACCTTCTGACATCCTCTACTCACTTGTATTTATATCATACTCCTACATATATCGCAACTAAAACCTATGAGATAACTACGGGAATTACCCAAAGTATTGTTTGATTGTTTAGTAACGGCAACGAACACAGATGGAGCTAGTTGCAGAGAACGAAAATTCGGAGGTATGTCAAAGAAAGAGAGAAACATTAATAAATATAAACGCAAGAAATATAATTATGAGATGTAGAAAATAACTTCTAGACAGCTTACATTATTTTACTTTATCTTTTGCAAGCAATGTCAAAAATACAACGTAGAAATAAATAA